>CM054182.1:15987500-16447500 GCA_028829895.1 Sinotaia quadrata
TATTCAGTCTTATATCCTAACACATGATACAGCAGTCAGATTAGTATCAAAAAATAAATCACAAGACTCTTTTTATCATAGAAGAAATGGAGTTTTAGAGTGATATGATAATAGTATATACATAACCTGTTCAATGACTGAAGCTGCAACAGTCCTTCATGATTTCGTAACAATGTCACAAGTTTATTGTTTGGCTAAGTACAATGTAGAATGTTCCAACACCATAGATCCCCTGAGACTAATCTAGGCACACTTTCATCGTATTAGCTTCTGGAATAGACAATCACAGTAACAAACTTCTAGCACTCCTTTGCTAGAAAGTTCCACAGTAGAGTTGGACACTTGCTGATATGCACAAACAGTATACAGTGAATCAACACAACTGCCAGACTCTAGGATGGAAACTCCTCAAATCCACCACAAGCACAGAGAGAAGAAAAGGAAAAAAAAAGTTTGCTCCTTTCATTAAGTTAATGATCATACAGTGGAACCCAGTGATAATGCAAATTTGGATATAACGCTTTTGTGGCATGGCTCCCCAAATTTGTATATTCATTTGCATGTGGATTTTTTCAAAATACATGAACTGATACACTATTCATAAAATACTGTCAGTCAAATGTAAAATGCAAGTATAACATATCAATAGCAAAAATAATGAAATATTTCTAAGTCCATTCTCTCTCAATCAGTCAGTTAACTCACCATTAAGCTAATGGCTGCCTTTCAAGACCTGACTTCTTGCCACTCCACATTCAAGTGATTAGACAATAGAATTCTCTACAGCAGGTAAACTTTTTATCTCAGCCGATTGGATGGTCTCATTCTCGTAAACATTAACCATTGTATAATAAAAACTGCTCATCCAGTTCGGTCTGGTTTGGATTGCATACGAAAATTTTAGCAAATTCTCAACTCAAGTTGGTTACTCCATCTCTGACACTTACAAAAATACCATCATAAGGAGTGTCCAAGGTTGGGTCACTTCAACAGTTTAACAATTTATATAACAACCAAGTCTAGAAATAGTGATAGGCAACTTTACTCTACCACACTATCTATTCTTCCATCCATCTGTGACACCTCTAGGCACCCCTCACTCGTTATGGTTATTATTTATTAATTAATAACACATAACTAATTACAAGTGATTGAAAATCTTAATTTATAGTTATTAGTAATTCTCCCACAAGACCAACATGTCTCTCACTTGACGGCTTATAAGGGTGTCATAAAACTCTACTCTTTACACAATAATAAGATAGACATTTTACTGTCACATAATGTTTCTGCAGGTGGAAACTTACTAAAGGACTAATACAAATCCGTTTTTTCTTTATATTTAACGAGCCCCAGTCCACCCACTATTACTCAAACATAAGGTTTTAATATATGTGCAAGAAGGTAAGTAAATTTAACAATAAATTTATTGAATCAACAATCAAATATACAACATATTAATATAATCAAAACAACGTTAACATTTACATCACTTCACAACAACGTTTGATTAAACGTTATCACTCAATCAATTAATCCTAGCATAGACATTAGCAGTCAAGCTAACGTATACAAATAATCAAGGACATAGATATCGTTTCATGGAAATGGGAGTGGAGTTTCAAAGAGATAATTATAGCCAATGTACATAACACACAAGTCACTGTCTTTCTTACTTAGACGACGGTCCAATGTACAACAGTTTTACAAAGGCGAAAGAATGTTATTATCACTCAATCAGTTATCCTAGCATAGACATCAGCAGCCAAATTAATGTAAACAAATAATCAAGGACATAGATATCGTTTCATCATGGAAATGAGAGTGGATTTACAGAGAGATATTTATAGCCAATGTACATAACCTTTCAATGATGGCAGCTGTCGCTAGCACGTTTTTTTTATTTAGACCTATGTCCAGTGTACAACAGTTTTACAAAGGCAAAAGAATGCCTACTGCCAGAGAGAAGTATTAACACCCAGGAGCAAAGTTTCATTAGTAAAAGTTGAGCATAACTCTATAGCGCACTCATTTGAGTGTGACTTGTACCTTGAAATGTCTAGCATATAATCAGTTGAGTGTGGCTGTACTATTTAATGTATGTAACCAGTAAAATAAAATTTGTACTATTTAATGTACGTAACCAGTAGAGCACTAGTTGTACTATCTAATGTACGTAACCAGTAGAGCACTAGTTGTACTATCTAATGTACGTAACCACTAGAGCACAAGTTGTATTATCTATACATACGATTTCGATCATAGAGATGAAACAGGGGAGATAATGGTTTTCTCAATTAATTCTTCTTTATTAATTTACGTAACGATGTAAACATCTTTAGATCTTCTTACTTTAACTATTTCTGGGATTAATTTCGGGGTAGCACACTGTGAACCTCTCTGTAATTAACACCTTATTAATTAGGAGACTATTAATTATAATTATCAGCCATTACAAGAGACTTATGGACATACATAAACCAAAAGAACGATGAAGAAATGACAATCCTATTTAGGAGTATCTCTAAATTGGACACAAACCCATTGTATCCTGATATTGTCCTTCATACAAATATACGTATTAATGAGATTACAAAAATATAGGTTGAAGATTATCCCTATATCAGTATGTATGTATTGTGCCTGTTTAGTTTTTAATATTTCCACCTGCATAAAACCCCGGTGACCAGATACCTATCCAAGATTGTCTTTATTTAATTTTTAATATGAGTATATAGAGTGTTCCAGTTTGTACAAGGAGTTTCAAGTGATTACGTTCTAAGTCCAGTGACGTCAAGTGACGTAATTGTTTTTCTCCCTCACGACTGGTTTTCTAAACAAAATTAATATTCTTGTGAAATTTGAGCTCCACACCTATCATGTCCGCTAAACTGGAAGCTCTCACCATAATTTATTATGAGTTCTACGTCTCAAAAGATCTCTTTTCCTAACCTTGGACGAAATATACACATATCCCATTTTTTTTAAAAATAAAAAAAGCACATTACTAAACATAAATCTCTTCAGAATCCTACCAAAAGGAAAGGAGGAAACCGTACAATACTGGAGCCAGACATAATGACAATACTACATAAACAATGGATAGAAACGTGAATCACTTCAACTAACTCTCTTAATCCCACCGAAGATCTGTGAAAGTATCTGACTGGGGTACTTTGACATTGAACGGTCCACCTGGTTGGTCGGGACCAGAATACACTAGGGCGGAGAGGGGGTAACCAAGTCCCTTCAAGATTATCATTGTTAAAAAGTTTACCGTCGAAAATTGTTTACGGTCTTGTAGATAAAACATTAGCACTCCCCCCCCCCCCCAACACACACTACTACCACTACCACACACACACACCATACCACGCCACCCCTTAGATAATGGAGAAAACGTGAATGACAAGCTAAATCTCTTAACACCACCAAGACAATGGTCAAAAACGTGAATTACTGGATTTAGATCTCTTCCTAATAGCACCAAGACAAAGGACAAGGCTTTCTTGCGCTGAATCCGGGTACAACCTCAATAAGACAAAGGACAAGGCTTGCTTGCGCTGAATCTGGGTATAAACTCACCAGACAAAGGAGAAAACTGTGGATTGCTTGAGTTTAACCTGTTAAAATACCAAAGTATAGGAGGATAATTGTAAGAACTTGTATCAAGAAGAGGATAACCTCCTGGCAAGTTGTTGCCTCCACCCCCCACCCCCCGAGCATCAGACATCTAAGGTTATTGTTTTGCAAACTGACGTCAACATTCTAGAAATAAAACGTATTTGGTTCGTTGATAATGATAACTGTAATTATAATGAGTGGAATGCAAATTGTATTGATATTGTTTGTCTAGAATAACATGACGTATGTGAGACCGGTATTTCATGTCACATTTCCATTGTTTGTCTGTAAATATTCTTTCTGTCAGTTATCATCCAAATATGCTCTGCTTGTCACGTGGTGACGAAGTTGTCTAGAACTAAAATTATAACATATAATAAACTATTATTAAAAAGAAATTACTTTTAAAAATCAGACGCACACTGATGCTACTTACAAGGAATAAAATCGCAACAGAAACGAAACGTAAATTTTGTCTGCAAAACGATGACGGTCAGTTCGGAGAAGCTGAAAGACTAATAAAATACTATTAATTTTTATCGTAAAAGCAATATGAAATAAAATAAAGAGCACATTTATAGTATACTTATTAGACTATACAATTTATGAATGCATTCTTATTTCATCAATGGATACTTTACATGGTACTGCTTCTTGAATGGTCTCATTCTATTAGTACACTTAAGTTCAATATGGCGCCTACCCATGCGCGAGCACAATACAATAATATTAACAGTGCAATTATTTAGTTAAGGATGGAAGAAGGAGCAGATTCCGTCGGAACTAGCCAATTATTGCAAAATTATTTGTTAAGGTAATAACCCGTTTGCATCTGATGACAGATTTTCATATATGTGCACTAGGATAGTTCATTACTCATACTGTACAAAAGCGTGTCTTTAATAATTATCTAAAGCTGATTCCTTGTGAAGTATCTGGGTACTTGATATGTAATCTATCTAATTTATGAACAAAGCAAACACAAAAATGTGAGCCATATTTACGAAGCATCCCCCATACACACATGCTACAGCAGACTATTGTAAGGATGATTTAGGAAGTGCTTATCGGCACAGTGCTACTTGCGCATTGCACCACCTCCTCCCCCACCCTTCTCTTTGGCTGATGCTGTTCTCATAGCCCTGCTGTAATTTTATTCACTTTACACTTACAGACAGCAAAGCAACAAATCAAAACCACTCATTCCTCAATACCATATCAGTTATTCCTTTATATAGTAATTAGTATTTACACTTTACTTGCTGCAATATCAATTAGTTTTGATCAGTAGCCATCTATTTAATATAAATGCATAGAGGTTTGATCACTGACCATCCATTTAATATGTATGTGTAATAGGTTTGATCAGTACCATCAACTTAACATGTATGCATGGAGATTTTAATTTTGTATACACACACTTAAATTAAAACCATAAATAGATACGTGAATATGTATAATGCTGCATCTGCATGATCAAGTACTTGAACCTTGACTTGGAAGAGACTAAAAGAATCTCATAGATGCTATTACATGTTAATTATTATGAATATGTGCAAATGAGCAGACAAGAAAAGTGGCACAACATGTAAAATAGCACTGCTCATCTTAGTGCATTGAATATGCACTATTAACTGTTAGTATTTAGTTAAAGACATGCTCAACCACTTCACTGATCAGTATGCTAATTATTGAAAGTTTCTTAATCATTACATTGTTAAAGAAGATATTTTAATAATCATTCACATTTTAAAATATTACACAGATCTCTACCGGCTGAAATATAAATTCAAATGGTAGACATTGAATCAGTGTATCATTTATCATTAGCTGGTGTTAATTTGTTAAAACTTTTGTCTGTAAATAAAAAGTGTTGAAACTGGTACATATATTTGTGATCTATAATAATAACACTTTTAAAATTTATATTATGAAATTATTTTAGCGATTAACATATAAATTATAAGTTACAGAAAAATATGTAAAATTTGCGATTAAGGAGTTGGTCAAAGACAAACATGCTCAGTAGCCCTATGTACAGTGGGGAGTACAAAATGGATGACCCCTTTGCTGTCTTGTGTTTTATACCATGTCCTTTTATATATATATAATTTTCTTTATGCATATAAGTGAAATTTAAAGTTTTCTGCAGTGCAAATGAGCTCTTCAAATGGCGCAAGAAAGATAATATGCCTGTTCCACAACATGGGGGTACCAAAGATTTTGAACCTGATGGTTCTTGGCTACAAGCAAAACGACTAGAGGCATTTTATGAGGAGCAGCAATGTGTGCTTGCTGAGCCCAGAGTGGAGAAAAGGTAATTTAATAGCAGGTGCCCAGAGTAGAGAAAAGGTAATTTACTAGCAGATACCCAGAATGGAGAAAAGGTAAATTACTAGCAGGTACCCAGGGTGGAGAAAAGGTAATGTACTAACAGATACCCAGAGTGGGGAAAAGGTAATTTACTAGCAGATCACCTGGGTGGAGAAAGATAATTTACTAGCAGATACCCAGGGTGGAGGAAAGGTAATTTACTAGCAGATCACCTGGGTGGAGAAAAGGTAATTTACTAGCAGATCACCTGGGTGGAGAAAAGGCAGTCTAATTACAGATACCAGATAGGGGAAAAGGAATTTAGTAGGAGATATCCAGGGTGGAGAAAAGGTAATATAGTAGGAGATACCCAGGGTGAAGAAAAGGTAATTTACTAGCAGATACCCTGAGTGGAGAAAAGAAATTTACTAGCAGATATTCTAGACAGAGAAAAGTGGTGATCAACACATTCCATTGAGTAGCATGAGAATAAAAACTGTCTGGGCCAAGAAAATAATGAACACACAATGCTTAGAACTAGACAAAAAGAGCTTCATGATGTAGATAAGATAAGCCCTTGACATTCAAGTATTTAACTTTCAGGTCTTAAGTATTTGAGTTAACACTAATAAACCTTGTATAGTTGTAAGCAAGCTTGTTTGGTAGAATATACAGAAAGTTTGTTTGTTCAACCACAGATCATTTACACATGTTTAGACTTAATGCTTCAGAGTACAGTTGATTAATGGTATTTACAATTTTGTACATTTGCAAAAATTTATTGGAATGCATCATCATAGATGTTTAAAGTTTAATTGTTTCAGTATTAGAAAAAATATTTATCATAGTTATAAAATATACTAGTTTACAAAGAACTAAAGGTTTGAAATTAATAGTAATTCTATAAAATGCTTAGATATAAAAACACTCAAGATAATTTAGATTGTTGGGGCCCGTGATTTAAAGGGGGTTTGTGTGGTGGCTGGATTAAGTGCCATTTTTAAATGAAATCTGTTCCCTGATCTTTTAATACTGTGATCAAATTATCTTGTAACCCTAATGAGTTATAATGTTTGACTTAATGACACTGTGATTAGATTATCATTTGTAACTCTGTTGAGCTCTATTATTTGACTTATTGGTAAAGTCAGATCGAATGGTAGCTATTATTAGTTAGCAAAAATCTTTACTGCACATAATAGCACTCAATCTACGTGAAGAATATTTTATGTACCATTTCTTGGCATTTCTCATAACTTTGTTTCTGTTAGGGTGCAACTTGCATAATTATAAGATTTGTGTGTCTGCTTGCAATTTTAAGAACTGTTACTTTGCACTTTTTAGGTACTATGTACATGGGATTGTATCATTCATTGTATTGCTAATGTTTATTTTGTTTTCTTTATTTATAATTTCACAGTGGAAACCTTGTTACTGGTACCTGGGATTCTGAACTGAATCTTGTTAATATTGAAAAAACGGTATTGAGCCTTAAGTAATTGTCTGTTTTTGCTTGTATATTTTATTGATATTTTTTATTATTTGCTTTCGATATTTTTTGCAGTATTTCTAAATATGTCTGTCTGTATAAGCATGAAATTTAAAAATCAAAGTAAGTATTATTTCTTTATTAATATATAATTTATATACTTCAGAGGCATTAAAACAAATTAATCCTTATTAAAATAATAATTTCTGCTATTATATTTCATGGTTGTAAAGTATTGATGCATGCACACATTATTTAATTGTCTCTGTTAGTTGAAAGTGATCCTGATCAGGGGATCATCAGATGGTCCCCTTTCTCAAGTTTTTGTCTTGTCACTCTCTTTGTAAGTTTATTTTACGTCATTCTCTCCTTAAATTTTTGTCTTGTCACTAAGTTTACTTCACGTCATTCTCTCCATAAGTTTTTGTCTTGTCACTAAGTTTACTTCATGTCATTCTCTCTATAAGTTTTTGTCTTGTCACTAAGTTTACTTCACGTCATTCTCTCCATAAGTTTTTGTCTTGCCACTAAGTTTACTTCACATCATTCTCTCCATAAGTTTTTGTCTTGTCGCTCTCTTTGTAAGTTTACTTCACATCATTCACTCCATATGTTTTTGTCTTGTCACTCTCTTTGTAAAGTTTACTTCACGCCATTATCTCTATAAATTTGTGTCATGCCATCCTTCCTTTTAGTTTTTGTCTTGTCAGTAATTCAGTTTAATGTGATTTTACCAATTTCATGCTTTAATTCTCCTAAGATTGGTGTCTAGGGTGCTAAATGTATTAATTTTTAATGGGATGATTTTAACAGGGTTATAATTTATTACTGGTTTAAATGGTGGTGGTAACATGCTCACAGACCAGAGTTGTTTATTAAGGGTTTAGCATGATTAAAGCTTGCCAACAAGATGCTTGAAAAGTAGTCTTTACCTTGGTTCCAAGTGGACATGTGGACTAATCTTGATGTAGTAAGGGGAAATGACTCTGGTTGACATTTATGTTTTGTTTATAGTACTTGACATCTTGTAAAGAAACATTAAGACTTATAGTTACATTTGATAATACTAATATAAAACATTTTAAAATATGAAACAAAATAATTTTGAATGCACTATTAAATTTTGTTTTGTTTTTTTGTTAGAAAGATTTCAGACTAAAATATCTTTTGTTTAAATTGAGTTTACTTTTATATTGTTATAGGCTAAATTTTGGATGAAAATGGGTTTTGTGGATCATCATCGTAATTGGCTGTATCCAGAAGAGGCACTTTTTCTCATGGAAGTGGTAAGAACTTATTTTTTTCTGGAGAGTAATTTTTGTAAAGTGGCAATAAAAGTTGTCGTTTGTGCTCATGTTCATGAACAGTGATGGAGCTATAATAGTTTTGGATTACTTTCAGACAAAATAATGTGGCTCCCGTGCAAACATAATGATAGAGCTGTAGTAGTTTTGGTTTACATTCAGACAAAATAATGTGGCTCACATTCAAACATAATGATACAGCTGTAGTAGTTTTGGTTTACATTCAGACAAAATAATGTGGCTCACATTCAAACATAATGATAGAGCTGTAGTAGTTTTGGTTTACATTCAGACAAAATAATGTGGCTCCCGTGCAAACATAATGATAGAGCTGTAGTAGTTTTGGTTTACATTCAGACAAAATAATGTGGCTCACATTCATAATGATGTAGGCTGTGGTTCACAGTCAAATGCTAATTTTGAAGAGATTATGTAGTTTTTGGTGTACGTTCTTAAAAAATTACGATTGGGTTGATGTCTGAGTTGCTTTCATAAATATTGATAATCATTTCAGCATTCATAGGACTGTGATTGATTATCACTTAGATATTCATACATAGCTAAAATCGTTTAGAAAATTTTGTTAATGCTATATAATAGAAACAATTTAAAATCATGTAGAGAATCTCCTACAAGAGTTATACAAAAACATTTGCAGAACATATTTGTATTTGTTAAAATAGAGAATTATTTGCTGAAGAACATAATGAGATATAGCCAGTATTGTGTCACATGCAAGATATGGAATTATTTGAAGAACATAATAATGAGATGTAGCCAGTGTTTTGTCTCTTGCAAGATACAGAATTATTTGAAGGAAAACATAATGAGATATAGCCAGTATTATGACTCATGCAAAATATGGAATTATTTACAGAACTGCCTGCAAGTCCTATACAATGGCGTTACCCTTAGCTTGCAGGAAGCATATCTACTCTTCTTCACTGCAGCTTCTAGCATCTCCCTCCAGGAATATCAGGTGTATGCTCACCTGCGTCGCCTTGGATATGTTGTCATCAGACATGCTGGAAAGTGCGTATGCTTCAGAAATAGTCTTACGAGTTCATGGCTTGCATTGGGAATGAACATGAATATAAAAACCACATACACATACATATGCTTAGAATGGCAAAGGTATCATAAACACACTGGCAACATGCATAAAAATAGAATGACAAACAAACACACACACTTAATCACTAAGATAGAGCCATAAGAATTCAAGAAAGTTAGTACATCTGAGGTGGTCATTTCCTGAAAAATTAATGTTTAGTTGAATAATGTGTAAATTTGTAAAAATAAAAATAAAAATACAATTTTCTCTTTTTAATCATGGACGTTTTTGTTTTGTTTAATTTTATAAAAAACATAGATTTAGCTAAATCACTTTTTTCTGTTTGTAGGAACATTTTTTTTTGTTGTTTGATTATAAACAGAAGGGAAGTAACTCACTCAATGATTGTTCAAATTTTAACAGATTTGCCATCCTCCTCAGTTTATCCTGCATAATTCCAATCTCAGCATTTATTCTTGAAATACCATAATTCCAATCTCAGAATTCATTTTTGAAATACCATATTTCCAATCTCAGTATTTATTCTTGAAATACTATAATTCCAATTCTCAGTATTAATTCTTGAAATACCATATCATGTTCCTCTTACCAAAAAATATATTTTAAATTTTTATCATTGAATTCATCATTTTCATGTTACTCTATCAGTCCATTGGAGAGCAAACTTGCAGGCTGCATGACTTGTGTAAAGCCTCTTTGCACATGTGTAGCAAACAAACAATCTTTAGTCTGCCATTATGCTTGTTGACATAGAGTGCGATTTCAGTAATTGATAACGTTTTGCTTGGAGATGACAGAATAATAAATTCACTGCATAAAAGTAAAAAATGATTCAGAAACTGAGAAGATAACAGCTCTGCCACTCATACATTCTCAAAACATATGAAAGTTAGTTAAAGTCATATCCCTCTAAAACTTGATAATAAATATATCAATCACAAACTGATAGAAACTTGATAATATATATATGTATCACAAACTGATAGAAACTTGATAATCACATATTTGGTGTAAATGTAAGATCGGAGATTGACACTGACTAAAACATCTTTGATATGCCCTAACCTTTATTAAAAGCAAATGTGATAAACCAGAGTAATTTTGGTATCTTTCAGCAGTGTTGCAATTTAGACCATTGAATGCTACTTAGCAAACATTCAGTTATCAGTTTGAGATAAAATGAAAATGTTGTAACAGTATTTTGAATATGACACTGTTGAATATTATTATATATTAACTGACACTACCAGAGTTTAATATAACGAGAATGCAGTATACTAAGATATTAATGGAATTTTACATAAAACAATTTTTACATATTGAAAAATCTTAATGGGATTTAAAACAGCACAATGAGCATACCCGTTTGACATATTGAAAGATTAACAGGATTTACGACAGCAAGATAAGCATTGATTGTTTTAAGTCATATTCCCTTTTTTAAAAGAATTTTTTTGCAGCATTGTCATAATAGCATAAGCTGTTTCTTTGTGCATACGTTTTAAGATAATAATGCACCTCCAGTAGACGTTTGCTTGTTTATAGTCATGTGAAAACAACAAGTTTGTTTGTTTGTTTTCAGATTAAAATCAACAGCTTATGAAAGAAAAATTGGCATTGACAAACATGCCAAGAAGACAAAAGGCAAATCTGTTAAGCAGAAAGGTCCTGCAAGCAACACAGAATCTGCCCAAAATATTTATGAAATGCAGACTGTTGCAAATATAGAAAAGTCCAATGCAATGAAAAGTATCAAGGAAAAATCAGCTAACACTAAAATGGATCAGTTATCAAATCACATTGAAGTTAACAGAATGGATGTGTCTGCAGATGATCTCTTGAAAAGTACATCAAATCACATTGAAGTTAACAGAGTTGATGTGTCTGCAGACGATCTCTTGAAAAGTACATCAAATCATATTGAAGTTAGCAGAATGGATGTGTCTGCAGATGTTTACTTAAAAAGTACATCAAATCACACTGAAGTTAGCAGGACTGGTGAGTCACCAGTTGATCCACACTTACTCACATGCAGTATTTCAGATCAAGTTGATGATGAGAATTTTGATGTCAAACCATTTGGATCTACTGTTTCCAATATTAGGTCAGACTTGAATCTAGTTGTATGCAACTTTGAGACAGTTTCTGAAAAGAATAATTTTGGAACCAATGGTAAATTAACAAACACAGAAACTTTGGAGCCACCCATGAAAAGATTAAAGAGAAATAGTGAAACCACGGAGACTAATTTGGAAATCTTTGATAAAGTGACTCTTGACCCATGGACAGCCGCAACTTTTCAGTCGTTAGCTGCTCAGAAACAAAATGTTAATAAATTGAAATCATCCAAATTTACAACTTGGGATTTCAATACAATTATTTTTCCAAACATTGCCAAAGACCAGGCTCATTTAGCCTCTGCCTCTGGACTTGACCTTGTGTTACCCACTAGTACAGGTGCAGATGCACTTTTCAAAGACACAATTCAATCGTATAAATTTGCACACCACAAACATCCAGACCAGATATTCACATTGGAAGATAAAAGAAATCAAAATGTCAGTAGGCACTTAGAGAAACTGGAATTTTCATATGCTGCTTGGGTGCAAAGGAACTTGAGAGAGATTCATGCTAAGAACTGGACAGAATGGAAGGACGCTGTACATCAGATGTTACAGGAAACTTTTAAAAAGTCTCCATTAGTGCACTTTTGGAATGGGGAGGTTACACCACTTGTGCGACCAGAAGATGCTTCATCAACTGGTTTGTGTAAAATTTTGATATATATATATTTCTGCTAGGAATTAATTTTTGTCAGACTTGTGGAAACACATAAGAATTCTTTCAGAACACATGCACACATGTACACTGATACAAATAAAAATATATTTCACATATTACAATTCATGCTCATTATATGTGTGTGTGCGTATGTGTGTGTGTGTATATATATATATATATATATATATTGATAGATTAAATAAAAATGTTCTATTGTGATAGAATTACAAAATCAGTTTAACAAGAAATGTTGGGGTTAATTTTTGCCACTGTTCACTTTTCTGTAATGTTATCTAATTCAGCTTCAGTATTATATTTTTAAGATATATTGCCTTTCTAGTCATATTTAATAAATTTCTAACTTGCTATAGCATTGCAAATTACTTTGAATTGTGAGTTCCTTTGGATAATTTGTAACAAAACTAGAGCGATTGCAATTGACATTTGAAAACGTCTTATACATAAAACGCATGTAAACCACATGCAATCTGGCATAAATTTTATTCCTATCAGTAGTAACACTTTCATGACAAAGTTTTCGATTTACCCCAAAAAATTAAAATGATTAAATTCAAAGGTGTTATTTAAAGTCTTTTAAAATTGTTTGACTTTTAAAAATTAATTATTCGTTGAAACTCTTGAATTTTGAAAGCAGGAATAATTACTTATATTATAATATTACTTATAATTAGTTATATTTGTTATAAATATAAATTTAAATCGATTAATTTTTAAAGCATTTATTTGTTCATTTCTCACTTTTAAAAATAATGTTGTTTACTAAGGGAAATAATGCAGTAAAGTAAAGAGTTGTTTCCTCTTAAATTGCATGGGTGTGCTCATTCAGAAAATGTGTAGAGGTTTATTTATATCTTTGATATTGATTATTGCTATTTTTTATTTTGCAAGTCCTGACTTTTATTTGAATACTGTAAAATATACAATTACATGTATATTACCTTTAAGTTGTGAAAGAGTAAAGTGCTGCAGGAATATTTTATATGAATCAAATATAGTTGTAATTTTAAACTTTAAAATATCAACTAAAATTATCACCATTTACACTTTTCAGACTGTTATGAAAGGTAATTTTATTAAAGTTTAAATATACACACACATAAACAAATAAATAACCAGCTCATGGCCAGAAATTTTGCTGAACAGAAACTATTATATAATCTTGCTAAGTTGTTTTATTATTATTGACTTGTTGAATGAATGATTTGGTGATGAAGAATCTTGGAAAAGAAGAGATTAAATATTTGTTTAATTGTTTTTCTGAATTTGACTTTTTGACTTTTGTAGCGGCATTATTGAAGAAAATTTCCATCATCAAGCCATTCCAAGGAAATTTTGAAGATTATCAAAGGTCAGGGTGAATCTTTGTCTCTTGATGTATGTAATGCTAAAAATTGCTTAATCACAAAATATTAACTATAACATACTGGTATTTAAAAAAAATATTATTTTGTATATTTTACTTTCTATATTTTAGGTGGTAATAATATGTCATGTAATGTTTTGCAAAGTGATTGTACTTAAGTGAGAAAGTAAGTAGACTTTAAGTAAAGACATCTGTAGCATATATGTATCAGTATAACTAGAACAAAACTTTGATTCCACGTTAAACATTTTAGTAAACATTTCTGAGACCAGAATATTTTTACTCTTCATTGAACAGATGTATAAAAATATCCCCACCCTCTGAACTTTATTTAAAATGCTTCTTTTTCTTATGGCTTAGGGTTTGCATTGATACATCTATTTTCTTAATAAATATTCATGTTTACATTTAATATTATTTGTATTGTTTTATAAATAACAGATTTAATATTATTCAAGTTTATTTTTTGAAAAAAATTGGATGTTTGAGGAATAGAAAGAAAATAAAGATACTGAAAGTTTCCCCATAAAACTATTAATTGTTAACAAAATTTAAAGTTGTAAAGTTGTTTGTAGGTTGTAAATTATATGTGGCAATCAGATAAATATGCTTAAGCTGTCCTTGGCAGTCAGATACAAACATTTGCTCAAGTTTATAGCAATCAGATATATTTGCAAGTTGTTGCAGAGTTTTGTTTGCCACTTTCCATCTTATAATTTTATGTTTGATACAGAAATGTACATGATATGAATTTTCACTCTAGGAGACATCTTTATAAATTTAAAGGATTAACAACTGTAATTTTTCGGTCCATATATATATATATATGTATGCATGTATGTGTGTGTGTGTGTGTATCATGTTTGTCTTGAGATGTAAATATGTACATGATATGAATATTCACTCTAGGAGACATTTTTTGTAAATTTAAATGATCAACAACTGTTTTCTTAGTCCATATATATATATGTATGCATATATGTGTGCAAGCATGTGTGCTTGCGTGTGTGTGAACTGTGATGTTTGTCTAGAGATGTAAATATGTTCTGTTTGGATATAAATTTAGATTTTTCAGACTTGTTGCTTCCATTTCTAGTTATTGTCCTAGTTCTTCCATAGGACCATAGATAAATGTTTATTTGATCATTGTCATCATTCTTTTTTTGAGCTGGAATAAATGTGTATTTGCAGCTCACAGAAATTGAGAATCATCTTTGATGTCTACCTACCAAACACCTGCTTCAAGAAAACTAACCCAGGTGTTCCAGATCACAGAATTTGTGTGGTCAGGTAAAGACACTTATCAGCAATCTATTGCTCACCCCTGTCCACTGTAAAATTGTTATGATTATTTTTCATAAATCCTTCAGTAATAAAAGTGAGAATAATAATAATGAATTGCTTATAGAGTGTGCATGCAGGCATAGTTTTAACCTGTTGACTGGCACAGTGCCCTTAGCGTCACAAAACGTAAATGCATCACTATGGTACAGTGACGCCGGCGTCACTTAACAACGCACGCATTTTCTTAGTCTGTCAACAAAGCTAACCGGGGTCAAACAAGTGTGTATTTCCCTTAGCAGGCACATGTTATCTCTTCTATAATTGGACAGTTAGAATTAGACTGTTCATTTGATCTAAAAGCGTTTTTTTTTAAATTTTTTTAAAATTTTTTTTTCTGTTGCCTTCATTCATTGAGACAAGTTATGGCGTCTTCATCGAAACGTGCATTCAGCTTCATTTACTGGCTGTCATTCAACTGCTGACTCTGATATTGATGAGGCTAATAATTCTATTTATTTCTCAGAAGATTAATATTTCTGATCACTAGGGATTTACTACAAATTTATATCAGAGATGTTGCAGCCTGTCCAAATCAAAAATGAAAATGGCGTGGCGTGGCGTGGCGTCATGCGTTTGATTTGGAACACAACACCGCTTGCTTTTGCTGGTAACAGCGAAGTGCAAATCCCACTGGCAAAAGATTGTACATAATTCAATATTTTTCAACAATCTTTTCCTGATAATATAGTGCAACAAATTGTCGAGTATACGAATACATATACGCTGCTGCATTACTGATAGATCCAGAAAATACTGAGAAATCTCGAATCGATCAGTGGTTTGGTACTGTTGTAAGCGGAATTTATCAAGTTGTGAGGCTTATAATTTTCAAAGGATAGATTGGAAATCTATTATTGATCATTATTTTTCTAATGATCAAATTTACGTTCATAATTTTTTTCCTAAAGTTATATCTAGCCGTAGATTTTGTTTGCTCCTGAGTTGCTTACATTTCTCAGACAATAGCGTGCGTGACCAGAGACTGAATTCAGAAAATCACATTGATTCTTGGTCATTTTCTTCTATGTATTTCATCAGCAGTTTGTTTGAACATTTATTTTCATACTTTACAACACATATAATTGAGCAACATCATATTTTAAATTTATTTATTGCTCATTTACATTTTTTTTTACATGCATTATGTCTTCGTCAGTGTATTTACATTATTTCATACTTCTTCATTGTGGTTTCTTTTTCTCATGAGGAAATGGAACACACATTCAGTACTTTTATTCTTGCCTGACAATTTATCTTAGTAGTCATTGTACCAAACAGATTTTATCAAAATAATACAACATTTCTAAATTTTACTGATAATGATCTATATTACAAAATGTTCTGCACCTGGATTTGTGATCTACTGGTTTCAACCAGTCTGTGGTTTACATTTTATTATTCATATTTAATTATATCTATTACTAATCTTACCAAGCAAATGGACATGTTGGGAAAAAAGTTTCTTTCTATTCACTGAAATTGTTTTCAAAAGTGTGCATTGGATTCCTGTTTGATATATGGAAAACAAACAGTGTTTCTTTACTTCACTTGGAAGTGTAAACTATATTCAATGGAATTTTCACTGGAATAGTTAAAATAAAATGTGCATTTTACTCCTGTGTTGGGATATATGGAAAACAAACAATGATTCTTTACTTCAGTTGGATGTGTAAACTATATTCAATGGAAGTTTCACTGCAATTGTTAAAAAAGAATGTGCATTGGACTCCTGTGTTTTGGAAAAAAAAGTGTGGTGGGGTTTTTTTTTGTTTTGTTTTTTTATTTCAGTTGGATGTGTAAACTATATTCAATGAAATTGTAACTGGAATTCTTACAGAAAATGCACAGTGGACTCCTATGCTAATTCTAATTCAATTATGAATCTTCACATCACATCTCCTTTGTTATTTGCTAGAGTCTGGCTATTTTGTGCCATGATTTGCAACAAGTGTTATAATTAAAATTTATTTATTTCACAGTTTTATGTATATATAATTGTAACAAACACATTTTCTAACAAATAAATATCAGTTATTTTATTTCATCATTCCTTTCCCTATCATGTATAATATATTCAACAAGTACTTTTGACATGAACTGTAAAAATATATACATTTGGACTATTTTCGGCATGAGGAAATAATTTTCATTTAGAAAAATCTTATGCAGGAAAAAAGTATACTTTTGCATCAAATCAACAACAGGATGAGATTTGTTTTCTTCGATTTTGAAGCTTTCAATGCCCTGTAACAGTACTCGGTGGTTGCTTGCTTGACGCTTTGTGTTTCAAACTTTTGATCTAGTTTGATCTAATATAGTGTGAGAGATCTTTGATAAGGCGGTACCCAGGATATTCATCCAAACTACTGCTGAAACACCCGAAATCACTTAGACTTTATAAAATTAACTGCCTGGAGGTGTCAGGTCGATTTTTATAACAATCTTTATAAACATTTGCATCATCGTGAGTAAATAGATTCAGACACTGAGACTCGCTATTCAAAATCAACGAAAGGTAAGGGGACTTTTTATTAAATTTAAAATTTTTAATTTTAAAAAAAGTAATAATTAAAAATTTTTCAGTATGTTTAGCATATGTTACACTTTACATTTTCAAAATCCATTGAGAGTTAGAGTCACTTTTATCTTTTTGTATGCTAACCCATCCAATTATCGCTGAGCGGCAAAACAACCTGCCATGGTGATGCATAGCGTAACTTTTTAACGTGACGGGCAAGAGGTTAAAGTTGGCCAGCTGTTGTGCAGAAACTTGGTTAGTTCCCTTGTTTTGAAATAGGTAGCTCATTTGTTTAGTAAAGGTGTACCAGAATACTTTAGTATCAAGTGATAACTTGTGAAACTAAGACTTTCTTTTTGCTTGAACTACCACTTATGCCAAGTGACCTTAGGCATTGTACACAGTATTGAAAGATGTGATTTTTGAAATCTGAAATTTGATCATTTATTTTATAGATTGAGAAGTAGTAATGCAAGCAGCAGAAGGAAAACATTGACATTTCATACACATTTATGAGAATCAGAGTTATTTTTCTAAATTTAGGTCACTCTTTCAGTTTAAAACATTGATTTTAAAAACATTTGAAATTGGGATCTGTTATTAGGCAGTTTGATAGCAATACCATTTTATATTTAGTCAAATTTGGTCGAGTAGAGGTACATTAACAATAACAAGCAAAACTGTTGGTGTGTAGAGGTACAGTAATGATAACAAGTGAAACTCTTGTTGTGTTAGAGTACATTAACAATAACAACAAAATTGTTGGTGTGTAGAGGTACATTAACAATAACAAGTGAAACTGTTGGTGCGTTAATGATAAGAGGCAAAACTGGTGTGTAGAGGCACATTAACAGTAACAGGTAAAACTGTTGGTTGTAGAGGTACATTAATGATATTAGGCAAAACTGTTGGTGTGTAGAGGTACAATATTGATAACAGGTAAAACTGTTGGTGTGTAGAGATACATTAATGATAGCTGCTAAAACTGTTGGTGTGTAGAGGTACATTAATGATAACAGGCAAAACTGTTGGTGTGTAGAGGTACATTAATGATAATGAGTGAAACTGCTGATGGTGTCTGTACACTTGCTTTGTTTGGATGTTTAATATTTATAAAATATTTGATACATGGATATTTGTATTCTTGCTTGTTGAATGTCATTAAAACATTTATAATTTTAATATTTTAATTTAGTTCTTTTTTAATTAATACATTTTTTAAAATGGTTTATAGTTGTTGAAATATTTGAATCATATAATGCATTTATAAAGCAATATTATGTAAATTATATAAATTAATATTCTGCATAAAATTATTATATCGATAATTTTGCACAAATGTAATCATAACTTTCTGCCAGATGTCAATTATAATAAATAAATGATGTGTGATGAGTATCAGACAGTAGTCAATCTGTTTTCATGAAGACTTTTAGTTTGCAAAATTTAGATTCCTGCAATATACAAAACCATGTAGGAAATTATTTGAAGAAATGTGATTTAAAAAATGTTAGTGAGTTGATTCTTTTAGTTTTAGAACAGTGTTTTATTAATAAGTCAGTTTATTTTCTCTATAAATGTCTAACAAATCATTATGATTTTTTAAAAAAACCATTTATTTGAATGATAGTTTTTGAGACTGTTTTAATACTTTAAAAAATATTGCTCTTTATGTTAATATGATTTATAGATTAATAATATGATGGTAGTTTGTTTATTTGATGTCTACAAAAATGTAGGTGTGGAATTTGAAACTTTATTATGTTGATTTTAGAACAGCTTTATAAATTGTTAACATGCTGTTTAGATCAGCATTGTCAATAGTTAATGTCATGTTTAGATCAGTATTGTCAATAGTTTGAAAGATTATTAATGTCCTGTTTAGATCAGCATTGTCAAGTTAGATTGAAAGACTATTAATGTCCTGTTTAGATCAGCATTGTCAGACTAATGTTTGTTGTGCTGTTTAGACTAATGTATGTTGTGATGTTTAGACTAAGGTTTGTTGTAATGTTTTGACTAATGTTTGTTGTGATGTTTAGACTAATGTTTGTTGTGATGTTCTAATGTTTGTTGTGCTGTTTAGACTAATGTTTGTTATGAAGTTTCAGCTAATGTTTGTTGTGATGTTTCGACTAATGTTTGTTTGATGTTTTGACTAATGTTTGTTTTGTGTTGTTTAACTGTTTGTTGTGATGTTTAGACTAATGTTTGTTGTGATGTTTCAGGGATGAACAACCTCCAAACTTGTTTGAACTCAGAAAGGTCACTGCATACTTAAATGATGATGTTCCGCTTCACTTGGCAGTAGTTTGCAGTGGAGAGGTGGCTTTCTTTGTTTTTGAGGACTATAACCTGCCTGTATACAAGTCTTCCCTGGGTTGAGAATAATTGTTGGTATCAAAACAAAATAGTAGCATTTCTTAAGCTTGATCTAAGTTCACAAATAACTGACTGCTTTAATTGTCAATAGGACTAAGAATTATTCCCAGTGTTGACATATCTGCTATTTTCTTGGGTTGACAAATAATTGCAAGTAACATTAAAAAGTCATCATCGGGCTGACAGTTAAATGTTAAAAGGAATGATATGGGTTGACCAACAGTTGTTAGTTGCATTTAAAACTTTTCTGAGTCGAGAAATGATTGCTGGTCTACTTGTTTACTTGTATTCACTGGGTGAAAGTGGGTGATTATAAAATATGTTCACATTCGTTTACCTTTTTTTTTATAGGATGAAAGTGAGTGATGGAGATTACTAAATACTGTACATATTTTAGATGATTTTATTGGATGACAGTGGATGATTGCTGAATACTGTACATATTTGTTTAGATGTTTTCACTGGATGAAAGTGGATGAGAACTGGCTCAGTGTTGAGTGGTTGGTTTAGTAAATGTCACTTTAGGAAAGAGGAAGTGGTTATAGCTAGAAATGTGTCATGTCTAATCATGGATGTAAATTTAAAATGTGCCAGTAGGTTAAAATGTCACAGAGACATGGATGTCAGATGTATACTTTGCCTATAAAGTACATCTTGAATAAATCAATCCAATTTGGACACTTTGTATCAGATTTATCATATTTAAGATGGCATGTTGCTTGTTGCTTTGCACAGTCTTGATATGAGAGTCTGGTGTATAAAGTTGCCTATAAAAAGTTGCAAAAAAAAATCATAAACCCTTTTGTGATATGTCATTTGGTATCAAATTGTATGTTTAAGAATGTGTATCACTCAACCCATCCATATTGAACAGCAGTAATAACACAGCAAAGAGGAGTAAAAGAACAGTGACAATAATACAACAAAGATGATACAAATATAACAGCGGTAAAACAATAGTGATACTAATATCCCAACAAAGATACAACAAATACAAGAGTGATGATACAACAGGTAAAACAATAGTGATCATACAACAAAGGTTCTACAAATACAACAGTAATAACACAGCAAAGATAATATAGAGGAGTAAAAGAACAGTGATAATGATACAACAAAGGTGATACAAATACAACAGAGGTAAAACAACTGTGATACAACAAAGGTACAAACACAAGAATGATGATACAACAGAGGTAAAACAATAGTGATAACAATACAAAGTAATTAATCAACAGGTAATGCAGCAAAGATAAATACAACAGTGCTAAGACAACAAAAGTATAGCAACAATGATAACACAAATACAACAGTGATTAGACAACAAAAGTATAAAAGCAATAACACAAATACAACAGTGATAAGACAACAAAAGTATAGCAGCAATGATAACACAAATACAACAGTGATAAGACAACAAAAGTATAGCAACAGTGATAACACAAATACAACAGTGATAAGACAACAAAAAGTATAGCAGCAGTGATAATAATGCAGCCAAATCAACTTAGACCCAGGTAAACAAAAGTAAACAGGCTTCTTCATAAACCCCTCTCATAGTGACCGAAGGGAAAAGAAAGCCAGACAACTACTAAGACAGAGGAAAGAAAAGTACAGACAACGACTACAACCAAAAAAAAAGAGGACAGCAAGAAAAAAACAACTTAAAATTGCCAACATAGACGAAAACAATAATGGAAGAGAAAATGTTAAAACTGAAGACTACATATATAACAGCTGAAATTGGCACCACAGACGAAAACAAGAGAAAAAGAAGACAAAATGTATACAGACTGAAGACTGTACATATAGCGGAAATTGGGACCGCCCTTGATGAGTGCGTGTCACACAAAAGAGGAGGGGGGTTTGAACAAAGACAGTGAAAAGTGGGGGAAACGTCTTTGTAGTGTACCGCTATCGTCTACGTCACGTCTTCGGTGTCACAACTTTATTCAGTCCCTTAGTGACTTGTCAGTACTACGTTGGACCTGTTTGTTCGTCCGACACGCATACACCATGGAGGTCACGCTATCATCCACCGCCACCACTGGAGCTTGCATTGATCATTTCGTCATATGACGTTATTTGATCTGGGAGTGCTTCAGTGGGACCCCACAGCCTCACATTGCGTCCCGAAGTGGAGGGCGGGAGGGCTGGCGGAAGGGGGTGAAAAAGGTCGCACCAGTTTGGCGCACACCCTCAACTATCCTCCGTCGGTGGGTATACACCATGGATGATTGGCTGGCTCTTTTATTATGAGTGGAACTAGGGTTACTATGCTGACGTGTTTGTATGTGGAGTGGAGAATGTAAATAATAATACAGGGCAGTACAACCTACAAGACATGCACAAATAAACGATTATCATATATTTCTTCATGGGAATCGTCTACAATCAGCGCTGACGTAACCAGCACATCTAACCAGTTATCATCGTTTTTCTTGCCTGGCCAATCGTGTCATCTTGTTTTTCGAACACACCAAATGATTTTTGAACACTGCAAGTAATCTAAAATTCAATCTATTAGTAAAAACCTCAGTGCGCATAAAATTAATTGTGAGTAAGTAGGATTTAGGATTTGAACTTTTATCTATTTGCTACTGAATTGAATTGGAGGAGCAAAATAGCTCGGGGCTCTGTAGTGACAATTTTTTAAGAGATAACTTTGCACTTTTACTTGTACTGTTTTTGTAGTGACATTATTTAGAGAACTTTGCACTTCGCTTTTGCTTGTTATTAATTTGTTGCTTTTTACTTCTTTTCTTTACTTTTTTTCTTACTTTCATGTGCGCATGCTGTCGACGCTGGCTGCTTACTAGTGCATGGAAAATGATGGAGACAAAAATTATATACTTGCTGTATGTAGATTGCTCAATCTGTCAGGTCATTGTCATCTCTTGTCTTGATGGGGCTGCTCCGCTGGCTCTCCCCATCTGACACACTCCTGGTGTCAAAAGATGATCTGTGTGGTACAAAGTAACTCGTAAAAAACGAACACTTGTCATGGGTCAAGACTTTCCTGTACAGAGGTTAAGTGCTGAATGGCTTTTCAGACAACGTCTTATGATGAAATGATCAACGAGAGCGCAGAGGTGACATTAAAATTGCTATCATCACCACCACCACGTGTGTGTGAGGTCATTACACTTGCACAACAGCCTCAGCCTAAACTGCCCTGCAAGCACATCATACTTCATCCAAAAATTCAAACTACAACACTGGAAAAACGAAGAGCTATCTCCCAACAGTTTTCCCCTGGAAACCCCACCACCACCCCAAACCCTATCCCAGGTCCCCCTTCCAACTCACCCACACCCACGCAAGCCCCCTCCACTCCCATCCACAAGCATCACCCTACTTCCTCCCTCCCCCATCCACCCCACCTCACCATCGCTATTCCCATCCTACCCTCCCAAATAACACCCAATAGCCCCATCCCACACAGAGCCTTCTATTCCACCCCCACCCCCCACAGGTCACAAGCCAAGAGCTAAACCCACTAACCACCCCCTTCCACCCAAACTAAACATCACGCGCCAGCACAACAATACACAAAAACCCACCATAGGATCACACCCCTAATACAACCTGGCACACTGGAGAAAACCCTCCCTCCTACCAACCCCACTTCACAGAAGAACCATACCACCTAGATCCCGCCAAACTACTCACGACCCCCAACCCTACTGTTCCACTCGTGTTACAGAGTTCAAGTATCACTTTCAATACGGATACCACACAAAAGCGTCACACACTTAAAATAATATCATTGAACATAAATGGATTACAATCCAAGACAATACACCTACACACTCTAATCACATATCATAACCCAGATATCATCTGCACTTCAAAAGAGAAACAAACACATATCCCTCACTACAGATCAATCCAAGGAGCCATAAAAACTAAAAAACAAAAACAGCGAGGGGATTAGCAATCCTAATTAAAAACGAAATTAATTTCCTCCCACTAGAAAGCACAAACAGGTAACAAACCGTAACCCTCAAATCCACGACCACACCCTCCACAGACACTTGACCTAAACCTCATGAAACTGCAAAACAATCAAATAAACACTAAACCTCATAAAACTGCAAAACAAGCACATAAACACAACCTCATAAAACTGCAAAACAATTACATAATCACAGGAAATTTTAACTCCTACAATCCACTCTGGAGCATAGGTACTCCAATAGGTGGCAAATGCGCTAATACCACAAAGATAATGCATAGAATGGGATTATATCAATGATAATTCAAAGATAGTTAATAAAGTAATAATAATGCAAAGAGAGGTAATACAGCAATGATAATACAAAGAGAGATAATACATCCGTTATACTACAAAGAGAGATAATACAACAATGATAATAGAAAGAGATGTAATACAGCAATGAAAATACAAAGAGAGGTAATGCAACAATAATATATATATATAAAAGAGATAATACAACAATGATAAACAATATTATAACAGTGAAAACAGCGAAGATAATCCAGCAGTGGCAATACATAATGCGAAGAAAGATAATAAACAGTTGATATAATTGTAGATAGCAACAGTAGCAATAAAATATTGGATATAACTGTAGATAACTGTAGCAATATAATAGTGGGATTTGACTAGATAAAACAACGGTAGAAATACAACAATTGATATATCAGTAGATACCAACATTAGCAATAAAATAGTAGGTATGAATCTAGATTAAAGAAAGAAATTTGCAATCAAAGAGTGGATAAACTGTAGATAACAACAGTAGCAATAGAGCAGTAGATATGATGACTCCGATAAAGCAACATTTGCAATACATTATTAACTATGGCTCTGATATAACAACAGTAGCAATAGAGCAGTAGATATGATGACTCCGATAAAGCAGCATTTGCAATACATTATTAACTATGGCTCTGATATAACAACAGTAGCAATAGAGCAGTAGATATGATGACTCCGATAAAGCAACATTTGCAATACATTATTAACTATGGCTCTGATATAACAACAGTAGCAATAGAGCAGTAGATATGATGACTCCGATAAAGCAACATTTGCAATACATTATTAACTATGGCTCTGATATAACAACAGTAGCAATAGAGTAGTAGATATGATGACTCCGATAAAGCAACATTTGCAATACATTATTAACTATGGCTCTGATATAACAACAGTAGCAATAGAGCAGTAGATATGATGACTCCGATAAAGCAACATTTGCAATACATTATTAACTATGGCTCTGATATAACAACAGTAGCAATAGAGCAGTAGATATGATGACTCCGATAAAGCAACATTTGCAATACATTATTAACTATGGCTCTGATATAACAACAGTAGCAATACAGTAGTAGGTATGGCTCTGATATAACAACAGTAGCAATACAGTAGTAGGTATGGCTCTGATATAACAACAGTAGCAATACAGTATTAGGTATGGCTCTGATATAACAACAGTAGCAATACAGTATTAGGTATGGCTCTGATATAACAACAATAGCAATACAGTATTAGGTATGGCTCTGATATAACAACAGTAGCAATACAGTATTAGGTATGGCTCTGATAAAACAACAGTAGCAATACAGTAGTAGGTTTAAGTGTAGATAACAATAGTGTCAACATAAGCGATACAAAAGTGGGTGTAACCGTAACTGTACATTGCAAGAGTGGATACGACTTTGTAATTACCAAAGTGCACATCTATCTAGCTCTATTTAACTTTTCACCTCGTTCTGGGATTAACCATTTTTCATTCGCCAGTTCACTTTCCTCTGTGGCCTACATTATTTATACCCAGTTCTTGTTTACTCTGCTTGTTTTCCCCATCCCCCTTTCATGTTTACCTCCCTTTTCCCGATTACTTAACTAATTAACTATTAATTAACCTCATATCTCACAGTACTTTTCTCACCTTTATCGCTCTCTTCACTATACATTTTCTATTGATAGAGGAATAGTGTGTGTTTAAAAAAAAAAGTTGCAATATTGCAACCCAATCATAAAGTGCACACTGAGCTGTATCACCCGTATTTCTCTTTTATTCATGGTTCCACCCATTACAAGTCTCCAGTTTTATATATTGATATCTCTCTTCAGACAGAGATACTTCTAACTGCACATTCACATTTCTTTCTTAAATGACGTATGTGGCTAATCCGGAGATCGATGATTTGAGTGGAGAGTCCGGAAATCGATGCGATGCGCTTTGAAACACGAACGTCCTGATAGGATTAGACTCTGAGCCTTGCCAACATGCAATCAGGTGGAAACTCCCGCTCTGGGACTGCAGGCCAAGGGCAGTGCCTGGTAGTTGTGGAATTTTGGGCGGGGTTACATGGATGTTTACGTGTACCAAACGTTGTCTGTAATCTGATAAATGTAGTACAGCCTTGCTTTGATTGACGGTGATTAGGGGTAGAACTCAGGTCAGTAATCTGTGAATACCGCATCCGGCATGCAATCGTTTATTATTATTATTATTATATCGTTAATTAACACATTATTCCTGTCATTTTTTTTAATAGAAAGATCACAACAGTGATGGGTATATGTAGAGCGAAGAGTTTTCCTATTATAGGAAAATATTCATTTACTTGTTGACAGAGTTCACAGAAAATACTTGTAAACCCTTTGGAGTCAGTCATTACTACAGCTAGTCATTACTGCAATCATTACTGCAGTCAGTCATTACTACAGCTAGTCATTACTGCAATCATTACTGCAGTCAGTCATTACTACAACTAGTCATTACTGCAATCATTACTGCAGCCAGTCATTACATCAATGCAGTACTGCAGCTAGTCATTACAGCAATCATTACTACAGCCAGTTCTTACTGTAATAATTACTACAGCCAGTCCTTACTGCAATAATTACTACAGCCAGTCCTTACTGCAATAATTACTACAGCCAGTCCTTACTGCAATAATTACTACAGTCAGTCCTTACTGCAATAATTACTACAGCCAGTCATTAAAGCAATCCACTACTACAGCCAGTCCTTACTGCAATAATAAATTATTAACCAGAATTTGAATTTCTATATCTGTATTGAAAGATGATTTGGAGATAATCAGTGTGTTGTAATGTATAATATATTATTAATCTGGATTTAAATTTTCTCTATCTGTATTGAAAGATGAATGGACGATAATCAGTGTTTCTGTAATGTACTGCTTAATCTAAATGCATTAAACAATGCTTTTCTCCCTTTTTAATGCACACAGAGATGTATTTCTAGATCAATGTCTGAACATAGAATGAACACGGTGTTTGGAACTGTTTTCTTACTTTTGAATTGGACTAAACAATTATTGATTATGAGACACCAGCATGTATCGGATTAATTTCGAGAAATTCCAGTAGTATTGGGTTACCGACAACATTAATCATTTGGTTAATATCGAGAGGAAATAATTAACATTAATTACTGGGTTAATGTCGAGAAAAAGCTCATGAAACACTTGAAAATTTTCTGTAAAAATGTATGCATTAATTGAATACTGGATTAATATGGAGAAAAATCACTTAGTATTAATTACAAGGTTAGTGGCGAGAAAAAGTCATTAAAATACAAAGAACCAGTTGCTTAAAACACACACACACACACACACACACACACATACACAAATAAAACGCAAAGAATAAGTAATTTACAACACGTACACACACAAATAAACAAGTGAAAAGTGAAATTCAAGGAACAACATTTTAAAACACGGAAACAGTTATTATCACAAACTTGCAGCCTAAAGCTAGAAGTGCAATTCTGTGCAAGCAATGAATGTTTATAATCAGAAAAGATTTATATTAAAAAAAAGCAATCTGTTTGTAGTGCAAGCAATGAATGTTTATAACCAGAAAAGATTTATTGTTTGTAGTGCAAGACACACAATATCCGGGAATGAGTTGTGATGAATACACAATGTGGATGTGGAATCGGCTTTTATGGTATTAGCTATATACTACAGTATGATATTAGCTATATACTGGGAATATGATAACTATATACCGGGAGTGTGATATTAGCTATATACTACAGTATGATACTAGTTATATACCACGATTATGATATTAGTTATATACTGGAGTATGATATTAGCTATATACTGGGAGTATGATATTACATTATTAGCTATTTGATAACTGTATACCAGGAGTATGATATTAGCTATATACCAAGCGTATGATATTAGCTGCATACTGGGAGTGAGATATCACTTATATACTAGGAATATGATATTAGCTATATACGGAGTAAATGTTTGTTACTCCATACAAAGGAGTAGAATATTTAGTGTATAATAGCTGTATATTGGAAGCAGGAAAATTGTTGCATAGTGGGAATAGGATATGTGCTATATACTGGAAGTAGTATGTTAACTGTATAATGGAAGTATAATGTTAGCTGTATGAGTGATAGTAGGAAGACACACCAAAGAAGACTAGTGTTCTCTATTGCATAAAGGCTTATGTTGCCCACACCCACCCCTCTTCTAAAACTAGACTAAACGTAAACTTACCTTCTAGAAGAGCTGACCCTTATCCCCAGGCTGGTAACAGACCTGAATGTTCCAGACAACTCACTAAACTAACCAATCAAAGTTCAGCTCAGTCATGTGAACGAATGTACCAGAAACACACCTGTAAATAATTAGTCAAATGCAGCTGACTGTTGAAGCAACACGTAGTTTGGCTCCCAGTGTTAACAAAGTATAAACATACTACTAACTATATTACCAGTTATCAACACAGAAGGAAATCATCCTCTGTACATTTATTAGTGAAGGTGTGTGGTTTTGTTTGCCTAACTAATTCATGTTTATCTCTTGACATTACCTTTATTTTATATAATTGTATTTTGCTTTTGATGCTTAAATGTAAATAAATCATGTAAGTGAGAATGTTCTGTCAGAAAACACATGAGGACAGATTTTTAGCCCATGTGCATTTTACTGGCAGATCGGCACTTTATCTTTGATTTTGTTTGATGAATGCTGAGCTGTAAGCCAGAGCAGAATGACCCACGAGCCAAAGACCATGGACCATGGACCATGTGCGTGCCTGCTAATGACATCCACCAAGATCCTAGGCTACACATCATGTGACGTAAAGCTATGTATTTAAAAAGTCACAACCACATAGCTTTAATTAAGTTACTCTACCAAAGTACTCCAGAGTTCACTCAGAAACATTCAGTGTTCTCTTATAAACTCATTTATAGTTCGCTCATAAGAACGAACCAAATAACTACTATAACAGTGCCATAGGACTAAAAAACCACACATTCTTTTATGACACCACATTCTCATGATTGTGAACTTAAATAATATGTGTATAAATACTAATTGTAACTGTTGAAATATTTGCTAAATGTAACCATACTGTCTTATGTTATTTCTTGTTGATTACAATTATTGTTGACACTTAGACCACTGGTGTTAGTATAACTCACTTATGTGTTATATGTTGTAGTCTGTCACCTGTATTTACTTACTATCCTGGCTATATGGGGCTCGAACCATCTTTTAAAATTATTCTACATTGCCTATCATTCATCTTTCTAAAACGTATGGCCGGCCAGAAGGTGTGTTTTGGGGATTAGCCTAAGGTTACAGGCGGCACGGGGTGGTAGAGATTTAACATCTTGTCTACCTCCGAGTAAAAAGTCTCAGTCTCTAAGAGTGCATTTTGCCCAGAGATGCAGTACTAGTGTTATCTAGGAGTGTATTTTGCCCAGAGATGAATAACTAATGTTATCTAAGAGTGTATTTTGCCCAGAGATGAATAACTAATGTTATCTAAGAGTGCATTTTGCCCAGAGATGAATAACTAGTGTTATCTAAGAGTGCATTTTGCCCAGAGATGAATAACTAATGTTATCTAAGAGTGCATTTTGCCCAGAGATGCATTACTAATGTTATCTAAGAGTTCATTTTGCCCAGAGATGCAGTACTAGTGTTATCCAAGAGTGCACAGCCAAGATTTCTGATTCCCCCCCCCCCCCCGCCCCTTTTCATGGGACAGCGAAGAGAGCGGCGGACCTGTTGACGTCGCTCAGTGAGCGAAATTCACAGCGTGTGCGGAAACAGGTGTGTACACAGGGACCACGTGACCACGAAGTGAACTCCTAGCAAAGATCAGGGGAAATAAATACAAATCGATGTGGACACGACATTTATCCATACTTAACAACAACATCTCATGACCGTATTCATTACTGTGATTATTAACTCATTTATCCATACTTAACAACACCATCTCATGACTGTATTCATTACTGTGATTATTAACTCACATTTCAAAATACGACAGCAAATAAAAATTGTATTCGATTTTATGAAGTATCCATCAAATTTACAACAAATATTAAATACATTTGGATTTTATTTATTATCAGTCATGCTTTCAAAATAAGAACAATGGTCAATTGTATTGGATTTATTTATTATTAGTGATGCTTTCAAATGACAACACTGTTCAAAATGCATGTAGATTATCAGTACAATATACAACAATATTAGTGATGCTTTCAAATGACAACACTGTTCAAAATGCATGTAGATTATCAGTACAATATACGACATTGGTAAATATCATTCGAGTATATTATGAATTATTGCAAAGGACAACATTGGTAAATATCATTCGAGTATATTATTAATTATTGCAAACAACAACATTGGTAAATATCATTCGAGTGTATTATTAATCTTTGCAAAAGACAACATTGGTAAATATCATTCGAGTGTATTGTTAATTATTGTAAACGACAACAGTGTTTAACATCATTCGGGTATTTATTTATTATTGCACTGGACAATAGTGGTAAATAACATTCAAGTATATTATTAACAACTGCAAACGGCAACACAAGTAAACGGCATTTCATTTCATTGCTATTTACCATATTACCATGACGTACATTTCTTCCTATCAACAAAGAAACACTCACTACAAGAGAAGGATTAAGTTCGAAAAGTTTTCAACAAGAAATAATTATAATTTATCATAAAACTAGTCCCCACTGAGTACTTCACGAGGTGCACATAATGAGTTCAAGACATCAAATTGCAAGACATGAATGAAATATTTAAAAACAACAATATATCAGTCATCGGTGCCTGATAAAAAATATAGTTAAAGCTACAACATATCTAAAGGTACATTATCTCTAAATCATGATTCCATAGGTCATTATCTCTAAGGACATCACCACTAATAATTAGGTGAACGCCGAGAGAAAAAGTACATTATCTCTAAAGACATCACCACTAATAATTAGGTGAACGCCGAGAGAAAAAGTACATTATCTCTAAAGACATCACCACTAATACATTAGGCAAACGCCGAGAGAAAAAGTACATTATCTCTAAAGACATCACCACTAATACATTAGGTGAACGCTGAGAGAAAAAGTACATTATCTCTAAATCAGGATTCCAAAGTACATAATCTCTAAAGACATCACCACTAAAACATTAAGCGGACGCTGAGAGAAAAAGTACATTATCTCTAAAGATCCTTCATCACTAAAACATTAGGTGAACGCTGAGACAGAGTGAGTCCTGCTTAGAGCGGAAGCCAGGTCATGGCTGTAATGAACAAGGTAGAGGACGATAAGTTTAATTTGCACCAAATATGTTTTTAAAAATGTAATAAATACAACAATAATCCAACTACTTCACTCCTAAATATGAAGACACGAATAGATTAAAGTTTGACTTTTAGAGAAAACTATATAAATGTTTTGTCACTAGCGCAAAAATTATTTGGATTATGCCCCGGACGCTTTTTTTTTAAAGGAGCAGTATATACACATATAGTACACATGAAGTTTTTTTTATAATGGAAAAACCGTGCATATTGTGACTTTAGTTGTGACTTTAGCTAAAATAGTTTAAACTGGCAAATACTTGTTTTGTATTTTGAGAGGGTATTTTCCAGAATAATACGGTGTAATTATCCGTACAAAATATAATTATCATTTTAATATAAGCGAATTCTCGAACCAAAACGGTTTCTAATGAAAATTACCTCATCGAATAAATTGCAAGAGATTCTAAAAAAAACAAACTTTGACTTTCCAAACAAAAGTACCTCAAGATTTCAACTGCAGGAGATTCTAAAAAAAACTTTGACTTTCTAACCAAAAGAACCTCAAGATTTCAACTGCAGGAGATTCTAAAGAAAAACCGTTGACTTTCCAAACAAAAACACCACAAGATTTCAACTGCAAGAGATTCCAAAACAATCTTTGACATTCCAAACAAAAATACCTCAAGATTTCAAACGCAGGAAATTCTATAAAGAAAACTTTTTCTAAACAAAAACACCACAAGATTTCAACTGCTGGAGATTGTAAGAAAACCCCATTGACTTTCCAATCAAAAACACCACAAGATTTCAACTGCAGGAGATTCTTAAAAATACTTTGACTTTAAAAAGAACAAAAATCCACAAAATTTCAACTGCAAGAGATTCTAAGTAAACCATTTGATTTTACAAACAAAAATACCACAAGATTTCAACTGCAGGAGATTCTCTAAAACATTTATGACTTTCCAAACAAAACACCACAAGATTTCAACTGCATGAGATTCTATAAAAGAATACTTTGACTTTCCAAACAAAAGCACCACAAGATTTCAACTGCAGGAGTTTCTAAAGAAACCTTTGACTTTCCAAACACCAGAAGATTTTAGCTGCAAGAGATTTAAAAAAAACCTTTGACTTTTCAAACCAATCACCATAAGATTTCAACTGCAGGAGATTCAAACAAAACAACTTTGACTTTCCAAACAAAACACCACAAGATTTCAACCTAAGGAGATTCTAAGTAAAAACTTGAATTTCCAAACAAAAACACCACAAGATTGCAACTGCAGGAGATTCTAAAAACCACTTTGACTTTCCCAACAAAATCAACACAAGCTTTCAACCACAGGAGATTCTAAGTAAAAACTTGAATTTCCAAACAAAAACACCACAAGATTCAACTGCTGGAGATTCTAAAAATTCCTTTGAATTTCCAAGCAAAAAATACTGCAAGATTTCAACTGCATGAGATTCTAAAAAAGAATTGGCTTTCCAAACAAAAACAAACACCACAAATTTCAACTGCAGAAGATTCTAGAAAGAACTTTCTTTCCAAACAAAACAAAAGATTTCAAGTGTAGCACGTTGCCTCAGCACAAAGCACAGAAAATCTTGTAATAAAAAATGTTCTTTTCTGAAAAGCAAAGCACAATCAGACTTTTATCAGAACAATTTTCCAAAAATGTTAATAAAAATGTTCTTTTCTGAAAAGCACAATCAGACTTTTATCAGAACAATTTTCCAAAAATGTTAATAAAAATGTTCTTTTCTGAAAAGCACAATCAGACTTTTATCAGAACAATTTTCCAAAAGTGATCTTCAAATGAAACAATGGAATTCTAATGCACACTTCTCTCCAAACAAAAACACGATGACACTTTTATTAAAACTTTTCCGAAACGAAACACGAAAAGAAACTTCAAGCATTTTCTCAACATACATTGGAAATTCTAATTCACACAAATTCTGAAGAGAAACAAGACAATTCTATTAGACAACAATACTGTAATAAAAACCGTTCTAATAAACACTAATATAGGAATAAAAACAGGACAGTTCTAATGCACACTATTTTTATAGGAATAAAAATTCACGGCCTTTATAGTATACACTATAGTAGCAAACAAAAACAATAGTTCTAAGATATCTTTTCTTCGAAAACAAACACAAGGACAGTTCAAACATGCGCTACTGTTTTGAAAGACACCCACAAGGAGACATTAAAATATAACCTGAGTATCGGGAAAGAAGTGAGGCTGATTGTTTTGAAATGTTAACTGCACGAGACTTTGGAATGTGAACTGGAAGAGACTTTGAAATGTGAACTGGACGAGAATTTTGGAATGTGAACTGCACAATACTTTGGAATGTGAACTGCACAAGATTTTGGAATGTGAAGTGTGAGAGATTTTGAAATGTGAACTGGACGAGAATTTTGGAATGTGAAGTTTGAGAGACTTTGAAATGTGAACTGCACAAGATTTTGGAATGTGAAGTTTGCGAAACGTTTGAAATGTGAACTGGACAAGACTTGCGCGAGACTTTGGAATGTGAACTGTATCCGGAATGAAACACATAATTACTTCTTTGTTGAACACCGATTTTCCGAACACCTATTTTAATGTAAAATAAATACTCAAAAGAAGAAGTAGAATAATGTGAAGTAAATTTTGTTTTCGAAATTTCAAGATGAGGTATATTGAAAATAGTATCTGTGTACTCTCAGACCGAGACATTTTAACGTAAACGAATATCCGGGACAAAAGAATCATCCTGACAAATATAACACTATTATCCGTGACAAAAGAATCGTCCTGACAAATATAACACTATTATCCGTGACAAAAGAATCGTCCTGACAAATATAACACTATTATCCGTGAAAAGAAAAAAATCTCTCCGTCAAATGTAACACCTATATCCGGTAAAAAGGAATCAGCTTGTCAAATTGAACACGAATAATAAGACAAATGAACCATTCTGACAAATGTAACACGAATATTCGGGACAAAGGAATTAGCCTGTCAAATGTAACACGAATATCCGGGACAAAGGAATCAGCCTGATAAATATAACACGAATATCCGTGACAAAAAAAAAAATCAGTATGTCAAATGTAGCACGAATATCCGGAAACATGAAGATATTCTAATTATAAAATACTATACAAAAATAACCACTAACAGGACGAACTTTTTATAAGTAAAACGAATATGTTCAAGTATGTAACATGAATATTTCTTATTGCAAAATAAATATTCAAAAAGAAATAAACAATAAAACAATCTAAAGTAAAATGAATATCTGTAAGAGCAAAATACCAAACAAACTCAACATCAAACAGAATAAGACACTTTACTGTAAAATAAACATCAGTAAAAGCAAAAGACAAGCACCCGTCCCACCCAAACAGAATAAGACACTTTATTGTAAAATAAACATCAGTAAAAGCAAAAGACAAGCACCCCTCCCACCCAAACAGAATAAGACACTTTATTGTTAAATAAACATCAGTAAAAGCAAAAGACAAGCACCCCTCCTACCCAAACAGAATAAGACACTTTACTGTAAAATAAACATCAGTAAAAGCAAAAGACAAGCACCCCTCCCACCCAAACAGAATAAAACTCTTTAATGCAAAATTAATATCTTAGAGAAAGCATTTTAACAGTTATGCGCCTCCCTTGAAATGCGACTTTCTAATGTGACAATGGTTCAATATAAACAGAACAAGATATTGTCAAATAAAATATTGATAACCTTATGATGGAGAGAAAGTGGGTGGATGGGGGCTCGCTAAATATTTAAACTGGGCACAGAATGCTGTTCTGAAAATTCATGAAGCCAGCCAGCTCGCGCTGTTGTGAGCCCAAAGACCAGTACGCGAAGTCGTGACGTCACCTACCATAGTGGGAAAGAGAGACAAAACTCAATACAGGTCATGTTGACCCTTTTCGTGAAATTATTTGACTTCCTTCTATCTTGTGATGTTCCTTGTTCATGCCATCTGAACGTAATGCCTTGAACTAACTTTGTTAACAGATAGTGTTGTTGATTCTAAAGAACATTGCTATAAATAGTCAATGAGAGCCTTTTTAGGCCTGACACTGTAATGAGCTATCTACCAGTAAATGTTTGTTTGTGCATTTTGTGTGTCTCCTAATTGTAGACGCCATTATTTGTATTTGATCAATGTTGAATCGCCATAAAGTGTGTAGTTAATAGTTTTGTTAATAAATTCTATTTCTTTATTTATCAACACCCTCGATTTGTGTTATAACTGCGTTAAAAGTTTGGATTAGTGAGGGGGTTTAATAATTAACAAGACAAGTGGTATAGCCTTTTAGGGTGTGTATGTTCACTGCTCTGTTTTTTTGGCCGTGTGCCAGGTTAGAGGTATTCTGTAGTGTTCATTATAATACTAGGGATTATTCTGGGGAGTGTGCAAGGGGTACTCTTCCAATCCGTCACTCGCAAGCTGAGAGGTGCGAATTATCACAGGCGTGTAGGGGGAGATAATTTTCTCGTAAGAGAAGTCATCTCGTAGCAGTAGAAAAATGGCTGTTTCAGTACAACAGTAAAACAACATTTCGTGACAATGCAAGAAGTGCTTTTCAAAGGAGCAAGTTTCAATTAAGGCTATTTTGGAAAGTGACATTTCTTTTGATATCAACGCCACAAAAATAAATGTGATTGATAAATAAATGATTGTTTTTTATCACTTGCCGTCATCACATTGTGTAACATGGCCTCATGGCCTTCACTTCTAACAACGGAACATTGCAAGCATGGCCTTAAAATAGCAAAAAATTATATATAGTTGCTTTCTGCTTTGAATACAAAGGAAACATTCCAATGACACAGAAACTCTTCTTGCTACACAAAAAAAATGTTCGCAGACCACTACAAGCGTTTATAGTACTTAAATTGTTTAGAGTACACTAAAGGTGTTTATAGTACTCAAATTGGTTAGAGTACACTAAAGGTGTTTATAGTAGTCAAATTGTTTAGAGTACACTAAAGGTGTTTATAGTACTCAAAATGTTCACAGCCAAACAATCGTCCCCAGAGTCTTCTAACAATCGATACAAACTAAAAATATCTTACTACGATGTCTTATTTTATCCAAACAAACACAGGGAGAAAAATAATGTAATCACATAACTTTTCATATTACAGAATATGATTTGGGAACTCAGAATTATGTTTGTTATTGGAAGTTTGTTACCAATTTTATTTGTACGTATGTTTGTCTGTGTGCTTGAATATCTGATTTCTACTTTGTGTTTTTGGAACTGCTTTGCTTTTACAATGTTGTTCGCTGTTCCACTTGCTTACGTTTCTCCACTTTAAGCATTTTTGCATATTTTGTTTGCGTTTCCAAACTGAGAATTTATTTTGCAGGTTGTAGGGAGTTCGTAACACATAATGACTGAAACAACAGGAAGGAAAATCATGTTAAAGCAACAGCAAATAACGACAAAACGAAAACTAAAAAACAACAGACCAATGATATTTTTCGGAACGTTTACGAAGATTGTAGTTGTGATGAAACTGTCCAGTCCGCAGGTCACTTCACAATCACTGTAGTAAAGTTGTGATGAAACGGTCAGGTCCGCACGTCATTTCACAATAACTTTGTAGGCTTAAATGCGTCTGTGACTGTTAAACTACATTTAACTGATCCTGTGACATTGAAAATTAAACTGAGTCCCTAGCTCTTTACGCTCACGTACCGTGACTCAGTCAGTAACAATTTTTCTTTGTTTTGAATAAGTGGAAGAGGTACTGATACATACACTATGCGACGAGATATTTTTAAAGTCCTACATACCTCCGTTTGACCGCCTGAAATTAATTAAGAAAATGTTATTTCTGCTTCCTAGTAATCGCTATGCTTTTGACGTCATTAAATCGACTTGCTGCATGAGTGCACATTTCATATCTGTCGCTATCTCTTCATAACGTCATTCACTGTTCACCTGTCGTAGCACTACAATTTGTCCGCTTTAGGAGTCATTATTTTCATTAAATATGACCTTACGCTTCATTAAGCGATCTTGTTCAGCAGTGCCCAGTGATGACCTGTGCTGATTGGTTGCTGATTTAAATAATCACTTTGCTCTCTTCGTCATGACATTGTCCACCAGTCTTCTCTTAGTTATCAGAATGTCCATCATAACATTCCTTGACATAACGGTACCCAACAGAGCTCTTCACAGCAGTGACAGCATAACTGGCGATCACAAGTGTGCAGCGAAACACTCACGAACACAGCAATATCAGCATAACTCTGGTGATCACAAGTGTGCAGCGAAACACTCACGAACACAGCAATGTCAGCATAACTCTGGCGATCACAAGTGTGCAGCGAAACACTCACGAACACAGCAATGTCAGCATAACTGTGGCGATCACAAGTGTGCAGCGAAACACTTAGAATGACGGCATGGAAAACACTCGCGGTCATTAAGTGCAGAATACATTTAATTTGCAGAAGAGAATTGTGATTTATTACATCTAAAGTTCCAGCACGTTATTTATTAAGTTCGTAACAACACTTGAAATCGTTGAGCGTAATTTTAATCATCATTAATTTTGTCTGGTTTTCAAACGACACCCTTCTCTCAGTGTATCACTATATCTTAACATAGAAATCAATAGACCATTAATGCATCACGTCTCTTAAGTAATTAGAACTTGTCAACAGAATATTAATGTAACAGCATCAGTTAAGTAATTTAGAACTTGTCAATAAAATCTTAATGTATCACTTCTCTTAAGTAATTTAGAACTTGTCAATAGAGCATTAATGCATCACCATCACTTAAGTAATTTAGAACTTGTCAATAGAGCATTAATGCATCACCATCACTTAAGTAATTTAGAACTCAATAGATCATTAATATATCACCATTTCTTAAACAATTTAGAGCCCAACAGAACATGAATATATCACCATCCCTTAAATAATTTAGAACTTAAGAGAGCATTAATATATAACCATCTCTTAAATAATTTACAACTCAACGGAGCATTAATATATAATCATCTCTTAAATAATTTACAACTCGACAGAGCATTAATATATAACTATCTCTTAAATAATTTACAACTCGACAGAGCATTAATATATAACCATCTCTTAAATAATTTACAACTTCTCACCAGGACACTTTATGTTCGGTAGGGAATGAGCCCGGCTTCAGGTGACCTGTCACTAATGCCGCTGGCCACGTGACAAAATCTGAAAGTACTGAAAGTAATTTTGTTCTTTTGAGAAAATATTACTCCACTTTTTTTTGCTAGTGCAATCGACACGAGCACTAACCCACTAACGCTATTCCTTGCATACAGGAAGTAATTTAGTTTTCCTCCAAATCATCTCAACGATCTCCCACGATTTACATTCCCAGACTCGTCTAATACTTGTAAATTTGAAATAATTTCTCCCGTCCATCCTCTCAGACTGTCTTCCATTGTTTTGTAATGTGGATGACGTACTCTGTGGAATGATTCGCTCTAGCCCCTAGGGTTCTACTCCTCTTGAAACCCTTCATTGACATGTGGAGTAACATCTGCCGTAGTGGTGATTATTGTGCCACTTGCTGCTGCAGGTGGTGGTGGTGGTGGTACAACATCCTTAGCGCACTCGACGACTTTGGACGGAGTGGAGAGGGACGTAGCTAGAGGTTGAGGAGGGAGGGGTGGGGGGTTTGGTAAGGTCTCAGTTGGAACTGCACCTTGAGAGATGGAGTAGACAGCCTGCAAAGACAAAATGTAGAAGCTGCCAGTGTCTTGTGCCAAAGTAGAAAGGTCAAGGTCTTTTACTAAATGTAGAATGTCATTTTGTACTTCTAAAAATAAACCATTTGTCTTTTACTTATTGTCTCATTGTCTCGTACTAATATTTTATTAAATGATCATTGTGCCACTGTCTTTACGATAAATGTTAATTTTTTAAACATGCAAGTTCTCTCTGAGATAAGGCAGCAAGATGACAGGTTGTCGCCGAGACAAGACGTAATGCAGAACCCTTAGTACATGGACTCGTTCTTTGCTTTGACGTCATTTGACAGCAAAGTAAATAATTCCTCCCTTACTCGCAACCACAAACATTTAACCGCTCAGTACTTGAGAACCTCATCCCTCATCTCACTGAGTTAACAAATGATAGATTAAACAACAGAACAACTTTTTAATGAGACAACACAGGATAAACTAGACTGCAGGACAAGTTCCCGTAGAGGTAATAATGAGAGATTAGACTAAAGAACAAGTTCACACTGGATAACACATGAAAGAATGCACTATAGTACACATTCTCACTGAAATAAAAAAACAAGAGATTAGAATATAGAGCAAATTTTCACTAAAATAACACATAAGAGATTAGACTACAGAAGTTCTCAGAAGATAAAAAGCGAGATTAGACTACAGAAGTTCTCAGAAGATAAAAAGCGAGATTAGACAACAGAACAAATTCCCCCTAAGGTTGCACACAAGAGGTGAAACTTCAGAGAATAAATTTTCAGTGAAATAACGGATGAGAGATTTTATTACCGAGATGCTCGTAAAAAGATAACAGATGAGTAGTCAGACCACTAAGAATTTCTTAATTTGATGACACATAAATGACCCCCCTACCCAGATCTTAATAAGACACTGATGAGCTGCCATTCTACTGAAAAGTCCTTGCAAAGATGGCTGGCGCAACATACCTGTTGAGGAGGAAGAGGCTGGCCGACACTGGCTGGTGCGGCGAACTGGGAAAAGTACTGTGGCGGGATGTAGACGGGCACTTGTCGTGACCCTTGGGCGTTGACCACGCCCACGAATGCCTGCAGGATGTCACGGATGAGGGCGCCATTGTTCTCCGCGTCCTGGGTGGCCGTGGCTGCTGTCGTCTCGCGCACGTTCTTCAACTTCATGCTGACGTGGCGGTTGTTCTCAGCTTCACCGATGTTGTGTGTGTATCCAGAGTCGCTGATGTTAGACATCTCGCTGGAGATACAAAAGACAGGTGTAACTGTTTCACTCATACCCAGACAGGTATAACAGTTTCACTCATACCTAGACAGGAATAACGGTTCACTCACACCCAGACAGGAATAACGTTTCACTCACACCCAGACAGGAATAACGGTTTCACTCATACCTAGACAGGAACAACGGTTTCACTCATACCTAGACAGGTGTAATTGTCTCACTCATACCTAGACAGGAACAACGGTTTCACTCATACCTAGACAGGTGTAATTGTCTCACTCATACCTAGACAGGTGTAATTGTCTCACTCATACCTAGACAGGAACAACGGTCTCACTCATACCTAGACAGGTGTAATTGTCTCACTCATACCTAGACAGGTGTAATTGTCTCACTCATACCTAGACATATTACTGACGGTGCCACCAGGAGCGTTGGAGTTGATGCTATCCATACGGCTCATACGGCTTCGGTTGTCCGTTGCAGATGCCGCTTCCTTTTCTTTGGCCGACACTCGGCAGCAACACAGGAGCCAGGGGAAGCGGGTATTGAGCACCTCCCGGAATTTGGGGTGACTGAGTGCATAGATAATCGGATTGTGCATAGCTGAAGCCTGGAAACAGTTTTGTTTAGAATGAATTGCTCAACATGCACTGCTAAAGCTTAATGTATACTGTAAACACAGCTCATTAAATGGCTCAGTGTTAATTGCCAATGTTTAATTTACACTGCAGACATAGCTCATTAAATGGCTCAGTGTTAATTGCCAATGTTTAATTTACACTGCAGACATAGCTCATACAAATGTTAAGGTTGTCTGGTGGAATAAATGTGTCTATCCATATGTCTAAACTTAATTGTTACATACATTGTTAAATGTCAAAGTGACCCTGCTTTGGCACTGCTTATAATGAAATGTTTGTAAGTGTCAAGAGTTGGAGTAAACAACTCAGGTGGAGAATATGCTAGAAATTTTGCTGATGTAATCCAAACCAGTTTTAAAAAGGGTGTCTTGAGTTTGGTCTGAAGAATTCATGAAGATTATTTTGAATATTCCTCGTGGTGTGCTGAGTAGCATACATGAAAATTTGGGAACAGTCCTCCTGATGTGTTTGATAGCGCGAAGGAAATGATAATTTAAGTATTTAAAACCATCAGCTTTAAATAGCGAAACGATATGAGTGATGGAAATATTCAAGTAAATGTATCCACACACCTTAACAAGCAAAGATACAACCCCCTTAACAACAAGAACACAGAACTCGCGAGTGACTTACCTTGGCAAACACGACCGGCAACTCTGACACATAAGGCGTGATGTACTCGGCCGGACCGAACTGGGCGATGAGAGCGACTGATGCGTATGGAGTCCAGGACAGGAGGTACGCCATAATGATGGTCATCGCGATCTTGGCCGTCTTGATGTCAGCATGTTGGGCGGACTGACCTTGACGGATTTCCGCATTCAGCTTCTTGGCCATCTTGCCCATTTCGCGCTCGTGGCTCGCCACCGCGCGGTAAATGAAGAAGTAGCAGAAGAGGATGATAGACAGTGGGGTGGCGAAACCGCACAGGTACAGGCATAAGATGAAAGATCTGCAGGCAAGCAAAGATTTATTAACGAAGACGTAGTTAGCATGCGCTAATTGAAGTAGCATACATAATGATAGACGGGGTGAGAGTAAAGCATAAGATTAAAAGATCTGCGACAATGTCAGATTTATTAACGCATTTGTTGTTCGGTGAAAAGATAGTGACAGCATAGTTTGTAGGTGTTTGCATAGGGGCAAAATAATCTCAAGGTGATTGAACAAAGAAAACATAATTTGCAGGTGACTGGATTGTGACAAGATGGTCTGTAGGTGATTTGAATGTGACAAAATAGTTTGCAGGTGATTTGACTAGATAGTCTGTTGCTGATTGGATAGTGACAGCATAGATTGTAGGTGATTGGATTGTGAAAATATAGTCTGTAGGTGATTGGCTAGTGACAAAATAGTTTGCAGGTGATTGTATTGTGACAAGCTAGTTTGTAGGTGATTGGACAGTAACATTTTAGTCTGTAGGTGATTTGATAGTAACAAGATAGAATGTAGGTGATTGGACAGTGATATCATAGTTTGTAGGTGATTGGATAGTAACAAGATAGATTGTAGGTGACTGGACAGTGATATCATAGTTTGTAGGGATTGGATAGTAAATTTTAGTCTGTAGGTGATTGGATAGTAACAAGATAGATTGTAGGTGATTGTATAGTGATAAAATGGTTTGTAGGTCATAGCGATAATTCACATTCTTCTTGGGGAGGCGTATTGTTTATTATCAAATTTCTTGATAAAAAGTTTATCGTTACTAGAAATAATTTGCATACTTATTTTGTAGTTTTTAGTACTTTATTATGTGTTTATTATTAGATTGCATGGTAGACATCTTGCTACTTCTGGTAATCATTTGTTTACACTTTTGGTATTGAAGATCAAGGAGATCGGTTGTAGAAAACCATTTGCATACTTCGTGATTACTGAAAACCATTTGCATACTTCGTGATTACTGAAAACCATTTGCATACTTCGTGATTACTGAAAACCATTTGCATAGTTATAGTTTCTTACTATTGATGATCAATAGAATAAATTATGATTGCTGCGAGTATTGAAAAACGAAATCAGATAAATACATACAGAAATGAATCTAAGTTTGAAGATCCTGATCTTTCCTGCTTACACTGGTTAGATTTTGAAAATCTGGAAATGGAGCTTTTGGAATTTCAAGAAAGCTCTCTCTGGAAAAATAAAGTCTATGACCCTGTGTGTAACACTTGAGAAGAGTGTGAGGGGACCACAAAGGACAGCACAATTGGTAGTTATGAAAATGAAATCCTTAAAGCGTGGAATTCTCTGCCAAATAAGTTTAAGTCAATGAAAACGCTTGGGGTTGCTATTCTTACTTTGTTTGGATCATCTTATGCTTGTGAATAGATGTTTTCAACTTTGAATTATATCAAATGTGATACAAAGAAACAGACTAACAGATGTTTTCACTTTGAATTATAACAAATGTGATACAAAGAAACAGACTAACAGATGTTTTCACTTTGAATTATATCAAATGTGATACAAAGAAACAGACTAACAGATGTTTTCACTTTGAATTATATCAAATGTGATACAAAGAAACAGACTAACAGATGTTTTCACTTTGAATTATAACAAATGTGACACAAGAAACAGACTAACAGATGACATGAGTGCTACCTGTGTTACTCTCAAAGTAACGAAGTATGAGCCAAGGTTTGACAAATTATCAGTATGCATACAAAAGCACAAATCACATTAATTGCGCAAAACCACACTTTTACCTCTCCCAATAAAAAGCATTTTGTATCATTGAAAGCTCTGTTATTGTTATTGTTATTGTTATTGTTTTTTTCTTTTTAAGACACGTATGAGTTGTTTTTAAACTAAGACCTCCGTATTCAGATAAATTGCAGTGTTGGCACTTTACGATAAATAAGTGGGTTTTGGGTTAGAGTTTGGGCACGCGGTCCCTAAAAGGTTCGCCATCACTGATATAGGGTATTGTTCGCCATTACTGATATAGGGTATAGTTCGCCATCACTGATATAGGGTATAGCTCGCCATCACCGATATAGGGTATAGTTCGTCACATGGATAAATAAACGCTTAACATAAGGTTGGAATGGTAGATATTTAGTATTTGACAGAGTCAATCATTGAGTAGGTAGGGATTTAATATTGGATTTAGATTTAGCATTGTATTTAGTCAACCATTTGATCGGATCTAGTCAGCCTTCAGATAGGTAGAGATTTATCAAAACTGTGAGGGGTCATTAAGTGGTCATCGATCGTCAATTTCAATGCAGTCGTTTTGTGCTCACGCATACACATAAACGCACATAGTGCGAACGTGCACGCACACACACATACAAATATCCACACTCACACACAAATACAATCACAATTACACACAATACTCAAACACAAATGCACACAAATACTAACATACAAACACACAAATACACACATAAACACTCTCGCACAAATATTAACACACAAACATTATCACACAAAACACTCACAAACAAACACACACTAATACTCACACACAAATACTCACAAACTCACACACAAAAGCATTTAAGACACGCAAGAACATAAAACAGACACTTGTGCTTAGGCATAAATACATATTCTTCAAACGCACGCACATAGACCAACCTGAAGTAATCATTGCGAGTCAGGTAATCAAAAGTACAAGAAGTCTGAAATCCCTCTGGGATGTAGGCCCCCCATCCAAAAAGAGGCGGGATGGTCCATGTGATCGACCACACCCACACGGCGACAATCATCATGAAAGCCTTTCGGTAGCTAAGCGACCGCGATGCTTTGATTGGTCTGGCTATGACGTTGTAGCGATCAACAGCAATGGCCGCCATGGTGTTCATGGACATGAGGCCAAAGACTCCACCGGTCAAGCCATACAACTCACAGGCTGTACACAACAGAACAAATGCCAACGCTTATGTTAAAGCCATATAACTCACAGGTTGTGAGACAAGAGAACGGAAATAACAAAAACTTTTATTTTAAAATTTAAGACAAGAAACAGTCAAAATTCTTATTCCGAGTTTTAGATGAGGAAACAATTGATTTTAATAACGAGAAGTCACCCGGTCTCCGAGGCTTTCAAACAATATGAAATACTGAGTTTAAATAATAATTTGAATTACTGAGGGTTTGTAAGAACAATATGAAACGTGTTGATGTTCAGAGACTTTAAGGTAATATGTATTGTGGCTTTGAAACAGCAGTGTGAACTAACACGTTATTTGCAGTATGAAGTATATATTTTATGGGGCGTTGCATTGCAAAATAAAATATTGAGCCTGAGAAAGCAATATGAAATTGTGACAACTTCCATAACTAATTACAAGTGATGAGAATCTTAATTTATGTTATTAATAATTCTCCAGAAGACACCACTCGTCTCTCTCACTTAATGGATATACATGTGCTGCAAATGTTTTCTCTCTTCCACAACATTAAAGTCACACTTTTACCGTCACACAATATTTCTGCAGGCAGAAAAATCTTACCAAAAGGAGAAGATAAATCCGTCTTTAATCTATATTTAGCGAGCCCCATCGACTCACTATCTCTCCAATATATGGTTATCAGTATGTGTAAGAAGGTCAGTAGATTTAACAATAAAATTATTAAATCAACAATCAAATGCATATATAAAAGATACAATGAAAAGATTATTTGACTTCAATATTTCCATGAAACCACATTCACATAATTTCAATACTTATTCAGTCTTATATCTTAACACATAATTCAGCATTCAGATTAGAATCAATATAAATCACAGGATCATACTTATCATAGAACAATGTGGAGTTATAGAGAGATGAATGATAACAGTTTGTACATAACCTTGTCAATGATGATGCCACAATAGTCTTTCTCCACTTTCGTAATAATGTCACAAGTTTATTGTTCAGATAAGAATTGTCAATTTTTCACCTGCTCCTCTAGCACATTGTGGACTGTTCCAGGAGCCGCTGTTCTCTTGAGACTAATCTGGGTGCTCAATGCTGTATTAGTTCCCTCAAGCAGAACAACAATGTAGTGATTTCCAATAAGTGCTTTATATCAGAAATTCCACAATGTAGTCAAGCACTCTTGCTGATCTACTTTAACAGGTGTAGGTGTATCCTTAAGTACATGCTGGGGTAGAGATTTCTCAAATCTACCATGGTGGTAATGGTTTATAAATCAATAAACTGGGAACCAGGAAGAAAAACAGAGAAAACCAGAAAAACAAAAAATTTTCAGAAAGGCTGCTTCTTTCCTGTAAAATATAATCAGGGAACAAATGATATGTTTTCCAGTTTTATCATCTCTAACACCATTTCTTCTTACATTCAAGTCTCAAGTTTCCTGCAACAGTATTTATTAGTCCAATATCCGACAACAGCATAATCAATTATTCACGTGTTCACAAGAAACAATGTCACGTGTTTTAAGATGTTACATACATAATTCACATTTGTAGAAATAATAGTCTACTTACATACTACATCTCAACATTAAAACACAAGTATAGAATATCGATACCAAAATGAACGAAACATTTCTAAATCCAACCTCTTTCAATCAATCAGTTAACTCACCATTAAGCTAATGCCCCACCTTTTATGACCAGACTTCAGCCACGCTAAATTGAAAGTGATTAGAAAATAGAATTCTTTTCAACAGGTAAAGTTTGGTTTCAGCCTATTGGTTGGTTTCGTTCTTTGTAAATCTTAGCCATTGGATAATAAAATTACTCATCCGCATAAGACCGGTTTAGATTGCATCAGCAAGTTCTAGCACATTCTCGACATGAGTTGCCATTTTAACTCTGGTATTTACAAAACAGATAATACCCAAAGGTCATGTCACGCTGACATTAACAAGTAATATAATATTTTATTAAAAAATAGGGAAGGACAACTCTACTCTGTCACAGAAATATTAAAATCTGAGGCTTGAGACAACAGTGTGTAATATTGAGGTTTGAGACAACACTTTAAAATACTGAGCCTGAGAAAGCAATGTGAGATATTAAAATTGGAGGTTTGAGACAACACTGTAAAATATTGAGCCTGAGAAAGCAAATTGAGACAGCAATATAATATACTGAGACTTCAAGAGAGCATCCTGAAATTTGGAGACATAGAGACAGTAGTTTGAAATATTGATTTTTGAGACAGCAAAATCAAATAGAGAATTAAAAAAATATAAATGATTATTGAAATTAACCTGTGCAATTATACTGTTTAATTCTGAATTGTACAATTTTATGAATACTGCAATAAAAACTTAAGTTATTATACAATGCTGTAATTGAATACATTAGTCATAGAAAGTACTTCCTGAATTTTAGTGGCACTGAATGATCTCCTTCACCGCTAGTCAGTCTTAAGGTTTAATCCTCCTAAAAGCTGCTTCTAAGTCACTAACAGTAAGTCACTCAGGCGTCAGCAGTGAGTTACTCAAGTGTCTACAGTGAGTTAGTTACTCACCTATTTTCCCGAAGATCCAGCGTTTGCTAAAAGCTGAAATAGAAAAGAGCGGGAAGCCCATGACAGCCGAAAAGGTCAGGTCACTGAAGGCAAGATTCACCACGAACATATTCGACGGAGTCCGGAGATGCTTCGTTCTGCAATAAGAGAAGAGGTCAAAGTTAAGAAAGGTGAGGTCAAGGTTAAGAAAGGCGAGGTCAGTCAAGCCATAACAAGGCAGGTAAAAATGAGGTGACGGTTAAGAAAACTGACATCAAATTAGTAATTACGACACAGATAGAAGTTCCTGGTCAAGATGTTTTGCAGTGGACTCTGGTTTAAAATCACGTCATTGATTTATTAGGGTTTCGGTTGTGCTACTGGGAAAATGTAATTTTCTGACGTACCCATCACTCAATAAGCGGTTTACGGTGCACGTCAGCCTACTCCCACCACACTTCTACCTCCACACAACCCCCAACTTCGAATTGGAAATGTTTTCATGCAGCTCGCTTGGGCGGGGGGGGGGGGGGGGGGGGGGAAGATAAGACCGTCGTTCTTTGGTATAATTACTTGCGTGTGATGTTTATTAAGACAAAACAGCATTGACAATGATTAACAACACACACGGAATGCTTTCAGATAAGGATTATAGGCGTTGTGACTTGGTGGGGAATTATGTTTCTCGACCCGCACCCACTGGTAGACCATGTAGACTATTTTTATCGCTCGCCTGATCTCAGTCCCTTTCATCGCTAAATAATTTTTTCAAATCAAGAAATTTCTACAGCGATCGTTATTGTAGAGGAAAATTTCGATCTTTTTCTTTCAAAACAAATAAACAAAGAAGCAAACAGCCAATCAACCAACAAAGACCCCTCTCACGAAACAAATAAACAACGAAGCAAACAGCCAACCAACCAACAAAGACCCCTCCCCCCTCTCACAAAACAAAGTGAGAACTAGTAACACGTCCATGCGCCATGTTTACCTGCATTGGAAATATTAATAACTGCAAAGATATTGCAGTTTGAAAAAAAAATATAAAGGTGCCAAATTGCGCGAATATAGACAACCTTCATGTATAACATTGTCCATTATTTATTTATTTATTTATTTATTTACTAAAAAATATAACTAACAGAATTTGTAGGTGTAATGTAGAGTGTTAATTTGAGGTGATATTGTAGAGAGATCATTTTAATTTCTAGTGCTATAGAGAGTTAATTATAATTAACACAACAAAGAAATAATTTTGACTCATGAAAGATCATTATATAATATAATTTATGCTAAAAAGGATACTAAAATCCTTTAAATTAACCACAGAGAAACCATTTTAATTAATACTGAAAGTAATACTATTTCGCAATAACATTGTAAAATAAAACACAAACACAAGTACAAACTATAATGAAATTAAATATCTCTGTGAGAGGAATTGCAGACAAAATAAGCTGTTTAAAAGATCTCTTCACCCAAGAAAATTTAATTATCTTCTGTGAGAGGAATTGCAGTCACAATAAGCTGTTAAAAATATCTCTTTATAAAAGAAAATTTAATTAACTCTGTGAGAGGAATTGCAGTCACAATAAGCTGTTAAAAATATCTCTTTATAAAAGCAAATTTAATTAACTCTGTGAGAGGAATTGCAGTCACAATAAGCTGTTAAAAATATCTCTTTTTAAAAGCAAATTTAATTAACTCTGTGAAAACATCATCACACTTCAAACATGTAAACCACTGGTGCATAAAAATCAATTAATTTATTATTCAGTCCAATTATAAACACTAGAATTCAATATAAATCTACACGTACATACTGGACATACAAATATTATAACATACTAAAGCTTTATTAGGCTTATAGCGAAAGTTAATACATATATGTGAAGTTTTGCTTGGAGATTGGTAAGATGTTAATTCTTCACCACCCTGGGCTGCCCGTAACCATAGGATAATCCCCCAAACACACCTTCAGGCTGGCCACACATGATAGAAAGACGAATGATAGATAATGTAAAATAGAAAAGTGATAGTTCTAGAAAATAGCTCGAGCCCCTTGATACACCTTTCAGCCTGGATAGTAAGGAAATACAGGTGACGAGTACAACATGTAACGTGTGAATCCCGCTAACAGGAGTGGTCTATGTATCAGCACAAATATATTTAACAAGAAATAACATACGACAGCTTGGTTACATATATCAAATAGTTCAACAGTTACAATTAGTATTTATATATATATATTATTAAAGTTCATAATCACGACCATGTGGTGACAGAATGTCCATTTTTAGTTTTACGACACTTTAGTAGTTATTTGGTAAGTTCGTATGAGCGAACTTTAAATGGGTTTATAAGAGAACACTGAATATTTTCGAGTGAACTCTAGAAGTACTTTGGTAGAGTTTGTCTTCATCTTGATTGAAACTGTTCAGCGTGTTGGTTTTACAGTCACTTAGCTTTGTTTCACAGACATGATGTCTGGGGTTCCAGTGTCGTAAATATATATGTATATATGGTTGCACATGAGGTCTGTGTGGAACTGTTTCTCTGGCCATGGGCTATTTCATTCTGTATTGCTTCGCAGCTCAGCGCTTGCCGAAACCACATCCAAAATAACGTGACATTCAAGATAAAGTGCCGATCTGCCAGTAAATACACATAAGCTAAGAAATCGTCCTCGTGTGTTTTTTGACAGAACACTCATACACGGTCGTCAAACATTTAAATATCAAAGTGAAATATAACAATATAAAATAGTGTTATTTTTCAAGAGATAAGCATGAGCATAATATTAGTTAGGCAAGCAAAACTGCATACTTTCAGCCAATAATATATGAGATAACTGGCGATAAGGTTAGTAGTATGATTTACTTTGTTAACACTGGGAGCCAAAATACGTGTTGCCTCAATGGTCAACTTGCATTCGACTAACTATTTACAGGTGAGTTTCTGGTACATTCGTTCACGTAGTTGAGCTGCACTTTAGTGAGTTTTAGTTTAGTGAGTTTTCTGGAATATTCCGGTCTGTTTCCAGCCTGGGGAAAAGGATCAGCCTTTCTAGAAGGTAGGTTTGCGTGTAGTCTAGTTTTAGAGGAGGGGTGGGTGTTATGTGACAATAGACTACATATTGATCACATTCGCTAAGACTACTGACGACTTATTTTACTATTGCAGTTGGGTAACTTAAAAATGTAATTTTACGTTAGAGAGATGACATAGGCCTTACTAATAATGTAATGATATGTTAATAATGTAGAGCAGTAACAGGTTAATAATGTAATGACATGTTAATAATGTAGAGCTATGGCATGACATTCCTGCAGAGTGATGAAGCATTTGAACTCCACCAAAAGTTTAGTTAATATGTATACAATAGCTAATGACTTACCCTAATGCCGTATATTGTAACTTATGTTATTAAATAAAATAATGGGCGTAAAACTATAAAATAATAACGGGCGATAATATTGTTGAGATAAAACTTCTTTATAAAGAGCAAAAAGGAATAATGTTAATAATAAGATAATTTGCAATAAAATGTTTAATAATATCATATTCTACTACCTTATAGATATAGCTGACTAAGAGAGAGAGAGAGAGAGAGAGAGAGTTCCGATTTAAAGGTACTTTGATATTTCTTATCGGGAGAGAAAGAGTAAAATCGTTTTCATGTATTAAGGTAATTTACAGTAAACATGTCAAATAATTATTTACAGTTATAACTTAAGTGAGGTATGAGTACTTGTGTTTGAAAGATAATTTACACAAACATGTACAATAATTATGAACTCTTTTACTGTAGAGTTATAATTTACATGCCCAAAGAGTACTTACGTACCAATAGAGTACTTAATTGCCCAAAGAGTACTTTATTTACGTGCCCAAATAGTACTTTGCTCAAAGAGTACTTACTTGCCCAAAGAGTAGTTTACTTACATACCAAAAGGTATTAACTTGCCCAAAGAGTACTTTGCTTACGTGCCCAAAGAGTATACTAAAAGAGTACTCACGTGCCAAAAATATAAATGACAAGCAGATTTCCAAACACCCCACCAATCCCCGCGAAAGTCATGAACACACCAATTGCGTAGTGCCAGGCGTCGGGTATGAGAGGGAACTGTTTCCAGTGTGGGTGGATAAATACGTCGTATGTGTCATATATGTGGGTGGTGTTTGAAAAGGACGATGTTGTTGTTGAAAAAGCCGTTGTAGTTGAGATAGCTGTTGTTGTCGAAGTATCTGTTGTCATGGTGGCTGGTTAGAAATATACCCTGAAAAAGCATAACATTTCAACCAATGGATAAAATAAAATCTAGACCATTGTCTAATGTAGGTCTGCTATACGGAATATAAATGGCAAGATTATCTAATGTAGATGTGCTATAGGTGTTAAAATGTCATTGTCTAGAACTCTAGATTACCTAATGTAGGTGTGCTATAGGTAGTAAAGTGTCATTGCCTAGATTATTTAATGTAGATGTACTAAAGATGTTAAAATGCCATTGCCTAGATTGCCTTACGTAGGAGTGTTATAGGAGTTAAAATGTCATTGCCTAGATTACCTAATGTAGGTATGCTATAGGTTTTAAAGTGTCATTGCTTAGATTACCTAATGTAGGTATGCTATAGATGTTAAAATGTCATTGGCCAAAATCCATTTGACGACATCCAACAGAGTGTCTCGTAAGAAATGAGTTGTCAAAATTTGAGAATTTATTTTTAATATGTTTATGTATATAATACTTAATGTTTACCGTTATGAAAAGATACTTTTAAGAATGCTTAATAATATTTTGAGGAAACATGCCTTTGTCAGAAATTATGCCTATTTCCACCACATTTGTTGTATAAAGGCAGAAAGATGCAGCTATTTGAACCATTGCAGTGTAAACTTGAACTGGTAACATTAAAGACCTGAAAACCAAGTATTCTTTCTGACTATCCCGTGAGTGTAAACGTGAACTGGTAACATTAAAGACCTGAAAACCAAACATTCTTTCTGACTTTCCAGTGAGTGTAAACGTGAACTGATCCTACACACATGGTGACCTGTAAAAATATTTTTCCTGTAACGTAAGCTCTTAACACAATGTGTGAGTGTTTCACACGAAGGCATGCGTGTGAATGATAGATACACGCATAATCACATAATCACACTTCTAAGTTTAACGTGACTCCACACAAAATACTGATTTCTACAGTCCAACGTGACTTGACACAAAATAGAGTGACTTCAATAAAGCTTAAAATAACTTCGCAAAAGAGCAGTGATTTCTACAGCTTGACATGACTTCACAGAAAATAGAGTGACTTCTATAAAGCTGAAAGAACATCACAAAAGAGCAGTGAATATTGCAACGCCTAATGTAGAGTAGAGCATTTTGTGTTGCAAAGATTAATATGTTTTGCACAGTAGAAATCATTCTGCTGCAAGTAAGGAATACTGATCTAAAATTAAAACATCAGTTCACCTTGTTCTTTAGCTCATGGGATAAATTAATGTTAAAATCTTTTCAAATACGCATGCTTTTTATAACTAGATAGTACATTATATCCGATTTCTCGTTTAAAAGTAATTAAAATGTAAAAAAGTATTAAACTCTGTGTACGTTTAATATTTAATTCTTAAATCACATTGAATTTAAAAACTATTAAAAAATTTATTTACGTTTAACTTCTAGATAGGAAAAGAAATCCAAATTTAAAACCGTTAAACGTCATCTGTGATTAATTTCTAAATCTTAAAATAAAATCATATATTAAACAATTTAATTATGTTTAACGTCTGCCTCTTAAAATGCATTCGATTTCTTCCTTGTCATTGTGGCCTTATAATTTTGTTTTCACACTAATACACCATTCTAGTATCTTAGATATTTCTGGACACACTAATACACCATTCTAGTATCTTAGATATTTCTGGACACACTAATACACCATTCTAGTATCTTAGATATTTCTGGACACACTAATACACCATTCTAGTATCTTAGATATTTCTGGACACACTAATACACCATTCTAGTATCTTAGATATTTCTGGACACACTAATACACCATTCTAGTATCTTAGATATTTCTGGACACACTAATACACCATTCTAGTATCTTAGATATTTCTGGACACACTAATGCACCATTCTAGTATCTTAGATATTTCTGGACACACTAATACACAATTCTAGTATCTTAGTTATTTCTGGACACACTAATACACCATTCTAGTATCTTAGATATTTCTGGACACACTAATACACCATTCTAGTATCTTAGATATTTCTGGACACACTAATACACCATTCTAGTATCTTAGATATTTCTGGACACAATCAAATCACAATTGACATGTGTGAACCCAATAATTTTCCATTCTAGAACGTCAGAGATTTTTAAAATACTAATCTACTATCAGTATCTAGATGATTGCCAACACATTACTTCAATCGTTTAGTATGGCTTTTCTGAGCATACTAATCTTTTATCGCCAATGTGTTTAGATTTTTAATAACAAACCATTCCATCATTCAAGTATTTCTTTCTGGACACACTAATCCACTATTGCCCGCGTGTCTGTGATCTTTCTGGACACATTAATCCACTATTGCCCGCGTGTCTGTGATCTTTCTGGACACATTAATCCACTATTGCCAGAGTGTCTGTGATCTTTCTAGACACACTAAACCACTATGGCCAGAATATTTGTGATCTTTCTGGACACACTAATCCACTATTGCAAGAGTGTTTGGATCTTTCGGACCATGTATGTTTATAAGTCTTTCGTTAAGAAGTGTCTGTGGTTGAGTTGAAGCCAGTAATGACAAAAAGAACTTCTGACAGTGTTGAGTGCTGTCCATTAGTTACTGGCATGACAGCTAAAGGAACCCGTAAACCTTTCAGAGCCAGTGTTTCAAGACTCTAAAGGAACCCGTAAACCTTTCAGAGCCAGTGTTTCAAGACTGCAAAGGAACCCGTAAACCTTTCAGAGCCAGTGTTTCAAGACTCCAAAGGAACCCGTAAACCTTTCAGAGCCAGTGTTTCAAGACTCCAAAGGAACCCGTAAACCTTTCAGAGCCAGTGTTTCAAGACTCCAAAGGAACATAAACCTTTCAAAACGGAATATGAATTGGATTTCGAAATTTAGATCATAATTAATGTACGTCATTATAATAAGTTGAGGTAATAATAAATGTACACAAAAGCAAATTCTGCAACATGTTAAAAACTAAAATGTAGGTTGGGTGTAATAAAGAGAGATTTGCCATTAAAAGATCATCTTTTTTTAATGACATATTCGAAGTAAACACTGTATCTGTATATTGACGTATTCAGTATATATAAACTCACACACAGATTATCCGTTTTTCAAAACTTAGACTATCTGTTTGCTAATGATTTATCATTCTGTTGATATTCATATTTTTTTCCTGATAACTCCATAGCGTTTGTTGTAGAGTTTGTTGTGATCTAAAGTTTGCTGTGATATTAGAGTTTGTTGTGATCTAGAGTTTGTTGTGATGTAGAGTTTGTTGTGATGTAGAGTTTGTTGTAGAGTTTGTTGTGATCTAGAGTTTGTTGTAGAGTTTGCTGTGATGTAGAGTTTGTTGTAGAGTTTGTTGTGATCTAAAGTTTGCTGTGATATTAGAGTTTGTTGTGATCTAGAGTTTGTTGTGATCTAGAGTTTGTTGTGATGTAGAGTTTGTTGTAGAGTTTGTTGTGATCTAGAGTTTGTTGTAGAGTTTGCTGTGATGTAGAGTTTGTTGTGATCTAGAGTTTGTTGTAGAGTTTGTTGTGATCTAGAGTTTGTTGTAGAGTTTGTTGTGATGTAGAGTTTGTTGTAGAGTTTGTTGTGATCTAGAGTTTGTTGTGATGTAGAGTTTGTTGTGATGTAGAGTTTGTTGTAGAGTTTGTTGTGATCTAGAGTTTGTTGTAGAGTTTGCTGTGATGTAGAGTTTGTTGTAGAGTTTGTTGTGATCTAGAGTTTGTTGTAGAGTTTGTTGTGATCTAGAGTTTGTTGTAGAGTTTGTTGTGATGTAGAGTTTGTTGTAGAGTTTGTTGTGATCTAGAGTTTGTTGTAGAGTTTGCTGTGATATTAGAGTTTGATGTGATCTAGAGTTTGCTGTGATATTAGAGTTTGTTGTATCTCGTGTTTGTTATTGTTCTGATCTAGAACTTGTTGTGACATAAGAGTTTGTTCTGGTTTGTAAATTTAAAGCTTACAATGTCATGCAATGCAAGAGTTTGTTGCGTAATATGATGCCTGATTTGGCTGTGGTGTGACACATGAGGTTTGCTTTGTCGATGTTAGAGTTTTGTTTTATTGTGTCTTGTTAATTGAAAATGATGTTTAATAGTGAAGAATGTTGTGTGAACTGAGGTTTTGGTGTGTTATTTAATTTACTGTCATTCGTATGGAAAGGACAAAATCCAGCCAAGTAGAAAAAGCAGCATCTAAAGATAAACATCTATGGTGAGACAAAGTCCAGCCAAGTAGAAAAAGCAGCATCTAAAGATAGACATCTATGGTGAGACAAAGTTCAGCCAAGTAGAAAAAGCAGCACTTAATGATAGACTCAAAACCATACAATTATGTTCTGCTATTTTTAAAAAAAAAAGAATTTAGACAACGAAATAAAACAAAATTAAAGAAACAGACAGAATTAAACAAAATATCAACAAAAAAAAAAAAAGATAAACGAATCTAGAACACAATCCTCGAAGAATAAAGAACCAAAGAAATTAAAAAAAATAAAGCAACTCCGAGCCCGACAAAGAAAAGATAAAAAAGTAAATAACTAAGATAAAAAGAACTTCCAAATAAAAAAATCTTTTTCACTGGAATCATCTGCCTATCATTTCAAGAGAAGCGTTCTGAGGTTAGAGCACTGGCCAGTATATTTACAATAAACTGTGACCTTTTACTGACCTTTCAAGTATAATTACATATGTACTCAAATCTTAGTAAAGAACATGTTTTTGTCGTCCCGTTGTACGCTTTCATGCTTCAAGCTAACAAACCCTTAAACACTTACCGACTGTCCGCAACCTTTCCCCTTCAGTACGTCACTGAGAACCAATGCGATTCCGTAATCTACAAGCCTGTCAGGAACAATCAATGTCACACTGTATGGCTCAATTCACTGAGAACGTGTTTAAGTGAGGCAGTGAAAAATATTAATGCACATTGAAAACCAACGTCGCCACCCATTGAGTACCGTTAGTTAACACTGGTTTCACAATGAAGAACATACAGCATGCGCATACTGTGTTAAATGTTTCAAACCACACACACGAACACACACACACACGCACGCACGCATGAACACACACACGAACACACACAAAACGTACACACAAACATACATGCGCGCACACACACATACACAAACACACACAGAAACACGCGCGCGCACACAAACACACATGCACACACAAACACAAATCCACACACAAAACACACACACACACACACACACACATAGAGAACACCCACCCACAAAACACCCACTATGTATGTGTGTGCAATAGTAATCGCTAGAAACAGTGTAGCTGCATAAAATTGTTTAAGCGTTGATACACTCAGATACAGCACCATGTCACCATGTGTATCAATGTCAGCCATGATGTGAAATCCAGAAAGGCAGTACCACTATAACAATGTTGTCTATGTCAAGCACACTGCTCCAACGCTCTCCACAACAAGTCTTGTCTACGTCAAGCACACTGCTCCAACGCTCTCCACAACAAATCATGTCTATGTCAAGCACACTGCTCCAACGCTCTCCACAACAAATCTTGTCTACGTCAAGCATACTGCTCCAACACTCTCCACAACAAATCATGTCTACGTCAAGCACACTGCTCCAACGCTCTCCACAACAATGTTGTCTACGTGAAGCACACTGCTCCAACGCTCTCCACAACAATGTTGTCTACGTCAAACACACTTTTCTTCTTAATTGTAACGAGACATTTCTTCTTAATTGTAACGAAACATTTCTTTTTTTCTTAATTGTAACAAGACACTTCTTTTTCAAACTAGATTATGAATATTAGTAACATGGACAATAACCACTGGATATATAACGATTCTTTATTTGATGCTGCGTCCAAAATAATTATGAACCTTAAATATTTGTTCAAGTCTTAACTGCTGAAGCAAATTTAGTCACTAGAACTATCTCACCTATTATTTTTGTAAATGGCCGAGTTGACTTACATAAAGTATTTTATATGTCGATTTCCTTTATTTTTGTATAAATGTCACTAAATTTCTGTAACAATTCTGTTCTCACAGTGCAATAGTAAAGAATGGACAAGAAAAAGTGCTACCTTACCACACACCTGAGAGAGTGCAATATGCTGCTTTCTGTCATAGGACGACGCCTCATGACATAGTTCACTGTACCTTTCATTAAATAACCTACACGAAGAGCTAAAGAAAAAGAAAAAAATAAAGAAAAAATCCAAATAAACAAACAAAGACATAACTTACCTTGAGAATTGTAAAATGTTTGGCAATCTTTTCTCAATTCAGAGATTGAAGCATAAAATCTACTTCATTACTTCTCGCTGATCATTGATATCTGTAGGCCTAATTTTTGCTTGCTTCTCAGTCACTGATATCTGTTGGCCTAATTTATTGCTTGCCTGCTAGTCACTGATATCTGTAGGCCTAATTTTTGCTTGCTTGCTAGTCACTGATATCTGTTGGCATAATTTATTGCTTGCCTGCTAGTCACTGATATATGTAGGCCTAATTTATTTCTTGCCTGTCGGTCAATGATATATTGCTGTTATTAGGGTCACTGATATATGTAGGCCTAATTTGTTGCTTGCCCGCTGGTCGTTAATATCATTAGGCCTAATTTATTGCTCACCTGCTGATCACGGATGTCATTAGGCGTAATGTATTGCTTGCCGTTTGGTAACTGATATATTGAAATTACCCTGGACATTGATATCTGTAGGCCTAATTTATTGCTTGCTTGCCAGTCACTGATATATGTTGTCCTAATTTATTGCTTTTCTGCTACCCCTGATATATGTAGGCCTAATTTATTGCTTGCCTGCTGGTCATTAATACTGAAACTCAGACCATTGCTTGCCTGCTAGTCGTCTGTAAAGAGCCACACACTGGTAATTGGGACGTACGGACAGGTCTTAAATACTGTCTTTGGACCTGCTCTGACACGGTGCGCACAGACTCAGGACCCAGGGAGGTGGCGCTGGGCAGGGCACTTGGGCGAGGTCTCCTTGCGTGATGGTGCTGATTACTGATTGCTCGACCGGGGGTGCGGGGGGGGGGGGCATCACTTCTCACGAACTGCATGATGTTAAGAGGATTGGGCAAGTGACCTTGACTTTTCATATTTCCTAACTATGCATAATACACATATGTTCTCTAGTGTTTTACATGCTTTTCTCTTCAAATGTCCTTTAAGAATATGTGTGTGTGTGTGTGTGTGTGTGTGTGTTAATATCTTAACCTTGAACCATCTCTCTTTCCAACATACAAACGCGTGTATATGAAGATACGAATATGTAATGTATGTCACACACACACACACACACACACGCACACAGGCCTATGTATGAATAAAATATATACACGAACATATCTATCCATCTCTCTCTCTCTCTCTCTCTCTCTCTCTCTCTCTCTCTCTCTCTCTCTCTCTCTCTCTCTCTCTCTCTCTCTCTCCTGTATATAATATACTCGTACTTGTGAAGTCATCTATGCCTATTAATAATTGCGCGTGTTTTGTCATCTATTGTGTATTCATGCGTATTACAGTGTCTCTGTACACATCTTGGTGATGTCGCTGTAATCATTAGCATATTAAGGCGGTGTTAGTAGCACTATTATTATTAGTGCTGGTCAGTCATGAACGTACAGATGTAATTATATGTTAGTGCTACAAGTCTTAACTATGTACTGTTATTATCAGTGCTGGACAGAATGGACGATTATATATCATTATTTGTTAATGCAGGTCAGTCTTAGAGGTACAGATGTAATTATTTGTTAGTGTTACAAGTTTTAACTATGTACTGTTATTATCAGTGCAGGTTACTTGTTTTTGTTACAAGCTTTAACTCTGTGATTATTTGTTAGTATTACAAATCTCAGCTATGGTATTATTTGTTAGTATTACAAGTTTTAACTCTGTGATTATTTGGTAGTGTTACAAGTCTTAATTATGTGATTATTGTTAATATTACAAGTCTTAACTATGACATTATTTGTTAGTATTACAAGTTTTAACTGTGATTATTTGGTAGTGTTAAAAGTCTTAATTATGTGATTATTGTTAGTATTACAAGTCTTAACTATGACATTATTTGTTAGTATTACAAGTATGAACTATGTTATTATTTGTTAATGTTACAAGTCTTAACTATGGTGATTATATTTTAGTGTTACAAGTCTTAACTATATGTTTATTTTTTCGTATTACAGATCTTAAAAGGCATATTTGTTAGAATTACAAGTCTTAACTATGTGATTATTTGTAGTGTTTCAAATCTTCACTTTGCGCAATATTTAATATTGTTACAAGTCTTAACTAATTTATTATTTGTTAGTGCCACAAGTCTGAAATATGTGATTATTTCCTGGTGTTACGAGTTTTGACTATGTACTGTTGTTATCAGTGCTGGTCAATCTGAGACTGCAAATGTGATTATTTGTTAGTGTTACAAGTTTTGACTATGTACTGTTATTATCAGTGCTGGTCAATCTGAGACTACAAATGTGATTATTTGTTAGTGTTACAAGTCTTATCTATGTGACTATTTGCTAGTGTTGCTAGTCTTAAGTATGTGATTATTTTTAGTGTTACAATTCTCAGCTTTGTGATTATTTGTTACAAGTCTTAACTGAGTATTTGTTAGTGTTTCAAGTCTTAACTATGTTATTATTTATTAGTGTTACAAATCTAAGCTATGAGATTATATTTTAGTCTTATAAGTATTAACTATGTGATTATTTGTTAGTGTTACAAATCTTAACTATATTTGTTAGTGTTACAAGTCTTAACTATGTGATATTTGTCAGTCTCTCTATGGCATTATTGTAGGTGTTACATATCTTTTCGAGTCTAGCTTGAATGGGATGTATTACAAGTAAGATTGACAATACTTATCGAATAGCTCTTTTCATGTTTCTCTCTATTTCCATGTTTTTTCTGTTTTCATGCTTCTCTATACTGCCAGACTTTCTTCCACTGCCAGGCTTCTCTCTACTTCCGTGCTTCTCTCTACTACAATGCTTTGCCACGTTTCTCTCTACTGCCCTGCTTCTCTCCACTACCATGCTTCTCTCTACTGCCAGACTTTCTTCTACTGCCAGGCTTCTCTCTACTTCCGTGCTTCTCTCTATTGCAATGCTTTCCTCTATTGCCACGTTTCTCTCTACTGCCATGTTTCTCTCTACTTCCCAGCTTCTTTCTATTTCCATTACTGCCACATTACTCTCTACTGTTATTATTCTTTCTACTCCCTTGGTATTCAGTAGTACTGTCTTTGTTTCCAACACTGCTAATTTCATAATGTAACTAAAACTTATAAAATACCATCACGGTTTGTACTGTAGTGACTTTTGCGTTGTAGCAACATTTCAGGCGCAAAGCTGGTAGCTGACATATTGTCTGCTTATGCATATTTTACCAAACAAACATACGCAAATACACAATACGCACAGAGATATATTTCTCACATACGCATATGCACACACACTTCCTCATCCATCCATCCATCCATCCATCCATCCATCCATCCATCCATCATTTCAACCATCCAACCATCCATCCATCCATCCATCCATCCATCTATCTATCTATCTATCTATCTATCTATCTATCTATCTATCTATCTATCTATCTATCTATCTATCTATCTATCTATCTATCTATCTACCTAACGTATATATCCAGATTTGGAGCAAATCGTATTATTTCATGATGATCAGCGAAGTTCAGTGTCAAGCGAGTGACAAGCGCCGTAAAATCCAAGATGTCATCTCGTACAAGTATATGGCTACAGGCCATTTGTGTTTTCTTTCTTTCCGAGTGTCTATGTGCGTGATCAACTAAAATAGAACAGATAGTTACATGTAGATAATTACATATAGATAATTATACGCAGATAGATTATTTTAAATCCGTGTAATTCGTATTAAGTAATGCAATATACAAATATCATAAATAGGAATAATTTTGATCGTAGAATTGATTGTGTGGTCCAGCTATTTATCTAATTTATTAGCAGAGCTTTCCCTCGATCGTCTTAACCCGTGACCTACATTTTTTCTTGGGATCAAGAGTACACTGACAGTAACACTCTGGGCGTCCACAAATCGCAACAATCTTTATAAATACTAACGTATAATTAAACGACAAGAACAACGACAACAACAAGAACAACGACAACAACAACAACAACAACAACAACAACAACAATAATAATAATAATAATAATAATAATAATAATAGTGTATGAAAGTAGCAGTTCAAACATAATATATGTTCATGAAACATATACAGTAATAAATATTATAAAACAGACAATAATAAATATTATAACGTAGACATTAATACTGCACTTACATTATTACATTGTAAATAGACACTGTACCACATATATAATGAAAGCTATTTTGGAAATAAAATACTGATAAATATAAACCCCATAGAACACAATGAAGAAATAAAGAAATTTTAAAAAAAAGATCGGTACTGAAAACATAAACAAAAATGTTTAAGAAATATTTTACTAGATGTTGTCTTGAGACTGTGTCTGAATTGTCAAGCAGTCTACACCAAGTGACCTGAAAAAGAAAGTTGACATTAAAGTACGTTTTTTTTTTCATTGAGTGTACACTCAGTGTAGGAGTACCAAATGAGGACCGCAATGTTTAGGGTTATGTAAATGGGTGTGGTCGGACTTGTACTTTAGGATGTCAGTGAGATCTTGATTCTGTAGTGAACATATAGTGCAGCGAGATCTTGTACTTGATTCTGTAGTGAACAGATAGTGCAGTGAAGATCTTGTACTTGATTCTGTAGTGAACAGATAGTGCAGTGAAGATCTTGTACTTGATTCTGTAGTGAACAGAGCTGAAAGAATATGTAGGGAAAGACAGACTCTAGACGGAACAGAGTATGTAAGAGGCAGTCATACTTTTTATTGAACAGACAGATTGTGTATGGAACAGACTACGTAGTGAACAGATTGTGTGTGGAACAGCCAAACTGTAGAGAACAGACATATTATGTGAGACTGTAGTGAACCAGTAAGACTATGTAATAAATAGACTGTATAGGGAACAGTCAGTCGGTAAAAAGAATAATCATACTGTGTAAAAAGCAGACAGACTGTGTGGTTAACAGTTTGTGTAGGAACAGAAAGGTTGGGTAGGGAACAGATAAGTTGGGTAGGGGAACAGAAAGCGTCTAGGGAACATAGGTTGGGTAGGGAACAGATAGGTTGGGTAGGGAACAGAAAGGTTGGGTAGGGGAACAGAAAGCGTGTAGGGAACATAGGTTGGGTAGGGAACAGATAGGTTGGGTAGGGAACAGAAAGGTTGGGTAAGGAACAGATAGGTTGGGTAGGGAACAAGCAAACTGTACAGAGAACAGAGTGTAGTGAAAAGACTGGTGGTGTAATGAACTTCAATGATAATATTAATCGCTTTCAGATGGACAGATTGTCACTGCTGTACTCTGGGATGACTTTGTAATAATTATAATGAATCATATCAATATTAGTATTTAGCTATGATACAAAACAATTGCCGATGTAGAGTATGGGTCACTGGTTATAAATGCATATCTGCAATGGTGTTTCGTCGATATGTGAGTGCACTGACGTCATTTCGACTCACGGGCTCCCATTCAGTTATTCAAATACAACAGGTATATAAATAGATGTAGAGTCGGACAGGAAACAAGCCATAATCATGAGACTATCACTACAAGTTACGATAAAATACAAACAAAGAATTTACATTTCATTAACATATATGACTGAACCATTAATAAAAACATAATAGAAGAAAAGTTATACAAACCTTAAAGAATCATCAGTATATATTATGCCTTAGTTTCTCGTCATAGCGTGTTTGAATTAAAACCTCTGATTAAGTTCAAACCGCTCTGCATTCACTATCACAATGAGGACTTAACTTCAGCTTCAATGTGCTGGCACGAGGTATGTGATGCTGGTAGATGCTCCATAGAACATGGCATAAATACCTCAGAATGAGGCACCCAATGCCGTCATTGTAGATTTCAGAAAATTAACCACGTAGGAGACAAACTGAAAGACCCCTGAAACACAAGTAACTGCAGAGCCTAAGTATACTGAATTTTACTACATTAATAAATACTAATATTGGCATATGCCTCTGCAAAACAAACTGAAGGTTAAACATGTTTCAAATAATATAACATTCCTAATAAACCTAACCATCCACACAATACAGAGGCATCTTTACCTTATCTAGCCAAGGGTCTCCTGTTCCATATACATCCCATGCTAGGGAGGGACTCAGTCTCAACAGTCGCCCAAAGAGTGAGGAATAGAATTTCTATCATGATTTTATTACTCTTGAAACACATCCATCTCTACTCATACTCATTCATGATCCAATCAAATTCAAATCCAGGACTTTCTTGCACCTTCCAACCTACATTCTGTCAGCACATGGGACCATCCAAAAACAAGTTCGCGATTACGTCAGCATAACTGTGTAGCACCTAATTAAGGTCCAAACCAAGATCCAAGATCTAATATTAATGCTGACACACTATTGTTTAGAGGTCAGGGTTCCAGTGTTCTACTGAACAAAAACAACATCCCTACCTCCTGGCTACTACACACTCAAAAGATTAATTTTTCCCTTCATCCTTGTCCATTGTGGGAGAATTTCCCATCATATGACACTGACAAGTTTCTGAGTGTTGCCAGCATGCAGGTTTATTGACACCAGATAATGATATATGACGCTAGAGACATACACCAGATGATGATGTTTAATTTAGTGACATCTTTTGATGACATATGATGCTAGAGACATCAGTCAATGATGTATTATGCTAGTGACATCATTTAATGACGTACGATGCCAGTGGCATAATTTGATGAGAGATAGACACTAGATGCTGACATATGATGCTAGCGATACCAGATAACGAAGTAGATGCTAAAGACAGACAGCAGATGATGGCGTACAATGTTTGAGACAGACAGCAGATGATGACGTACGATGTTTGAGACAGACAGCAGATGATGGCGTACAATGTTTGAGACAGATAGCAGATGATGACGTACGATGTTTGAGACAGACACCAGATGATGACGTCCGATGTTTGAGACAGACACCAGATGATGACGTACGATGTTTGAGACAGACACCAGATGATGACGTCCGATGTTTAGACAGAGGGTGTGTAGAGCTTGAACAGAGTTAGTCCAAGAACAATACCTTGTGAGGCACTAACACTGAGTTGGACTGGGTTCGAGTTCTTGCAGTTTATGGGTACTATCTGTATTCTACCGGTCATGACTTGAATAATGACAGGGCTGTGCCACTAATGCTAAGTTTGGCTAGAGATAATGCACTATAATGTCAGTACCATTCGTGTCCAAAGCTGAAGAGATAAAGTAGAATAAAAATTGAAATTTCGCGATTGCACAAACCAGAGAATATCATTATCAACTTACAGATGTGGTGTTGATTCTATAGTGTTTCAAGGTCAACAGAATAAATGAGAATTGCGGAGGATGTGGGGTTCTGGAAGGGATAAAATGAGAATTGCTGAGGAGGATGTGGGGTTCTAGAAGGGATAAAATGAGAATTGCTAAGGAGGATGTGGGGTTCTAGAAGGGATAAAATGAGAATTGCTGAGGAGGATGTGGGGTTCTGGAAGGGATAAAATGTAACAGTGCAAATGTCTATATGTTTGACAACACATTTGTCTCTACATGTTGGACTGTATATCATATCAACAAGACATGAATACACCCAGGGCATCAGTGCTAAAGTTGACTTGTGAGCTTTTATTAATATTTACTATACTTAATAGTCACTATCAATCATTTCTTCAGATTTTAATATTTATTGCACTCAACATTCGCACTGAATCATGCTTTTATTTTAATATTTTCTGCACTTAGCATTCACACTGAATCATGCTTTTATTTTAATATTTTCTGCACTTAGCATTCACACTGAATTAACGCTTTAACTTTAATGCATATTGCATTCATACCAAATCAATACTTTAACTTATTTACTTCTTGCAACATTCACACTGAATTAATGCTTTAACTGTTAACTGTTATGAAATAGGAAAGGAAAGACAACTACTGCAACCTTCACCGATTTCAAAAGTGATGAAAACTCGTACACAGTTGTCGATCGTTGTTTTGAGATAAGCTGAAGAACTGAACAATATTTATTTTCACGAAACAGGCACAAGCCGTAAGCTCTCCTCAAATTCATCATCATATTCTGTGACAGGCACGGCACTTAGTTAATGAAAAGAATTATTTTTATTAATTAATTATTCATAACTAATTGCAAGTGATGAGAACCTTAATTTATTTTATTAATGATCCTCCAGCAGACTCCACTAGTGTGTGTCTCATTTGGCGGATATTTCGTCGCTGTAAACGTTTTCTCTATTCCGCAACATAAAACAAAATTTATAATCTCATAATATTTCCGTGAGTGGAAAACTTCTTACAAAAGGAGAAGACAAATCAGTCTTTAATCTATATTTATCGGCCCCCCCCCCCATCCACCCACTTTCTTCTCCAACATCAGATTATCAATATTAATATGCGTAAGAAGATCAATAAATTTAACAATAAATTTATTAAACGACCAATCAAATATTCATATGACAATTAAAATGAAATAGATTACTTGACATCAATATTCCATGAACTCACGTTCAGACAATTTCACCTTACACACTCTCTTGCTCTATATAAGAAAAAAATATAATTACAATTCAACAAAAGAGTCAATACAATCACAGGTTAGTCCTATCAGAGAATATAAATGGAGTTATAAGAGGTAGGTTATTATAATCTTTTACTTGACCTGGATTAATTATTGCATTAACAGTCTTTCACTTTATTTTGCAACAATGTCATAATGTCTGATTATTAACACATCTCCCGCCACAGCGTGGAAACAACGACATGCACTTTCCTCTCCAACTGCTTGAGCGTTCTGTTCACCATGTTTGTTCCTCCAAGTTGAACACGACCACAATGAGTCTTGCAAATTCACTGTACAGATGTTCTTAGCATCCTTTGCCTTGATACATCAAAAAGTGTGAAGCATACTCCCTTACGCTTACACACACCACAACAGATGTTCCCACATTTCCCCCGATTATTCAAATTATAACCAGCAGGAGGGTAACTGTAACCTTGAAACTTTAAGCTCAAAACTCGACACCCAAGACTCAAAGTCAAAAGGCCACTTGTTCACTGCAACCATATAATTAAGAAGCAAACCTAAATTTCCTGTTCATCACTATATAACTCCGTTCTATCTTACATCCCATTCTCAACTTACAATCTCTTGCAACAATATGTATTAGCCTAATACACACACATGGTAAAATAAATACAACATATCAAACAATGTCAAGTGTTAGCACACTACATTCTGTGCAGCTTAGTTCAAACATTTGTAGAAGTATAGTACATCTCTACATAAACACAATTATAACATATCAATAGCGATAATGCGTGAAATGTTTCTAAGTCCATTCTCTCATAATCAATCAGTTTTAACTCACCATCAAACTAACGACTGCCTTTCAAAGCGGACTCTTTTTCTTCCACTCTGAATTCAAAAGCAATTAGAGAGCATAATTTTCTACAGCAAGAGAACTCCTTAAATTCAGCCCATTGGCTAGTCTTGTTCTCGTAAATCATGATTACTGGATAATAGAGAACTACTCATTCAGTTTGCATTATGTCAGCAATCTAGAATGTTCTTGCCTCAAGCTGTTTACTTCAACTCAGACACTTTCAAAAATAACACCATAAGGACTGCCCAGGGTCGGGTTACTCTGACAGTTTAGCAATTTATATAACAATTTAAATTTAAAAATAGGGAGGCCAAATTTACTTTGTCATATAATCATTTTAAATTTAAATCATATGCTTTAAAGCCATAAACAGTTGTTACATTGAGAACATAATCCTAGCAATAACAACATTTATCTTGTTGAAAAATATTAATGCTTAGATTAATTCTTAATTTCTCTCTTTCCCTTCTCTCTCTTTCCTCCCTTCTCTTTATTTACGTACATTGTCCTATATCATTGATATTTAGGTCAAAGGTCAAGGATCAGAGAAATGTTAAAATGAAGTGTCTAAAAGAATGAGTTTCTTTTTTCCCTACTAGCTTTCAATTTTTTGTTGTATCTTTGGAAATTCAGTGTTTAACAAAGAAAAAGAATACTGGATCAAAGTTCTGCAAAGAATAGTCAGTGATAAAATTCCTCTCTTCACATGCACTAACTTTCTGCGGTGATACAGAACTCCTCGGTTCTCAACACACTAGTACCTACTTGGGAATTTTCCTAAGTTTTCATGTAGCCAAATATGGTAATCAAGGTCGAGGAAAACCTTTCTATTTTTCTTCCACAATTTGCGAAGAAGTAAACGAAATAATGGAAAATAAGGTTCTGTAAGAAATCTAGGAAGCCAAGTACTTTTCACTGAGTGTTGATTCGACACCAGACATATCTCACACTGACCAACTGATTGTAGTGCTTAGATATGTTGGAGTGTCAGATGATGAAGTGGTAGAACGTTTTCTCACATTGACCAACTGACTGTAGTCCTTAGACATGTTGGAGTATCAGATGATGAAATGATAGAATGTTTTCTCTCATTGACCAACTGACTGTAGTCCTTAGACATGTTGGAGTATCAGATGATGAAATGATAGAATGTTTTCTCTCATTCATCCCCATAGCAAGCAACACTGGAGAAGCACTTGCCATCATTGTTTTGACCTTAAACAAATGCAGCATTGACATAAAAAATCCGGAGAGGACAGTCTTATGACACCGCAGCAAACATGTCAGGGTGCTACGACGGTCTTCAAGTGCATATTGCCAAGATAAATCAGAAAGCACACTACACTCTGTGCTCAGCACATTCGCTCAATTTGATTGGAGTATGTGCTGTAGAAAGCTGTGTTTGGTTGGAGTATGTGCTGTAGAAAGCTGTGTTTGGTTGGAGTATGTGCTGTAGAAAGCTGTGTTTGGTTGGAGTATGTGCTGTAGAAAGCTGTGTTTGGTTGGAGTATGTGCTGTAGAAAGCTGTGTTTGGTTGGAGTATGTGCTGTAGAAAGCTGTGTTTGGTTGGAGTATGTGCTGTAGAAAGCTGTGTTTGATTGGAGTATGTGCTGTAGAAAGCTGTGTTTGATTGGAGTATGTGCTGTAGAAAGCTGTGTTTGATTGGAGTATGTGCTGTAGAAAGCTGCATTGGAGCAATCTCATTCTTCGGGCTTGTTCAAGCAATGTACAACTTTTTCTCGGCATCAACCCACCGTTGGGCGGTTATGCTCGAATATCTTGAGGACAAAGATGGCGAACGTAATCAAGACTCTGGCCGATGGGACCAAGGCGTTATCTCACGGTTACAACAGCTTTCAGAAGGCTTAGCAGGTCTTTGCTGAAGATGTGAATCAGAAGCCAGAGATAATTCACGAGGCCAAATGGCTGCTAAATGACTGTCAAAGACGGAAAATGTCATCATGGCAGGCTTCTGGGCTGTAATCCTAGACCGGATCAACGGAGTCAGCAAATCTCTACAAAAAGAAACAATAGAACTTCAAACGGCCGTCGATCTTCTGAAATCATTGCTCGATATTTTTAACATTACAGAGATAAATGTTTGATGACTACGAGAATGAGAAAATGAGAAAATCGATGACAATACACTGATAAAAGCAGGCGTGTATACGTAAGAAAAAGACGTCACAACAATGGTGACGCGCCAGACGCGGAAGAGGCTGTGATTCGAGTAAGAGAACAGTTCAAGATTGAAACTTACCTACCAATATTGGATAAATTATGTGCAGAGCTTTCCTATCATGTGGAAGCATATAACAAAGTTCATTCTCTATTTGGGTTACTCGTTGAGTTCCCATCGAAGACAGAACCGAAATTAAAGAAGCTGCCCCAGGATTTAGAGAAAATTATCCTAGTGCCATGGAGTTGGAGTTTGCAGATGAAATTGTTCATTTCAAGTATTTCACATCGCAGAAGATTGTGATGAAATAGTGCCAGCTTTGCAATCGTACAAACTCTTTTATGAAAATATGGTGCAATCAACGTTCCCAAATGTTTTGACAGCGTTAAGAATTTATAGGTGTCTCTTGATCACGAACGTTATGACAGCGTTAAGAATTTATAGGTGTCTCCTGATCACGATCGCAATTGGTGAACGAACCTTTTCGACGTAAAAACTAGCGAAAAATTGTCATCGATCATCATCAATGACACAAGAACGACTGAACTCACTTGTCATTATGGCCACTGAATACGACGTCATCAATGACACAAGAACGACTGAACTCACTTGTCATTATGGCCACTGAATACAACGTCATCAATGACACAAGAACGACTGAACTCACTTGTCATTATGACCACTGAATACGACGTCATCAATGACACAAGAACGACTGAACTCACTTGTCATTATGGCCACTGAATACAACGTCATCAATGACACAAGAACGACTGAACTCACTTGCCATTATGACCACTGAATACAACGTCTTGCAAAAGGTAGACTTCCAAAATATCCTGAAAGATTTCACCACAAACAAATTGAGAAAAGTGAATGTTTAAAGTTTTGTTGGTTTATTAAATTTAAATTTTAATAGAGTTTTGTTTAATAATATTGTGTAATATTGTTTACTAATATTTAATACTTTTTAAAATAACATAATATGTTAATTTGTTTAATAATATTAAAATTGCTAATGTTTGTTTTGTGTAATAAAAATTTGCTGGTTGGTAAAATTAAAAACGTATTAGGAGATAATTTGCGAAGGGTTGGTGGTGGTGTTGGTGCGAGATTTCGACTGCCTAGGAATTTCCACAGGATTTAATCCGGCACTGTACACAACACTGCACAGAAACTTCAAACAATGCACGCCGACACACATCCACACGTATAAACATATACATGACATCATACAACTCACATAATCGCTTGCAAACAATGCACGCAGACACACATACACACGCATAAACATATACATGACATCATACAACTCACATAATCGCTCAAAACAATGCACGCACACACACATACACAAGCATAAACACATACATAACATCAAACAACTCACATAATGGCTCAAAACAATGCACGCACACACATACACTCTCATACTCTAACCATGAGCATGGCACACACAACTCACACACGCACAGAGGTCCTCAAACAACAAACACAATTTCTCCCCATCACCCACCACACTCCCTACGGACACCCCCCCCAACACACAATGTGAATTTTAAATCTTTTTAATGTTGTAAATATCATCATCCAGTATTTTAGGCAAATCAACTGTTACAATCAGTTAAGCCGGGGATAATTAACGAGATTTAATAGTGTGCATCGATTTACGTCAACGACAGTCCATCCTGCAGCTCTAACCAAATCTTGCCGCCTGCCACCTTCCAATACCCACGTAATTCGAAAGCAATCCACAGTTACCTCCCTGTGCTAGCCAACACCGGGAAGTAGAAAATGACAAAGGGTACAGCCGGCAGAGGATTGCTACACTTGTTAGTTACAGACAGAGGATTGCAGCATGTTTGAGTTACGGCTGACGAAGGATTGAGACACAAAAATACGGGAACGCAGTCATTTTGGGACTTGAACCTTGAGCGACTGAGATCAGGAGAACGAATGATGGCAAGCATTGATGCAGTACACAGTGCCAAGAGAGGAGAAAGGAAAATGATCTCTCAGCCATTGAAAAGCGTTCTTGTAATCTTGTTTTCTCTGTTCCCTGCGTGTATTCAAGCGCAGGAATACGGTGAGTGTCAACCGTCAATTTTAATTGTAAATTAAAAAGAAACACGGAATGTTTTAAATAGCCAATAAATTATAAATATTTTTAGTATAATAGACAGTCAATCTGAGGAAGTTGAGAATATGGCGTTGTTTTTCATCTATCTAGAGACATTTTTATACTTTATCATCTATCTAGAGATAATTTTTATACTTTAGCATCTATATTGATATATTCTTATACTTTAAATGCACTTTAATTCCATTTTGATGCTTTTCTCCTATTATTAGGAAAAATGTCTTTCATTTTCAATCAATTTAATCTTTAAGTTTGGATTCTTGATCACATATTTAGCGATAAAGTCGTGTTTGGACCTCTTTCATATTTATATCAATCTTAATTATGATAGATTTGCAAATATTTATATACTTGACTTCTTCATCATATTTCTAGCGATTCAAATCTCATTTTAATCTAATATCTAGCGATTTAATCCTATCAATGACTTCCCACTCCTATTTCTAGTAATCTCAACGTTTTCTTCTTTATGACTTTTCAAACGCTCTCATTACACATTTGACTGTTTAATCAAATTTCCAGTGATCTATTCTGATTTTTGTCTGCTTAATAAATTTTTTAGCTATCTTTATTTTGACTTTTGACTTCTTAATCAAGTTTGCAGCGATCTAATTTGACTTTTGACTTCTTAATCAAAGTTGTAGTGATCTAATTTGTCTTTTACTTCTTGATCAAAGTTGTAGCGATCTACTTTGTCTTTTGACTTCTTGATCAAAGTTGTAGCGATCTACTTTGATTTTGCGTAATCAAAGTTGTAGCGATCTAATTTTATTTAGTTTGACGCATAATCACAGTTATAACGATCTAATCTTAGTTTGACCGTGTAATCAAAGTTGTAGTGATCTAATTTGAATTTTGATCTCTTAATCAAATCTTAAACGAACACATGTCTTTGGCAATTTAACAATAATGTCTATTAATCTAATCCTAAATCTTTTCCGTTGTCCTCTATTATGTGTCAATATAATAGTAATTCTGATTTATTAATCATACCTCTAGCTATTTAATCACAGCTGTAGTTATTTTTTTAATATGTCTATTGATCTAACCTTAGACACTTGCTGATATATCTCTTGATCTAGTCTTTCCTTAGAACACTTGCTGATATGTCTATTGATCTAGTCTTTCTTTAGAACACTTGCTGATATGTCTATTGATCTAGTCTTTCCTTAGAACACTTGCTGAATATCAATTGATCTAATCCTATTTTGGATACTTTGATTAAATGTCTATTGATCATATTTTTGATACTTTGCCTAAATTTCTATTGATCTAATCTTATTTTGGACATTTTCCCAGTATATCTATTGATCTAATCTTTTCTTAACTAGCCTTTCTCAACCATTATACACTGGAGGAACCCTTGAAATAATTTTCAGGTCTCAAGGAATCCCTGTATAAAATTACTATATCTAATTAACTACTATGGTTTTATTTTTCAATTAAGATCTTTCACGGAACCCGGTTGAGAAATGCCAGACTGAAATGCCAATTGATTTAATCCTATTTTGCTTATATATGAACTGTTCTAATGATATTTTATCCTGCCCTGGAAATTTTCCTTCTATGACTTTTAACAAATTTGATTCTTAATTTACATCATGCATCAAGTATTGTCATTTGTATTTATCTATCTGGTTAGCCTTGTATAATGTGATTTAAAAAAATCTACCTAGTTAGTCTTGTATAATATTACTTATTTCTTTTTTCACTTTTCTTGTAATATATGTAATGATTTAATTTTGTCTTTGATTTGCTTGTTACATATATAGCGATTTAATTCTTGCTTTGCTTTTGTAGATACTTAATCATACATTTCACTTTTCTTGTTACGTGTGACAGTAAATTTGCCGCTCCCTATTTTTAAATTTAAATTGTTACATAAGGTGCTAAATTGTCAGAGTAACCCCACCTTGGGCACTCCTTATGGTGTTATTTTTGAAAGTGTCTGAGTTGAAGTAAACAGTTCGAGGCAAGAATATTCTAGATTGCTGACGTAATGCAAAGTGAATTATACTGTGATAAACAGGACACTTAGGTTTGCTCCCTGATTATGTTATGCAGTGAACAAGTGGCCTTTTGAGTTTGAGTTCCAAGTTTCAAGTTTGGAATTTCAACTTTCAAGTTCCCATTTACCCTTCACGTTTTCACTGGTTAGAAACTTGAATGAGTGGGAAGGCATGGGAATGTCTTTTGCAGTGTATTAAGCATAAGTAGTACACTGTACACTTTGATGTATATGCTGGATATATTGGGAAAATTCTGGTACATTGAGGTTACCAGAATTACTGTAATCATCATGTTCTGCTTGAAGGAACTTGAATGTTGAGGAGAGCCCTGAAGTTCATTTGAGAATATAACAGTGCATCTGTTTTCCACCCTGTGTCAGGAGACAGTGTTGACAGACATTGTGACATTGTTGCAAAAGCAAGAGAAGACTGTTGAAGCAATGCTTAATCCTTGTAATGTAAAAAAAAAGACTTTAAATTACCTACCTTTAATAACTCCATTTCTATTCTCTGATAGGACTAATCTGCGATTGTACAATCGACTCTATTGTTGAACTGTAATTTTATATGTAAGGACTGTGTAGACAATAATTATCTGAATGTGAGTTCATGGAATATTGATGTCAAGTAATCTATTTCATTGTAATTGTCATATGTATATTTGATTGTTCATTTAATAGATTTATTGTTAAATTTATTGATCTTAAGCATGTTGATAATCTTATGTTGGAGAAGAAAGTGGGTGGATATAGATTCACTAAATATATATTAAAGTTGGATTTGTCTTCTCCTTTAGTAAGAAGTTTTTCACTCACTAAGTTTTTAGATCTAATTAACTACATAAGCTCATGTGAAATCAAGAAAATTATAATTCAAAGTCCTTTACTTTGCCTGTGAGTATGTGACATATATGGTTGTGTGTGATATTGCGTTTGTAAGTATGTGTGCGTCGTGTGTGTGTGTGTGTGTGTGTGTGTGAGCGTATTAGTAAGTTTCAAAACAAAACCATTTTATGATTTTTTAAAAAATTGTACATTTGTGCATACACACATTCGTGAGAAGATTGAAATGAGACTTTCAACAAATGTCTGACAGTAGCCAGTGACGCTTCAAGGAAATTGAAAATTCTTGGGTTGGAGACTTTCACTAGCATGATTGTGAGATCTAGCGTGCTGATCTGGCAATGATGTTACAACTGTTGAATTGGAGACATTCACTACACAAGTCGGTTGAGAGATCCAGCGACTGGTCTGATGCTCAGTGAAGAGGGTAAAAACAAGTTTCATAAATGTGAGATCTATTCTTTCAAATTTATTTAATGAAAAAAACAGTGACAGCAATTGTAAGCTGTAATGTTTACTGAGGCGCCACAATGAACTCAAAGTCTAGGCTTCAATTGCTTGCTCTGTATAATTGCGTCAAATTGTTGCACTGCGGTAAGGTTTACAGATGACGAGGTCAGGAGCTCAAAGCCCAGGCTTCAATTGCTTGCTCTGTATAATTGCGTCAAATTGTTGCACTGCGGTAAGGTTTACAGATGACGAGGTTAGGAGCTCAAGACCTGTTTTATTGACTTGCCCTATACAAAACTTCCAGTTTTGTCTGTTTGTCTTCGTACAGCTTCGAAACCATGACCACAATAAATAAAAAATCCCACATGAATAATGAACGCAGCACAATTCCGTTATAATGCCCCCCCCCCCCGGGGACCTTTGTCCTTGATCTTAGTCGGTGGGATTATGGCAGCTAATCCCAGTACGTTTAGATCGTTAGTTCTTCTGTTCTCTTGCCTAGCAACTGGACTCATCTCAAGACTGCAGATACCGCGTGATTCTTTTAGGGGATTAAACTTAAGATCTTTGCTTTGCTGCGGATCCGGGTCTTGCTTTGTCCTGCAAAGCTTTCAAAACATCAAGAGCTTTGTAAACAGGTCTCTTTGGCGAAATGTTATTGTTAATGTTTTGGTGAGAAATTCATTTGTGAGCGTATGGAGATTGTGTGTGTGTGTGTGTGTGTGTGTGTGTGTGTATGTGTGTGTGTGAGTGAGTGTGTGTGTGTGAGTGAGAGAGAGTGTGTTTGTGAGTGAGTGAGTGTGTGTGTGTGTGTGTGAAAGTGTGTGTATGTGTGTGTGTGAGAGAGAGAGAGAGAGAGAGAGCATTTGAAAGTACGGGCCATATTGTCTACCCTTAATATTATACTTGTGATAATGGTTCACGTGTCTCAGGTGATGGTGAGAAATTGAGCCCAGTCCTGGCATGTTGTCCTGAAAATATTTTTACTCAATTGAAAAAATGAACCACGTGAACATGCTTCTGAACTAAAAAAACCAAACAACTGTATGAATAATACATGTTGTACAACTGCAAATGAAAATATATAAACACGGCCATGTCGAAATATTACACAACTATAAATGAATTCAATAAGTAAACATTTTACACCACTGTAGCATGAAGTTGTTTGTAAATATATTACTGTAATTGAAGCACTGATATTAAACACCGCTGTTATGTGAAACACTATCATAAAGCCACACGACACACTGCAGTGCACAGATTCACTTAAGTGTTGCCTATCAATCAATCAATCAATCAATCAATCAATCTATCTATCTATCTATCTATCTATCTATCTATCTATCTATCTATCTATCTATCTATCTATCTATCCATCCATCCATCCTTCCACCCATCCATCCATCCATCCTTCCACCCATCCATCCATCCATCCGTCGGTCCATCTATCTATCTGTCTATCTATCTATCTGTCTGTCTGTCTGTCTATCTATCTATCTGTCTGTGTGTCTATCTATCTATCTGTCTATCCACACACACGCGCGCGTATGGCAAAGTATATATTGGACAAGACGTTTAATCTTTAATGATTTACAAGCCCTTCTCTAATAGACATGTCTCAAATTTTATACTAAACAACCCTCTTTCTTGTCGCCAAAAATAGCAATACCATTATTCATTGACGAGGGAGCATATATTACCAACTATTACCACTGACAGTCAAACACACTGATACATGTAATCGTTTTAATTAATATCGCATCGTCTGTTAAACCACAAGCAACTATCTATACACTGATATACATGAGGTCATTTTAAGACAGCATCGTCTGTTGAAGAACGAAAAAGTAACAGTTTTAAAAGTTTAAGCTTTGAAATTGTGTGTATATATTAAATATATACATTCTTCGGCACTGCCGATATACAAAACACGTGATACTATAACGAATGCATGAATGAGATGTGAAGTCTGTTAATGATGACATGTGACCTTTGTTTCCTCAGATCTTCCCTGGACGTCTATTCGAGTGGTTGGTGGTCCTTCCAAGTGGAACGGGACGCTGGAGTTGCGCAGGCGCAACACGTGGAGCGCCGTCTGTTACGATAGGTGGACTGATAACGAGGCTAAGGTTGCATGTACGCAGCTCGGTTTCCCAAGTCACAATGCACGCGCATCACCAGGGGTAGGTAACTTGTCTTTAAAATATCACCTTTACGTATTTTTCGACGACAAAAAGTACTGCAAGGGAATTAAATTTAGTCTGAAATAAATACATGTGAAAATAATAATGGTCGATGCAATCATTAATGCACTGCTGTTTACATACTGTACTATTTTGAATTTGATAGAAATGGAAAGTTATTGAATGACAGGTAACGTGGTAGTTACTTTGAAAGGATTTGATAGAAATGGAAAGTTATTGAATTACAGGTAATGTTGTAGTTATTTGTTTACTGTGCATGTACGAACACACATTATGCATATCTTCTTTCTTCTATGGCCTTGAGCAGTCATGGTGAAGTTGACTATGGCGGCGGTATTTGTGCTAGAGGGTGAAGAGGAATGAGTGCAACACGCTGCTACCATCGATAGTGGCGATCTGCTCTTGTCATAAACATAAAAAACCCATATACATCTATGCATCAATAGTCTCTAGTGTGTAATTAAATTCTTCATACATATATCTATCAATAGTCCCTAATGTGTAATTAAATCCATATACATCTATACATCAATAGTCTCAATGTGTAATTAAATTCATCATACATATTAGATGTATTGTCTCATCATATACATCTATAGATCAATAGTCTCTAATGTGTAATTAAATTCACCATACCTATTAGATGCATTTCCCCCAATAATAAATAATTATAATTATTAGTTTGATAGTCTCTAAAGTTTAATTAAACAATCACGCATAGATCTTTAGTCTCAAAATTATAATTAAATAACAATACATATTACAGCCATAGTTTCTACTGTATAAATATATCATTGCAGAAATTTGCCTACATTCTATAACTTGTGACGTCATACTCACAAATCTATGTTGCATGATACACACACGAAACAAGAAAATATTGTAAGATGGAATTGCTTTAGATTGATGTGAGCGTGGGCTACAACACTCAATACCCCCCCAGCGCCCAACAAGAAAACTAAACTAAAATAAATATCTTAGAAGTTAAAAAAAAAATAATAAAATTGCTTTTAAGGATATCTTATTTCATTGAAACCAACATTGTTATGCAGTGTAACGTTTTATATTCGAACTTCTTTGGGAAATGAAATAGAAAGGTGTTGTGAAATATGCAAATTCCAATAGCATTCAATTATTGAGCCGCCACTACAGTCAACTCTTTTGACGTTTTTCGGTGTAGGAGTTCGACAAAAATAATTTGATAAAAGAAAAAGAAGAAAAACATAGGAGGTGAGTGTTGGTTTATAACGTGAAATTGTCCCGCTGAGAAATGAAACCCTGCCGTTAAACCTTCATACGCAGAATGGCCGCGCTTATGAATATTCATACAGCACGCGCGATTGGCGTCAAAAGCTTTGACACCTTGCTTCCGGTGTTTGTTCCGGTGTTAGGTTGCTTTCACTGTTGGCCGGGTTTTCCCCCCCCCCCAGAAGCTGAGAGTGGGAGAATGATTGATTGGGGAGTAGGTAAAAATCAGTCAGTTTATACAGTGTCGAAATCTTTGTAGGGTACACTAATCGAACTCTTGATTGTTTAAAATGTCTTGGCCAACCATTTACTGTTAAAATTTGTAATCAAGAAAATCCTAACGAACCGATGAACTGAGATTTAAAAAAAAATAATTGTACCTATTAAAAAATTAAAATAAATCAGCTATAAGCCCACTTCTTGCTCGACCTCTCAAAAATGAGATTTCGCATGACCTTGTGAATGTAGATCTCAGCTCTAATACGTCACAGGGGAGGCTTGCTTTGTGTACGTGCAATATCTTGCGTTTTCTTTTCGTTGCTGAACGCTTCTTGATATTGTCTGAATTTAAATTACTTAACTAAAATGCTGCTATATGATTACTATAGCACGAATACTGAGATTTTATATTTTAATCTCCTCTAAAAGTAAAAACTTAAATCTTTTCATTGTGATTGAAAAAAGATTGGAAAGACTGCTTTTTGAAATAAAACATAATTTATTTTCTTTTATGGATTTAGATCTAGATGCCAGTTTTAGGTCTCCACCATGATGCGTTTCATTTGTTCCAAACTGCAAAACACGTGATTCAAAATTTAGGTTCAAGGTGAAAATGTTTGTATATTTCTGCTACAGAAGCAGATTTCCTTAACACACACACACACCACACACACACACACACACACACACACACACACACACACACACTCACACACACACACACACACACTCTCGTATGCACACATCCATTCAAAACACAAATATACAATCATACACATACATACATACACACATTCACAAAGACATATTCATATGTATTCACACCGAAACATGCACACACGCTCTATACAGAAGCTCCACAATTATGCATATTCTCCCTCACGTGTAAATTTATAATTCTTCTGCTTAGCAGTATTTGCAGTGTGTTTCCAGTGTTTGCAGTGTGTTAGCCAGTATTTGCAGTATGATGGCAGTATTTGCAGTATGCTAGCCAGTATTTGCAGCGTGTTAGCAGTATTTGCAGCGTGTTGATAGTGTTTACAGTGTGTTATTACTATCTCTCACAAAACTCTTCACTTTTCAGTGCCATGAAGCGTGAGCTATAATGATACACTTCCATATTTCCTTCATGAAAACGAACAGACACACACACACGCACGCACACACACACACACACACACGCACACACACACACGCACACACCCGCACGCACGCACGCACGCACGCACGCGCGCGCACACACACACACACACACACACACACAATAATGTTTGTTAAATGAACAACTTGTCTGTACTGACCAGGGCATGAATGTGAGGAATGGGGGTCCGCAGGGGGTCGTTTGGAGTGACAGACTACAATGCTCAGGTCAGGAACAGATGCTGGACCAGTGTCCTCGGAGGCATGGCGGTATGATAATGTGTGTTTGTAGGTCAATAATGACTGTGTGTTTGTAGGTCAATAATGGTTGTGTGTAGGTCGATAATTACTGTGTGTATATGAAAAAAAGTGTGTTTGTAAGATAATAATGACTGCATGTATATGAAAAATGTGTTTGTAGGATAATAATTACTGAGTATATGAAAATGTGTGTTTGTAAGACAATAATTATTGTGTGTAGGACAAAAATTACCCTGTATGTATGAAAAAAGTGTGTTTGTAGGATAATAATTACTGTGCGTACATGATAAAGTTTGTTTGTAGGAGTGATGCAAATGCCACTCGGTTAATGGATATTATTATTAGTAATTAATTAATTGTCCCGAAACTAATTACCAGTAATGAGAATATTAATTTATTTTATTAATGATCTTCCAGCAGACTCCAATTGTTTTTCTCACTTGACGGATATACGGGCGCTGTAAATGTTTTCTCTCTTCCACAACATAAAAGATAAATATTTACTGTCAAACAATATTCTGAAGGTGAAAAACGTCTTACTAAAGAAGAAGACAAATCCGTCTTTTATCTAAATCTACAGAACTCCCATCCACCCACTTTCTTCTCCAGCATAAGATTATCAATATGTGTAAGAAGGTCAATAAATTTAACGATACATTTATTAAATCAACAATCAAATATACATATAACAAATACAATGAAAAAGATTACTTGATATCAATATTTCCATGAAACCACAATCGAATAATTTATATAATTCACAGTCTTATGCTTAAAATACAATTCAACAATAATGTCAATACAAATTACAGGATAGTTCTTATCAGAGAAGGGAAATGGAGTTATTAGAGATAAGCAATAATAGTTTTTACATAATCTTGTTTAACTGCTGTCTCAATAGTCCTTCCATGGCTTTTGCAACAAAGACACACGTTATTGTCAGTGGTCACATCACCTCTACACGCTTCACTGGCATTTTGAAAAAAAAAAACTGTTTCGCTGTTATTCTCTAGAGGTTAACATTGGATTCAGTCCCTGAAATTTGCTCCCCCAAGCAGAATAACAATTATATGAATTTCTAATACTTCATTGCATCAGAAATTGCGCTTATAGTCAGCATTTCTTGCTGCCATACATCAAAGAAGTGTAGTGTATTATTTTACATTACATACAGTCACTGTGGGGGGTAGATGATTTCCCGCAGCTACCCTGGTCAATCATAGCAGTTTACAAACAGTAAACCAGAAGGTCCAAATCAAACTTTGAAATGAAAACTGAAAGGCTACTTATCTCTGCAAAATATATAAATATTAAGCTTCCAGTTTAATTCATTCTTTCTTACATTCCAGTCTCAACTTACAGTTTCCTGCAACGAAATTCATCAACCCGATACACGCACAGAGCGTAATAAATACAGCATATGTAAACCATGTCAAGTGTTTAGCAAACTATATTTGAGCAGCTTAGTTCAAACTTTTCTAGAAATAAGAGACAAACTAACTTGGTAATCTCTACATAAAACACGACTATAACATATCAATAGCGAAAATGCATGAAATATTTCCAAGTCCATTCTCTCTCAAACAGTCAGTTAACTCACCATCAAGCTAATGACTGCCTTTCAAGACCGGAGTTTTTCTTGCCACTCCAAATTCAAAGTGATTAGACAGTAGATTTTTCTTCAGCAAGTAAACGTTTAGGTATCAGCCCATTGGCTGGTCTCATTCTCGTAAGTCATAACCATTGGATAATTAAACAAAACTTCTCTCTTTTGCATTACGTCAGCAATTTCTAGCAGATTGTCGATTCAGATTGTTTACTTCAAAATCTGACGCTTTCAAAAGTACCATCATAAGGAGTGCCCAAGGTCGGGATTCTCTGACTATTTAACAATTTATATAACAATTAAATTTAAAAGTAGGGATAGGCACATTTATTTTGCCACAGTATAACAATAATTACTGTGTGTGTAGGAAAATAAGTACTGCATGTGTAGGATAATAATAATTAATTGTAAAATAATAATTACTGCATAGGATAATAGTTACTAAGTGTGTAGGATAATAATTAATGTGTATAAGATGATATTTACTTCCTGTGTGGAAACTAAATATTGTGTGTAGAATAATAATTAATGTTTGTGTAGAATAATAATTAGTGTTTGTTTAGAATAATAATTAACGTGCAGGATATTAATTAGAGTGCTATACATTTAAATCGCACTTGATCTTTTCTCTCAGACGTAACAGTTGTTTCAAAACTTAAAAAAGAAATAAACTGATTTAATTTTATTTACTTGGCTCAGTCTAGATCTCACATTAAAGACTTCTTTAATAATAATTGAAATATTGTTATTAGATTAAAAAGATAATAACTGGAATATTTTATTAGATTAAAAAATAACTAATACTTAAAATATGTTTATTATTGTGGCGGAAAGGGGGTTTCCTCCTTGTGCGTCTTGGTAATTAATAAATAATTTATATTAATATCTTTCATGCCAATCGCTCACAACCTCCTTAAGGGTCTTGTGCGGTCTGAGAGTGACTAGGTCAAGCCTTGAGCAGTCCGTTAGTCAGTGACCATCTCCCAAGTGTTACCTGTCTCAGAATAGTGACTACACTGCGATTATCTTATCAGTCGTTCTATCACTATTCCGGCCCTACCACAAATCTCTCATCACTGTCAATGATGGGAACTATTTTAAAACATGTGTCTAGACCGTCTTCTCAATTGTCTTACGTCATTGTCTGCCCCCACCCATCATTTACACATGTACCTCCAAGAAATGAAGGAGTAAATAGTTTTAAAGAAAAACAAATTTATTAAAAAGAAATAAAGATAACAATTTCAATAAATTTACATTGACTTCAAATCACACACTAGGCGATTCCGAAATCACAAATCTCGTAAGACTTCTAGAATTACAATTAATAAAAAAGATATATCAATGCAGTTTTAGAGAATAATTATTAGAAAATTTCATGTGACACTATGATCCAATTTAGTTAAGCTTACATAAACACTTCTCATAAATAAGCCAACTACATAGTCAACACTTTAGGAAAAATAAGAAGAAATTACATAGAGGAATCAGACATGAAACAAGGAATAAAAAATCATAGAAACATGTACAGATTACACAGAAATTCATGTAATTGAATCACCTGATTACGGCCTTGTTCAGCAGTAGCCTCGTTTTCGGCAGGGTTGGTTGGACAATTAAATGTCTCGTGGTTTAGCCCGCCTGGTGACGTTAAATGAATGTTCTGTACATATAGCACTTTGTCCAAGAACAGTTATTACAGTATGTGGAAAAATCCTTTCACTGGCACTGAATACCACACAGTCAGAATTATCCACAGTATAGTATACTCCTTTCACTGGCACTGAATAACACAGTCCGAGTTCACAGTATATTATACTCCTTTCACTGGCACTGAATAACACAGTCCGAGTTCACGCTGGTTTGGAAAGTTCCTTGTTTATTACAAGTGAGTCAGACTCACGCACGCACCTGCTGCAGCTCACTTCGTAATACCGTCTCCCTTGTTGGTCCCGGTACATACGAGTCCAAGCAAGAAATTACTCCACACTGGCCCTCACACATTCAGCAGGCTGAGTGGCAGTACTGTTGTCATCCAGGACAACCAGACAATGAGACGCAATGGAAAACAACCCAGGAACCAGGAGAACGACGAAACGTAAAAGAACAAAACACAACGGCTTTGAACTGCAATAGATAAATGTAATGGCGCATATCAGGATCATGCTTTAAAATTCTGCAATCTGTACTTACATCTCAGTTTCTCATTACAATTCCCTTTAACAATTAATTTATCTGATTCTTTCTTTAAACGAAAATAAAGCATCATAGATTAAATTCGTTATAAATATTTACAAGAAACATGATTCAACATATTCAAAAGTAAATGTTAAAAATCAGTTACAATGCAATTTCTATATCGGACATACCTTTCTCTCAGTTCTAACCAATGAGCCGTGCATGGGACTCCAAAGATGTGTAAATGAGTGTAGAGAAATTTGGGTCTGCTCTTTTATGTATTTTCAGAGGTCATGGAAGCTTCTAGAATTTCTTAGCCTCTGGCTACTACTTGTTTTGCTCCCTGACTCCTTTCAAAAATAGTCATGGCTGAGCGCACGCACATAATAGACTAAGTGAGATGGGTGCCCAAAATAGTTCCATGTTATGTAAGAATTAATGGCCCCTGACTTTTACTCTTTTCAACTACAGTTGTGGGTCAGCGTTGTTTATGCCAAACAATTCTACCCAACCTTGAATTGTGAACTTCAAATCAAATTTATAATTAAAATTTGGAGAAATAACGAAATTAATTAAAGATTAATTAAATTAATTACGTAAGTGTAATAATTAGCATTTTTCCGTTTACAATTATATTAAATAAAATAAGAATAATTTTAATAGAGTTTTAAAAAAATAATAATGATACATTTTTATTGCATTTTAAAAAGAAATAATTGAAGTACTCTTAATATTTCTGTTAGGTAGTGATTCCTATGTATTTGCCATTCTTTATTATTTGAAAATAATATTTCTAGCCTGCTTTATAGTTTATGTAAACGTTTGTTATTGTCTTCAGAATCAGTGGCATCGTTATTTCTGACTTTGTCCATATGTGACGCAAACACTTTCATTATGTTTACAGTCAGTGACGCTATCTTTCTGCCTGTATCCATTTGGCGTGTGAACATTAATTTGTTCTTTTTTTTCAGGTGGACGCTGCGGGTCGAATCGTGCAGTCGTAAACATCCACTGCTCGCCGCCCATTAGTACAAATGACACCAGTCAAAATGGTAATTGAAAACCATTTCTTAGATTGACACCAGTCAAAATGGTAATTGAAAACCATTTCTTAGATTGACACCAGTCAAAATGGTAATTTGGAAGCCATTTCTTAGATTGACACCAGTCAAAACGGTAATTGGAAACCATTTCTTAGATTGACACCAGTCAAAATGGTAATTGGAAGCCATTTCTTAGATTGACACCAGTCAAAATGGTAATTGGAAACCATTTCTTAGATTGACACCAGTCAAAATGGTAATTGGAAGCCATTTCTTAGATTGACACCAGTCAAAATGGTCATCAGCAAACCAATTCTTAGACTGACACCAGTCAAATCAATAAGCAATATTCCACTTCATTTTGTACCTTTGTTCCTTTGCAAGAACGAACAATAATTAATCTTACAAGACTCTTAAGCGAAGTTTTAAAAGTTCCAGAAAATTATAATAAACAGTAAAATGTAAATATTAAACAATACCATTCACTGATCAGTAAAATGTAAAGACTAAACAATACCCTTCAGTGATAAGAAAATGTAATATTTATTGAAAAGTTACTATCAGTTGACTAAACTGGGTGAAATGTATTTTTAACCGGAGAGTTCCAATACAGTAATTTTACAACGTAGTGCAAATGTCTGACTTGAAAAGTAAGGGTGGTGCACAAATAACTATTCAGCCCTCAACAAATGTACAATACACAGCATAATAGTAGCTTGATAAATGTACAATCTACAGCATAATAGTAGCTTGATAAATGTACAATCTACAGCATAATAGTAGCTTGATAAAAGTACAATCTATAGCATAATAGTAGCTTGATAAAAGTACAATATACAGCGTAATGGTAGCGTGATAAATGTACAATATACAGCATAATAATAGCTTGATAAATGTACAATATGCAGTGTAATGGTAGCTTGATAAATGTACAATCTACTATAAATGTACAATCTATAGCATAATGGTAGTTGATAAGTGCACAATCTACAACCTAATGATAGCTTGATAAATGTACAATATACAGCGTAAAAGTAGTTTGATAAATGTACACTCTACAACAAATGAATAATTTACAGTGAAATGTTAGCTTTTTTTGATAAATGTACAATCTACAGCATAATGGAAGTTTGATAAATGTACAATCTACAACAGTGAAATAATGACTTGATAAACGTACACCCTACACCGAAATGATGGTTTGATAAATATACACCCTACATCGAAATGATGGTTTGATAAATATACATCCTAAACCGAAATGAGGGCTTGATAAATGCAGTAGTGTTGGATGCAGCCCAGTACACTGCAGCTCAAACATGTCAGTTGTATACAATCGTTACTGTGAACAAATAAATGTACAGAACACTACGATTGAAACTACAATAGAAAATACGCACACCTAATATGTTGAGAGAGAGAGAGAGAGAGAGAGAGAGAGAGAGAGAGAGAGAGAGAGAGAGAGAGAGAGAGAGAGAGAGAGAGAGAGAGAGAGAGAGACAGACAGACAGACAGACAGACAGACAGACAGACAGACAGACAGACAGACAGACAGACAAAAACAGACAAAGAAAGTGGAAGGTAAAATTATTTAGAATTCAAGAGGAACATTATAGATATAGAAGAAAATCCATTGTATTTTTTGAATTGTTCCAGTTTGTGGACACAGCCAAGTGTCATGCCGACAACGTCTGCTTTGTCTTCCCAAACACTGGCTCTGTGACGGAGTTGATGACTGTGGTGATAACAGCGATGAAATATTGCCCTTGTGTGGCCGAGGTCAGTGTGTATTTGCTTACTGCAGATTTTATCTACAACCAAAGACGAGTTTGCCATCACATCTATGACTGAATTCTTGAAACGTTGCATCACTTCAACTTATAAAAGTTGCAGATAATAAATAATCATATCCACCCGACTAGAAACACACCCATAAAGACAATTTTGCAACATACATTCTTCGAGAGAGAAATGGTTCATCAGAAATGCAGGAATCAAGATTGATTACACATCATTACATTTGGTATTTTATATATGTAATTACACACATACATACACACATACATACATGATCAATAAACACAGATAGGTAATTAAATGGGTGGACATATCAATCAATGAAAATATTTACTGATAAAGGGCCTAGACATTTATATGACGTATAGCCACAACAGACAAGACATTAATGTGATATGCAGCCACTATAGACAAGACATTAATGTGATATGCAGTCAGTATAGACAAGATATTTATGTGACATGAGGCAGTATAGACATTTATGTGACATACAGCCTGTATAGACAATACATTTATGTTATATACAGCCAGTATAGACATTTATGTGACATACAGCCTGTATAGACAAGACATTTATGTGATATGCAGTGAGTATAGACATAGACATTTATTCGATATAGAGCCAGAATACACAGACGAAGAATGAGCGGTTTACCATTAGTGAAGAGTGTATTCAGACAATATAAAACATACTAAGGGAGAGAACACCTTATTCAAGAATGTATCCGGCCAATATAGAGACACATACAAAGGGAGAGAACCTTATTCAAGACTATCCTTGTTGCACTGACTTAAATTCGTACATCAAATTTATACTTTACTTGCAATTTTATGGTCTAGTGCAACATTTTCATAGTTTTAAATCTAGTGCAAGAAGTAGGTATTTTTATGTCTACTTCAAAATTTACATATTGTCTAGTGCAACATTTACATATTTTTATGTCTAGTGCAACATTTACATATTTTTATGTCTAGTGCAACATTTACATATTTTTTATGTCTAATGTAACATTTTCATATTGTTTTGGTCTAGTGTAACATTTACACTATGCTATATCTAGTGCAACGTTTTCATATTGTTGTATCTAGTGTAAGATTTTCATATATTTCAGGGTGTAACATTTTCATATTGCATTTTCTAGTGTAACATTTACATGTTATTTCTAGTGCAACCTTTTCATATTGTTATATCTAGTACATATATATATATTGCAATATTTTCATGTTGTTATAACTAATGCAAAATTTACATATTTATGTCTCGTACAACATACATATATTTGTCTAGTGCAAACATTTACATATTTTATTTCTAGTGAAATATTTATATGCTTTATGACATACAACATTTATATATTTGTATGACTGCTGCAATGTTTACGTATTATTGTCTAGTAAAACTCTTATGCATTGTTAAGTCTAGTACAATTTTTCATATTGTTATGTCTAGTACAACTGTTACATATTGTTATATCTAGTACAATTGTCACATATTGCTATGTCTAGTACAACTGTTACATATTGTTGTCTAGCATGACTGCTACATATTGATATGTCTAGTACAACTGTTACATATTGGTGTCTAGCACGACTGCTACATATTGATATGTCTAGTACAACTGTTGCATATTGATATTTCTAGTACATCTGTTACTTTGTTTGGTACAACTGTTACATATTATTATGTCTAATGCACTTGTTGCATATTGTTTTGTTTAGTAGAACTGTTACATATTGTTTTGTTTAGTACAAGTGTTACATATTGCTATGTCTAGTACAACTGTTACATATTGTTATGTCTAGTATAATTGTTACAAATTGTTATGTCTAATACAACTGTTGCATATTGTTTTGTTTAGTACAACTGTTACATATTGTTTTGTCTAGTACAACTGTTACATATTATTTCTAGTTACATATTGTTTTGTCTAGTATGACTGTTACAATTCGTTTTCTCTAGTACAACTGTTACATATTATTTCTAGCTACATATTGTTTTGTCTAGTATGACTGTTACAATTCGTTTTCTCTAGTACAACTGGTACATATTATGTCTAGTTACATATTGTTTTGTCTAGTACAACTGTTACATATTATGTCTAGTTACATATTGTTTTGTCTAGTACAACTGTTACATATTATTTCTAGTTACATATTGTTTTGTCTAGTACAACTGTTACGTATTATTTCTAGTTACATATTGTTTTGTCTAGTACAACTGCAGGATGGTACTGGTCCAGGGGACGGCCGTGTGGCAGTTTTTCGCAAAGGACGCTGGGGGAAAGTATGTACGAGTAGAAATAAAAATCCCATGACTACGGCAGAAGTTATATGCAGACAACTTGGGTTTAGGTGAGCGCTTGTCATTTCTTTCTATATAATATGATCGTGTGAGAACGTTCGTATTCGCTGTATAAGTGTGCATACAGTCGGAATGGCAAGGAATGATTAGTACATTCTGGATGGTAGGGAATGATTGGTAAATTTCGGGTGCTCGGGAATGATAGGTAAAGTTTAGGTGTTAGGTAATTGTTGATAAAGCAGTGGTTCTTAACCTGTGTTCGATCGAACCCTAGGGGTGGAGAATGGTTGGTAAAGTATTGGTGGTATAGATGATATTGAATGGATGGTAATGTCTGGGTGGTAGGCAATGGTTGGTAAAGTCTGGGTGGTAGGTAATAATTTTTAAATTTCGGGTACTTTGGAATGGTTGGTCAAGTATTGGTGGTAGGGAATGGTTGTAAAGTATTGGTGGTATGGAATGATTGGTAAAGTATTGATGGATGGAGAATGGTTGGTGAAGTATTGATGGTATGGAATGGTTGGTAAAGTCTGAGTGGTAGGCAATGGTTGGTAAAGATTGGTGGAGAATGGTTGGTATTGTATTGGTGGTAGGGTGTTTGGGAATGGTTGGTAAAGAAAGGATAAGAACAGATGGTCATTATTTGGTATTGTATACAAGTAAACTAGTACACTTTTTAATTGAAATGATATTTTCATTAAATTAAGTACACATTTTAAATATACAAGCGTTGTATTTTAAGTACGTTAATACGTAATGCTTATTCTCTCCTACTGTTGAACGTTTGACGTTGACACGGTTGAATGACGCAGATCGCCAGTCAGCTGGAGAGTGATGAGGAATTCTCGAGGTGAGCTCTGGGATGACGAGATTGTCTGCACCGGAAGTGAAGCTCGAGTGACGGACTGCTCCTGGGTGGACACGAGGTAATTTGTCTTCTTTGGTTTACTCTTTTGTCTCGTTCTTTGGTTGTAACGTTTTGCCTCATTCCTCATTGTGACGTTTTGCCTCATTCCTCATTGTGACGTTTTGCCTCGAACTCTATTGAACTTTTGCCTCATTCCTCATTGTGACGTTTTGCCTCGAACTCTATTGAACTTTTGCCTCATTCTTCATTGTGACGTTTTGCATTGTTCAGAGGAATTACTGCTTTTGTTTTTTTGCTTCAAGTGTGTCACGTTTTTGTCTCTTTCGGACATACTGAAATTCGGTTCAATATGTCAAAAGCTGCTTTATGTTATTTAGTGAAAGTTATTTAAGTTATTTCGTTTGGGTGCAGTATCAGGGTGGTGGGTGTGTGGGTGACGGGCCGTAACTCCATCTTTTCAAAACTATCCATAATAGTTTATTCACGGTGTAGTTCATTTAGTTTTATGTTTCTTTGATATCTCGGTAACTTACCTGAAGTGGCAGAGGAACATGTTACAAGCAACGTGATTTAATATATTCCATTATTCATTACTTATAGATGTTTCTCTTTTGTTTCTGATGAGTTAAAATTAGTGCATGTACACTTTAATCAATGATAAGACAATTATTTTTCTTCCTGCGACTGCTTCGGCGGGGGTAGCTGTGTTATTTGAGGCTGGTTATTGACAAACACATACGGAATCATGACTTGTGTTTTCATTGTCATTAACGTAATTTCCCTTTCCCGACCCATTCTGGGTTGCAACAACAGAGACACCATGGACTGCTCCGGCGAACTTTACTTGGCTTGTGGCGAAACCTTGGCCGGCCCGATCCATGACGGGTGTGTGGCACCAGAGCTACCAGGGACTAAAGGTTAGTGAAAGAACTACCAGGGACTAAAGGTCAGTGAAAGTCCTGTCAGGGGCCGAAGATTAGTGAGAGACAATTTAGCAATTTTTATAATAATTTAATTTAAAAATAAGGAGAGGCAAATTTACTCTGTCACAAAATGGTTTTATAAAATGCAGAAAGATATCACACACACACGTGCTTATTCCATTTCCTTATCTCTACATAGGGCGTGTGAATTATTACTAGATCCACTCAACCTTATCTCTACATAGGGCGTGTGAATTATTACTAGATCCACTCAACCTTATCTCTACATAGGGCGTGTGAATTATTACTAGATCCACTCAACCTTCTCTGGAAGAAATATGCGTTAGTTTCATACAACAATCATTAGCAAAAAATACATGAACATTCTTTGCAACATTTTCAGCAATAATATATACAAGTAATTTATGAAAAGTCAATATATTTACCACTCACGGAAACGTGTAAAACCTCCTTTCATCAAGCAAAATCAACCCTTTAACTTGGCATGGTTACAGCACGTCTGGCTAAGGGTGAATTTATTAACACATATATATGAATGACCTTGGGTCGACCTACAGGCTCTTCTACGTCACTGTGCGGAACGCAAACGTCCATATAAGGGCATCCCATGTTTTGTCAACATTCCCCCACTCTTAATGTCACCCTCCCCCCTCCAGTACATTTCCACTGTCCACGCGTGACCAATGAACTTGACCTCAATCCTTTACTAGGTGTAGCGTATGCGGGTGCAGCAGATTGCATAATTATAATCGGCCACGTGATTTGACCGCTGTACTAATAGCTTTCACTTACGGATTGTTAATATAGAAAAGAAATAATACAACTCAAGAGCATAATTTGCCCATGGTTCTACTATATAACTGATAGACGTGCTAGTGATTAAAGGTAATATAGTCAATAAGGGTAGATGTAATTGACAGAATTACCAAAGGTTTGAGGATAGTGATGGAATTCCCAGAAGTGTGGTGATGATAGCGTAGCCAGGTTATACATCTGTGATGGAGTTTCCAGACGTGATGGAGTTTCCAGACATGTGATGGAATTGCCAGATATTAGATGCAGTGAAAGCGGGTGATATATATCAGTGATAAAGATACCAGAGGTTAGAGATAAGTGATTGACTTACTAGAGGTTAGAGATATTTGATTGACTTACTAGAGATAAGTGATTAACTTACCAGAGATTAGAGATAAGTGATTGACTTACTAGAGGTTAGAGATAAGTGATTGACTGATGGACTAAACTGTGGTTAGATATAAGTAATGGACTGATGAACTTACCTGTGGTTAGAGATACGTGATGGACTTAACCAGAGGTTAGAGATAAGTGACTGACTTAACCAGAGGTTAGAGACAAATGATGGACTTAACCAGAGGACATATATGAATGATGGAGTGACCAGAGGTTTAAGATAAACGATGTAGTTAACACAGGACAGAGATAAACTGTGTACTTAACATAGGACAGAGATAAACGATGTATTTAACATAGGACAGAGATAAACTATGTACTTAACACAGGACAGAAGTAAACGATGTAGTTAACACAGGACAGAGATAAACTATATAGTTAACACAGGACAGAGGTAAACGATGTAGTTAACACAGGACAGAGATAAACTGTATCGTTAACACAGGACAGAGATAAACTATATAGTTAACACAGGACAGAGATAAACGATATAGTTACCGGAGTATAGTACGAGTCTGCTCAGATACTACTGCACACAGTGATTTTGAGGTAACGACATTGCCTACAGAGACTTGACTTATGTCACTGTGAAATGTCAATTCAAGAAGTACTTTTAATGTAAGCGTAAGATCATGTAAGTTTTCCAGTGTGTATGTGACACACGAACTGTGTTCATATCAACTTATGTGTCATTTGTTTGTTAACGTCAGCTTATGTATCATGTTTCATTTTGTTTATTTACATTAAGGTATGTTTCATTTGTTTACTGGTTATGTAACATTCCTGATTGTCATTTTGTTTATTGGTTAAGCATCATATCTGATTGTCATTTGTTAATTGGTTAAGTATCATATCTGATTGTCAATTTGTTTACTGGTTAAATAAAGTATCTGATTATCATTTTGTTTACTGGTTAAGTGTCGTATCTGATTGCCATTTTGTTTACTGGTTAAATAAAATATATGATTGCCATTTTGTTTACTGGTTAAGTGTCATTGTCATTTTGTTGACTAGTTATGTGCCATAGCTGATTGACATTTCGTTCGAAGGTTGTGGCTATGGGAATGCCCGGTCAACTCGCGTGGTCAGTGGTTACGACGCCGACCCTGGTGAGTGGCCTTGGATGGCCTCTCTACAGTTAAGTATCTATGGCAACCTGTCCAAACTTCATTGTGGTGCTAGCCTCATCTCTTCCCACTGGGTGCTGACGGCAGCACATTGCTTCGACGAGTACGTTACAATTTACCTTTAGAACTACTTTGTGTCGTTAGATTAAGTACGCACATATCTCAATTTACCTTTAGAACTACTTTGTGTCGTTAGATTAAGTACGCACATATCTCAATTTACCTTTAGAACTACTTTGTGTCGTTAGATTAAGTACGCACATATCTCAATTTACCTTTAGAACTAATTTGTGTCGTTAGATTAAGTACGCACATATCTCAATTTACCTTTAGAACTACTTTGTGTCGTTAGATTAAGTACGCACATATCTCAATTTACCTTTAGAACTACTTTGTGTCGTTAGATTAAGTACGCACATATCTCAATTTACCTTTAGAACTAATTTGTGTCGTTAGATTATACATTATATACAAATCTTTTAGTTACGCAAACATTACATACACACTTTAAGGTATAAAAACATGTAACACTTTTAGCAATAGTACTTCACGTGCAGCACCATGAGAGAGGGAGAGAGGGGGGAGAGATCAAAGGGACAAAATAAAGAAGTTAAAATTAACCATAAATTACTAATCAATTCCAGATCACAAGATCTATCGAGATGGAAGGTTCGTCTGGGTGACTACAACACACGCATAAGGGAGGAAACTCAATACGACTCGGACATCGCCCAGCTGGTCCTACATCCAGAGTATTCTGCCAACGCCAACGACATCGCTCTCTTGCGGCTAGTCACTCCCACAGACGGCGTGTCTCTCACACCCATCTGTCTACCCAGACCCTGTCAAGATGCTGTAGGGGATGGACATGCCTGTTATGTAACAGGCTGGGGTTCCACGAATGTTACTGGTAAACTTAATGAATGTTCTTGAGTGGTAAACAGTGTTCTGGTAGTTGTTCAGAGAATGTTTTGTAATTTCTGCATGTTTTGCTAATGGCTGAATATATCTTCTTATAATGGCTGAATTAGTATTTTGGCAATGGATGCACAGATATTTTGTGTTGTTTGATTTTTGTTTGTATACAATATATCAATGTTTGTTTTTGTATGATTGAATGATTTGATGTTTGTTGCAATACGGAATTATTTATACTAATAATGTCCGAAGAAGTGTTCTTGCAATGACTGAATAAGTGTTCTTTTAAATGCTCAATAAGTGTTCTTTTAAATGCTCAATAAGTGTTCTTTTAAATGCTCAATGAGTGTTCTTGTAATAACAGAATGCGTATTCTGTTAAATGCAGAATGAGTGTTTCTGTAACTGATGCATATGCATTCTCATAACCGAAGCATGTGTGTTCTTGTAATGGCCATGTATGTTCTTGTAATTACTGTGTGTGTTCTTGTAATGACCACGTGCTCTTGTAATCACTGTGTGTATTTTTTGTCATGACCATGTGTGTTCTTATAATTACCATGTGCATTCTTGTAATCACCGTGTGTGTTCTTGTCATGACCATGTGTGTTCTTGTAATCACCGTGTTTGTTCTTGTAATGACTCTGTCATGTATGTTCTTCTCATGACCATGTGTGTTCTTGTAACCGTGCGTGTTCTTGTAATGACTTTGTCATGTAATGTTCTTGTCAAGACCATTTGTGTTCTTGTAATCACCGTGTGTGTTCTTGTAATGACTACGTATTAACATTCTTGTACTGACTGAAGAAATGCTCTTGATTTGACTGGCTAGTTGAACTTTCTCGATTAGATGGGCTAACTGAATGTGCATGATTTGGCTGGGCAAATGAATGCTCTTGATTTGAATGCTAATTAAATGTTCTTGATTTGACTGACTAACTGAATGTTCTCGTAATAGATAAATGAATGTTTCAGCCATAGCTGAAGAAGTATTCTTTTAAATACTATTTTCACAATATTGCTGATTTAGTGTTTACAGTTGAATAAATGTTCTTGTAATGAGAGAATGAGTGCATTTATTTCTGTTCTTATAATGAATGATTGGTTTTGCACATATATTAGTTAATGAATGCTCTACTAGATACGTGAGCGTTCTTGTACGGTATAGAGTTGTGCTCTTTGAAAAGACAAACGAATTATTTGTTTTCAAGGGGATTAAACATGGCGTAGTTATATGTTTTCAAAGGTTAACACGGTTAGTTAAATTCTTTCACGGTTAACATAGTGTAGTTACACGTTTGCAAGGAGGTTAATGTAGTGTAGTTACGTGTTTTGCAAGGAGGTTAATATAGTGTAGTTACGTGTTTTGCAAGGAGGTTAACATAGTGTAGTTACGTGTTTTGCAAGGAGGTTAATATAGTGTAGTTACGTGTTTTGCAAGGAGGTTAACATAGTGTAGTTACGTGTTTTGCAAGGAGGTTAATATAGTGTAGTTACGTGTTTTGCAATGACTGAATGCGTGTTACTGTCGTGCAAAATGCAGATGAATTATCCTGTCACTGAGCATCTTGGATGTTCTGTTAAACACTTAAAATACAGTTTGTTTGTTGGATGTTCTGTCAAACACTTAAAATACAGTTTGTTTGTTGGATGTTCTGTCAAACACTTAAAATACAGTTTGTTTGTTGGATGTTCTGTCAAACACTTAAAATACAGTTTGATTGTTGGATGTTCTGTCAAACACTTAAAATACAGTTTGTTTGCCTGTCCACGTTTACCCTTGCTGAATACCAGGAATGCTCCTACAATGACCAGACATTTTCAATGTCCATTGCTGTGAGACTGAACACTTTGAATGTTCATTGCTGTGACCGAACACTATGGATGTTCACTGCTGTAGTCGAACAGTTGAGTGTTCATTGCTGTTGCTGTAGTCGAACAGTTGAGTGTTCATTGCTGTAGTCGAACAGTCGAGTGTTCATTGCTGTAGTCGAACAGTCGAGTGTTCATTGCTGTGACGGAATACTTTGAATGTTCTTTGCAGCTCTTGAATATCCCACGGTTCTGCAGGAGGTGACGCTGCCGCTGGTGGACAAAGACCAGTGCAGTGAACTGTACAACGGCGCTGTCAGCCCGGACACTTTCTGTGCTGGATATCTCTATGGAGGGAGGGACGCCTGCAAGGCAAGTACAAAAGTACAAATAGGATGACTGCATACAAAGACAGAGTGACTGCATAACGAGATAGGATGACCGCATAATAAGACAGGTTGATCTTAGATTGATATAGGCCTATAGGATGACCGCTTGCTGAGACAGGATCACCTCATATTGACAGATGGTGACCGCATACTGAGACATAATGACTTAATACTGAGACAGTTTGGCCGTATATTGAGAGAAGTTGACCGCATACTGAGATGTGGTGACCCCAAACTGAGACAGGAAGACTGCATGCTCAGACAGGATGGCAATGACGGCATACTGAGACAGGATGACCGCATGGACGCATACTGAGACAGAATGACAGTATACCGAGACAGAGAGACCCTATATGAGTGACCGTATACTGATACAGGTTGGTCGAATACCGAGACTAGATGACAACATATTGAGACAGGAAATGATTCTCACTCTGGCAACTGCACGCAGTCCAGGCGTCTAAGCCGACACTAGGAAAGATCGCAGCGGCAAGAATCCCGTAATAAACTCTTCATTACAAAATATCGTACTTGTCTAAATGTCAGTAGTTAAATCATTAGGAAAAACGTACCTGTCCAAACGTCTGTAGTTAAATCCTCATTAAGGAAAATCGGATTGGTCTATAATTTCGAGGTCAGAGTTCATTAGGAAAGATCACATACGTAGAAACATTTGTAGTGAAACTAACATTTATGAAATTCCCACTCGTACATTCTAAGCGTCTATCCTCAAACCCTAGGGACGATCTCACATTTGATCTCACACGTTCCTACTGACGTACTTAAAACTTCGAAGGGAAGATCTCACACGTTCCTACTGACGTACTTAAAACTTCGAAGGGAAGATCTCACACATTCCTACTGACGTAAAACATGGAAGAACCCATCGCCAGGAGTAACATACAGCTATCTCCCAATTCTCTTCTACCCAACCATTCCACAACATCCCCTCCCGACTCCTACCTAGTTTGGTGCGAAATCGGCCGTAAGGGTCTCTCATTTAAATTTGAATTGAATTGATTAGAAGTATCGGCATTGAACGATTGATGTGACATTTGGAACTGATTAGAGACCTCAGTACTAACCGACCAGAGTGAGTGTTGGCAATGATTGTAGATATCGTCAACACTAATCGACTAGTGTTGGCAATGATTGTATAGATATCGTCAACACTGACTAGAGTGAGTTTTGGCAATGATTGTAGATATCGTCAACACTAATCGACTAGTGTTGGCAATGATTGTAGATATCGTCAACACTAATCGACTAGTGTTGGCAATGATTGTAGATATCGTCAACACTAATCGCCTAGTGTTGGCAATGATTGTATAGATATCGTCAACACTGACTAGAGTGAGTTTTGGCAATGATTGTTGATATCGTCAACGCTAACCGACTAGAGTGAGTTTTGGCAATGATTGTAGATATCGTCAACGCTAACCGACTAGAGTGAGTTTAGGTCGATTAAACAGACACCATCAATACTGACTGATGAACTTTTAAGAGACCATCATCAGAGATCAGACATTGTGCAAGGAAAGTAATCGGCACCACTATAAAAAATCCATTTAAAACGTAGACTAAAGCATGTAACGGTTCATTTCAACAAAATTCAATTAAAATACTCGAGTCTTATATTTAAATCATTTGTCTATAACCCTTTCATGGAATGCATTTAATGCAGTTGATTTTATTGCATTGAAAACTTTGTCTTTCATACTTAAAGCATGTGATTTTAACTCTGAAAAAGAGATCGTTTAAAGTTTGTCTTTGACATTTATTACGTTTTATTTATTTTTTAAAATATTTATTTCTTCCCAGGGAGACTCTGGAGGTCCGTACTCATGCCGGGATCAGGGTCGGTGGGTGTTGGCTGGCATTGTGTCATGGGGAAAAGGATGTGCTGTGTCGCTCCAACCGGGTGTTTATACCAATGTCACTTACCATCTACCCTGGATTTATGATGTCATCAGTCGATTTGGCAACGAAACTACAGAAGCAATCGTTGGATGAAATGACAGTCATTCAAACACATTTCCCATAGACAGGAAATACATTAAGTGAAACAAACTACATTTCCCATAGACAGGAAATACATTAAGTGAAACAAAGTACATTTCCCATAGACAGGAAATACATTAAGTGAAACAAACTACATTTCCCATAGACAGGATCTATATTAACTGGAAAAAAAAATTCACGCACAAATCCATTTGATAATAGAATACATACAAACACATTCAAGCAGAATTACATTTGACAATAGAATACATACAAATGCTTTACGTGAATGCGATCACACATACATATACTAATTGTAATGTTTGAGAGGGTCCCATAAATACAAATTAATTTTAATGGATGACATGACATGACTTTTGATAATTGTTGACAAATATTTACAATAATTTCATGGGATGACATCAAGTAGATAATAATACAAAATTTCAGTAGATGAGCTGTCATGAAATCAAGCGAATAATTTCAATGGATGAGAAATATACATTCAAATAATTCCAGTCGATGACATAATATGTATACAGTCTAATTTATGTGGGCGATATCACAACATACACATTGCAGTAGATGACATAATACGTATACAGTCTAATTTATGTGGGCGATATCACAACATACACATTGAAGTAGATGACATAATACGTATACAGTCTAATTTATGTGGGCGATATCACAACATACACATTGCAGTAGATGACATAATACGTATACAGTCTAATTTATGTGGGCGATATCACAACATACACATTGCAGTAGATGACATAATACGTAAACAGTCTAATTTATGTGGGCGATATCACAACATACACATTGCAGTAGATGACATAATACGTATACAGTCTAATTTATGTGGGCGATATCACAACATACACATTGCAGTAGATGACATAATACGTAAACAGTCTAATTTATGTGGGCGATATCACAACATACACATTGCAGTAGATGACATAATACGTAAACAGTCTAATTTATGTGGGCGATATCACAACATACACATTGCAGTAGATGAGAGCACACACACACCTCTATAACTAATTTCTGTGTTGAAATCAAATTCACGCACACAAAAAAGTAATTTTATTGAATAAAGTCTCTTACTCACAGAAAGTAATCTCAATTAATATACAATAACTCAGTACCCAATTATATATACAAACAACTTCATCACATAATTATGATTATTACATACTATTTTAAATAGTACTATCTTCATTCGGCTATGTTTATCAACATGTCAAGATTTATTATGCAAGCAAAAGAATATTTACGTCAAACAATAAGAATATTTACGTCAAGCAATAAGAATATTTACGTCGAACAATAGGAATATTTACGTCAAGCAATAAGAATGTGTACTATTCAAGCAATAAGAATATTTACGTCAAACAATAAGAATGTGTACTATTCAAGCAATAAGAATATTTACGTCAAACAATGAGATTATTTACGTCAAACAATAAGAATGTGTACTATTCAAACAAAAAGAATATTTACGTCAAGTAATAAGAATATTTACGTCAAGTAATAAGAATATTTACGTCAAACAATAAGAATATTTACGTCAAACAATAAGAATATTTACGTCAAACAATAGGAATATTTACGTTAAACAATAAGAGTATTTATTAATCAAACAATAGGAATATTTACTAGTCAAGCTACAGGAATATATACTATTCAAGCAATAGGACTATGTACTAGTCAAGCTACAGGAATATATACTATTCAAGCAATAGGACTATGTACTAGTCAAGCTACAGGAATATATACTATTCAAGCAATAGGACTATGTACTAGTCAAGCTACAGGAATATATACTATTCAAGCAATAGGACTATGTACTAGTCAAGCTACAGGAATATATACTATTCAAGCAATAGGACTATGTACTAGTCAAGCTACAGGAATATATACTATTCAAGCAATAGGACTATGTACTAGTCAAGCTACAGGAATATATACTATTCAAGCAATAGGACTATGTACTAGTCAAGCATAAATACTGTATTTATATTATGCAGGTATTGTATCATGAGACAAAATTAAATTGTCTGCATTAATTATTTGTATTTAAAGCTTTCTTGTAAAACATGTATTAGTAGTATCAGTAAGATTGTAGGTTGTAACATACTTGGGTTATAAAACTGGCTGCATCTGACGGTTTTCTCGTAGGTAGTAGACATTTATAATATACATAAAATATAAAGCTCTGTCACACGTTCTCGTAGGTAGTAGACATTTATAATATACATATAATAATAAAGCTCTGTCACACGTTCTCGTAGGTAGTAGACATTTATAATATACATATAATAATAAAGCTCTGTCACACGTTCTCGTAGGTAGTAGACATTTATAATATACATATAATATAAAGCTCTATCACACGATCATCAGGAGTGCAAAGTACTTGTAGTCTACTTGTGCTACCTTGATGACGTCACTGGTTGAGACACTCGTTATGAACAAAGCCAGGGCATACGTATTAAAATGTTTAACGAAGCTTGCTCGAATGGTTGAATACAAAACATATGCACTTCAGTTTGTTTATGCCTTTTGTAGATTGTCTGCTTGTATGCGTGTGCATGTATGTATTTATATATAGGTATGCGTGAATATATGTACGAGTATATATATATATATATATGTGTGTGTGTGTGTGTGTGTGTGTGTGTGTGTGTGTGTGTGTGTGTGTGTGTGTGTGTGTGTCTGTATGTGTGTCTGTGTGTATGTGCACGAGTGGATATATATATATATATATATGCGTTTTAGGTTTTAGGTGTGTTGTGTGCATAGTTATGTGTGTTGTGTATATAGTTATGAGTTGTATGTATTGCTGTGTGTATAGTTATGTGTGTTTTATGTATTGCTGTGTTTATAGTTATGTGTGTTGTATGTATAGTTATATGTGTTGTATATATAGTTATGTGTGTTTTGTGTATATTTATATGCGTTGTGTATACTTATGTTTGTTTTGCCCGACCACTCATCTTTACACAAAATTTCTTTCACTGGGACGAGCGGGTAGTGGGGACATCTAGCAAACGTATCCTTCCCTTAATTAACACTACTTGCAAAATTTCCAAAGCAGTGTTCCTTGACCCTAAATTATTCCATTTGGGAATTTTTTACCCAGTCACGATTCAATGAGTTAACATTACTGCCTTAATTAATGCATCAAACAGAAATATGCTGGTAGACAATTCAAGAATTGTCTTACAAAATATACCACAAAATAAAATCACAAAACATGAAATTTACCTCTTTCTTTCTTTGCAACTTACTACTATTTTTTTAAAATCAGATTTGATTTCTAAAACGCATTCAGTTTCGGTTGGCTGTCTTCAAACAGCTCAAACTACAGAACTTTAAAAAAAATGAATTTCAATGTTTAGAAAGAAGTCACTCTTCCTTTCATAGCTAATATTTTCAAAAATATCAGAATACAGAATTTTAAAAGTACATCTTTTCAAAATATATAGATATACAGAGTTCACACTTTCTTCCTTTCTTAACTAATAATAATATCAAGACCAATTTTTAAAATGTAGAATTTGAACCTAGAAACCTGAAGATTTCGTACAGAGTGAGTTCCTTTTTTAGATTCTATTTTGACTTGTGTCAAATTGCATCTACTTTTAAATATAGAATTTCAACATAGAAACATCAAGTATTCATGCTGCATTCCTTTCTTAGTTTCTATCTTATAATGTATAAAAAAATCATCATGTTATAAATATATCATTTTAATATACAAACATCAAGTATTCATGCTGCATTCCTTTCTTAGTTTCTATCTTATAATGTATAAAAAAATCATCTTGTTATAAATATATCATTTTAATATACAAACATCAAGTTTTCATGCTGCATTCCTTTCTTAGTTTCTATCTTATAATGTATAAAAAAAATCATCATGTTATAAATATATCATTTTAATATACAAACATCAAGAATTTGTTCTTTATTCCTAAGGTAACTAATATTTTTAAATGTATCAAAAGCAGAATTTTTAAAATACACAATTTCAACATAGAAACTTTAAAAATTCATCCTTTCTTAACACAGACTGTCAAATGTATCATAATACACCATTTAAAAGAACATCATTTAAAAAGTATATCATTTAAATAGTACATTATTTAAAAAGTACATCATTTAAAAGTACATCATTTAAAAAGTACATCATTTAAAAAGTATATCATTTAAAAAGTACATAATTTAAAAAGTACATCATTTAAAAAGTATATCATTAAAATAGTACATTATTTAAAAAGTACATCATTTAAAAAGTACATAATTTAAAAGTATATCATTTAAAAAGTACATAATTTAAAACGTACATCATTTCAATATTTGTTCCTTTCAAAAACTACTAATTTTAAACATATCAAAAGCGCAGACACTCACCTCTGAAATATAATCACTTACCCCTTTATTTATTGATTGATTGATTAATTTATTTTAGTGACTGGTTTGAAAAATGTCTCACACAATTCCCTGCAAGTATTGAAAAGCTTACCATATTAACAGCACTGATGAGTTATGTCCCATGTAAAAATGCTTACATCGTGTCATAGATTTTTATTGCATTTACATTACTTATGTTTATTCTGCACACTCTCACACTCTATTGTGTGTGTGTGTGTGTGTGTGTGTGTGTGTGTGTGTGTTTGTCAGATGTTAAAAATACTACTATATTTCTCTCCACTTCAATGTATCCTCGACTTTACAAAGAAGCTTTATTACAACATTGTGAATTATACAAGTCCTCGACTTTACAAAGAAGCTTTATTACAACATTGTGAATTATACAAGTCCTCGACTTTACAAAGAAGCTTTATTACAACATTGTGAATTATACTAGTAACACATCATTTTAACATTATAGATTAAAATTGAAAATTTATTTTTAAATATGTGGTAAAACTTGCCACCATAAAACAGAGAGGGGTGGTGGTATATGGTATAGAGAGAATTTGGATATTATTGTTAAATAATTCTGCTGGCCCTCAGCACGAGATTTTGTGTCCGGAATTTTGCTTTTCATTCAGCTTTTCTGAAATATTTATAATAAAATTGATTTATCCGAAACAAATTGCTTTCAAGTACTTGCACTGTGGTAGATTGAGAAGTAAATGTTTAGGTGAACATAATATCATTTTGGTTATTTCTATATTTAGAATGTTTGGTAATCTCTATATTTACAAGTCTTAATCTCTGTATTTAGGGAGAGCATTAAATTTCAGAATATATTTATCATCGTTAGAAAAGATTTTAAATTATATTTAAGAAATTACTGAAAGATAAATATTAAAAGAGATGGAATTGTAACTAATATTGTTGTGACCATTTGTAACAGTTGATAGATACGGTTTACAACTGTAACAGAGTTTTAATGCTGCCGACTTCCTATCATTATACCGACTAATGACAAAATAAACTAAATCATTATACCGACTAATGACAAAATAAACTAAATCATTATACCGACTAATGACAAAATAAACTAAATCATTATACCGACTAATGACAAAATAAACTAAATCATTATACCGACTAATGACAAAATAAACTAAATCATTATACCGACTAATGACAAAATAAACTAAATCATTATACCGACTAATGACAAAATAAACTAAATCATTATACCGACTAATGACAAAATAAACTAAATCATTATACCGACTAATGACAAATTAACTAAATCATTATACCGACTAATGACAAAATAAACTAAATCATTATACCGACTAATGACAAATTAACTAAATCATTATACCGACTAATGACAAAATAAACTAAATCATTATACCGACTAATGACAAAATAAACTAAATCATTATACCGACTAATGACAAAATAAACTAAATCATTATACCGACTAATGACAAAATTAACTAAATCATTATACCGACTAATGACAAATTAACTAAATCATTATACCGACTAATGACAAATTAACTAAATCATTATACCGACTAATGACAAATTAACTAAATCATTATACCGACTAATGGTGATATGAACAAAGCCGTTTTCACATTTTTCTTTAATTATATTCATAATAATATTTTCAGCTTTCTTTCATTCATGTGCATTTGAGTAAATCATATATTACACAATATTATATACGACTGTTATACGTTTAGTATTTTTAACAAATTCGTTGCATGCTTTACACATTTTATAACTTAAGTTTCCAACAATATAATGTAGACAGGTAAGGTCAGATTAACGTTTGCATTGCTCGACACTTAACAAGTTGAAAAGTTCAAAAGTCTGCGGGGGGGGGAAAAAAAATTGGACTGAGTACGTGACAAATCGCATGTCGACATGAACAAGGTTAACCAATGTTAACTCTAACTGTCAATCATGTCTGTAGCGATTTGCTCAGAGGACCCCTTTCAAATCTCGGTAAGTTCTGGGAAAATGCAGAATGAACCGCTAAAATCTTCAAATCTTCACGCATGGCCTATCACTTTTTTTTTGAGTTTTCTTACAGACTTGGCCTTATTACATTTCTGTCACCAAACCTTTTGATTGAGGGCTAGTTACATTTGCTACCATCTCACAATACAATGTATCCTTTTATTTCTGATAACATGTCTGACTGACTCATACAAGGGACTATATTAGAAATTGCTTCCTACTTAGGAGTAGACCAGCCTTTCTTAATATCAGTGGTTTGGAATTACCATCTTGCGTCAGTTGTAGGCAAAACGACAGGTGTAGTTTTCTCTATATTAAGGGACTTAAAGTGTGATAAAGATAGGTGTGCTATGAGAGAAAAGATGAGTAGTCAGTTAGGTTTGGTATGATATGAGAAAAGCATTGTAGTCATTGGTATGATATGAGAAAAGCATTGTAGTCAGGTAGGTTTGGTGTGATGAGTTATGAGAAAGACTGGAAATGTAGGACAAAGAGAGACAAAGTTGGGACAGTAAGAAAGATTGGGTTTGGGAATGCAGAAGAGTGTATGACGATGTAATGAAAAGAGGGACTAGGTGGGTATAGGGAGGTAGAAGATAGTATGACGATGTAATGAAAAGAGGGACTAGGTGGGTATAGGGAGGTAGAAGATAGTATGACGATGTAATGAAAAGAGGGACTACAGAGAGAAGTGAAATATATTTCAACAGAGTCGTGCTACAAAAGACAATGCAAATTGTGAAGGTCAAGGTGAACAAAGCTCACGACAAGATATCGTACAAATAACACAAACGTCATGGCGATAGATTTCGTTGTGAAAACAGCCTGAAGTGTCAAAGTGTAAAAGTTAAAACTGTACAGAAAACTCCCCAAAGTCCAAGGATAACTTTTAATTATCACGATAACATGAATAACTCACAGACAGTATGAACAAAAGTCCAAGAACAACATTCATTTATTCCGAAAACAAGAATAACTGACAGTCAGAATGAACATAAGAATAAAGACCACTTTTACTTATCCCGAAAAAGACAATAACTGGCAGGCAAGACGAACAAAAGACCAAGAATAACATTCAATTATTCTGACAAAAGAGAATAACTGACAAAAAGCAAGAGCAAAATAAAACAGTGACTGAAGTGGGGTGGGGGTAAAAGTTCTGGAAGTGAAACGGTGCGCTGAAGGGAATCCAGGGGTGGTGGTGGTGGTGGTGGTGGTTAATCACGAGATAGTAACAAAATGACGTCACTTCGGGTATTTACTGCCATCGTCTGTCAATCATTCTAATTGCCATGACGCATTATTTAGGAAAAGAAGACTATATATATTTTCTTAGGTTCTCAGATCATACCGAAGACCAATAGAAGACAGCAAGTAGTTTTGGAGTAGTTCTTGTCAAGAATGAAACAGATCTGGCCAGCAACCATAGTGACATTGGCGATTTTAAGCGCCGTCGCAGGTAATACTTTGATATTTCTGTCATTATCTCCCCTTGTGTTATTTTAAAAATTTTTCTTCCACAACTAGAATTGATTTGTTTCGTTAGATTAGTTCATGACGAATTTATAATTTATATTAATTTTGGTTCAAATGAAATTTTAAGCTGCCATCTTGGACAAAAAAAGCGAGATACCATAATTCCCAAGCTTCAGTAATTTGTAGCAGATCTTTCATTAAGTAAATTACCCGGCCTGTATTATCGTAATTTGACTCCCAAGTAGCAGGTAAGGAAACAAAGAACGACAACTCCTACCTTTTAGTAATTTGACTTCCTTGTGGAAGGTCTTTAAGTAAAGAGATAGAAAAGAATGCATCACCACATTTCGTTATTTTTGCCTTCGTGGAATCTTACATTTGTTTTCCGTCGAGTCTTGCTTTTATTTGTGTAATTATGTAATAGTGGAACAGTGACTATCTTTTAGTTCATTAAAAAAAAAAATTCCTCAAACAGTAATGTAGTTTGTTGTCCAGGGGTTTTCTGGCACATTTACGGGTATACTGAACAAATATAATCCCTAAAGTCTGCCCTTACCAGAAGTGTAACCTGTATAGTTCTATATAGATTTTGTGACATTCATGTATATTTGCTGCTGATACAGATGTACAGTTTATTTTTAATTTTCTACCCCGAGTCAGTTTCACCGCTTGCACTAACGCTGATTAATTGGGTCTTTTTCTTTTAACGTAGGTTTACACGATGTCAGTTGGCTTAGGGTGTCATTTGGTAAAGGGTGTCTGTTGATACTGAGTGTCATTTGGTAAAGGGTGTCTGTTGATACTGAGTGTCAGTTGGTAAAGGGTGTATGTTGATACTGAGTGTCATTTGGTAAAGGGTGTCTGTTGATACTGAGTGTCATTTGGTAAAGGGTGTCTGTTGATACTGAGTGTCATTTGGAAAGGGTGTCTGTTGATACTGAGTGTCATTTGGAAAGGGTGTCTGTTGATACTGAGTGTCATTTGGTAAAAAGTGTCTGTTGATACTGAGTGTCATTTGATAAATTTTCTGTTGATACTGAGTGTCAGTTGGTAAAGGGTGTCTGTTGATACTGAGTGTCATTTGATAAATTTTCTGTTGATACTGAGTGTCAGTTGGTAAAGGGTGTTCTAAATGAAACCTAACTAATGGGCAGCGCATGTTTATATTAGTGAGTTACAAATTGCCACAGGTATTATTAACAGGGAGAGGCGTCTCTAAAATTAGTGAGTTACAAATTACCACAGGTATTATTAACAGGGAGAGGCATCTCTAAAATTAGTGAGTTACAAATTGCCACAGGTATTATTAACAGGGAGAGGCGTCTCTAAAATTAGTGAGTTACAAATTGCCACAGGTATTATTAACAGGGAGAGGCGTCTCTAAAATTAGTGAGTTACAAATTGCCACAGGTATTATTAACGGGGAGAGGCGTCTCTAAAATTCTGAGAATATATTATCCTTTCACCTATCCTATAACAAATGACACCTCTCAGATGCACTCATGGATCGGAAGAGAAGCCTCCACATATATCTGCTCGCATTAGTGTTAAATTGGTGTTATAAGTAAAGTACTGCTCGCACCAGTGTTACATTAGTGTTATAAGTAAAGTACTGCTCTCGCCAGTGTTACATTGGTGCTATAAGTAAAGTACTGCTCTCGCCAGCGTTACATTGGTGCTATAAGTAAAGTACTGCTCTCGCCAGCGTTACATTGGTGTTATAAGTAAAGTACTGCTCTCGCCAGCGTTACATTGGTGTTATAAGTAAAGTACTGCTCTCGCCAGCGTTACATTGGTGTTATAAGTAAAGTACTGCTCTCGCCAGCGTTACATTGGTGTTATAAGTAAAGTACTGCTCTCGCCAGCGTTACATTGGTGTTATAAGTAAAGTACTGCTCTCGCCAGCGTTACATTGGTGTTATAAGTAAAGTACTGCTCTCGCCAGCGTTACACTGGTGTTATAAGTAAAGTACTGCTCTCGCCAGCGTTACACTGGTGTTATAAGTAAAGTACTGCTCTCGCCAGTGTTACATTGGTATTATAAGTACTGTGGGTTAGCACTGACCTGGCCAATATTTAAATAACTAGTAGTGGACACCCACGTTCAATGTCCTCTAAGTCCAACTTATTATTTATTATCGACTTTCAGCAACACGTTTACTGCTAATTTCGATGACGACACACCAACGTGATTCAGTACAGTAGTCACTGCAGTCTGAAGCAGGTCTAAAGCATCAAAGATAAAAGTGTGCTCCATCTGTAAAAGTCAAATTAAGGCAGCGCTAAATTTCAGGGGTACTTCATCTCTAAACCCCTTTCTCCCTTACACATGTTCTCAACTTAAAAATCCTGCAACAATATTCTTTGGCCTGATACACATGCAGCATAAGAAATATTGCATTAAACAAAATTCACAAGTATAATGTACAGCATAATAAAATTAGTGAACATAGAATTAATGGCTCAATTACATAAGCATTCTCTAATCCAAATCATATAATTATCAATAGTAAAATGTACGAAATATTCTAAGTTCATTCTTTCTTTATCAGTCAATTAAAGAGTTATATTCAAATCACAGTGATTAGAATATAGACTTTCTTCAAAAAGTATGACAAGAATAGAACACGGTAGGCAGAAGCGATGTACTTCAGAAAATAGTGTGCTGTTATACAAATTTGTTGTGACGTCTTGCCGAAGAAAACTTAACGCCAAAATGCATGCCTTAATATTTTAGACTGAGTGGTGCATTTACTCTATAAATTGCTGCTAAGACATTCTAACTGGCGTAAAATTTTATAAAACCTCCGAGAACTTAACCCTTTCGTACATGGAACTACCTAGTACAAGTGGCCGTGTGTGTCACAAGTGACTATTATAACACTTGACATCAACCCTGACAGCTCACTATTATGTGACGCAATTGACCCAATCTATGACATATGGCTGTTATATTTAGAAAATTGACACACCATGTAACGTCACTGTGCAGCCCAAGATGCTTTGTGTGGAAGGACAGCAGTACGTCCACTGTCAGGGGCAGGTCGTATTGTCGGTGGACAAGAGGCGAAACGGAATAGCTGGCCTTGGCAGGTGTCGTTACGTTGGAATGGTGGACATCAATGTGGCGGGTCACTCATTCATCCATCGTGGGTTTTGACGGCTGCACACTGCTTTGATAAGTAAGTTTCAGTGGAGAGAATGTTTATTTTTAAACATATTTGACGAAATGAAAGATCTATTTAACATTTTCATTAGATTTTATTACTTAAAAAAAGCTATTTGACATAAACACAGAAAAGTTTCTATGGTGTTTGCAGACACAATCGGATCCAAATACTCTGTAGATGACATCTTTTTAGTCATATTCATACTCAGTGGCTCTTTGGATGTCAGGTTTTTAGACACCATAAGCACACTCAACTTCTTTATAAAACAGACTGTAGTGTAAGTAACTGAATCTTAAGATAAGGTAGCTACTTATTAACATGGCTAAAATATCACTACTTTAAATATTCATGTTTAGTGTGGTGTAAGATAACACACACATACACACACACACACACACACACACACATACACACACACACACACACGCACGCACACACGCACACACACACACACACATACACACACATACACACACACACACACACACACACATTTACTAATATTAAGGAAATAATACAATAATATACTGTCATAATGATGTAGCCATTCTCTTCATCACGTGTTCTTGGGTCGAGCATATAATTTTATTTTAAACAGGAAACTTTTCCCCTCAGCTTGGATTGTCATAGCGGGTGAACACCAAATAAATGCACCAGATCCTTACGAACAAATAAGTGCAGCAAAGCAAATTATCATACATGGGGACTACAACTCCTCCCTAATCGTCAACGATATCGCGCTGGTCAAGCTGTCCAAGCCAGCAAACCTGAATGATTACGTCAACGTAGTCTGTCTACCGACCGACCTTGAACCTTCTAGCAACAAGGCCTATATTACAGGATTTGGAGCCATAAACTGTATGTAACTATAATTATGACGTATTTTCGTTGTATGCCAATTAAAACGACGTACTTATTTTAGTTTCATAGCAAGGTACATTATTAGGAGAAAATAATTGTAACCTAGTCTTTAGATAGCGTCCCTTTCTTCTATTTAAATTAATTCTACATATCTAATTTATTTCTATTACAAAATTCTTGAATTATTATGTAAAATTAAACTAATTTGTTTCTCTGTGATTACATGAAATTGATATTACATGCATACAATATTCCCATTTCTACTTAGCTTAATAAAATATAAATATAATATTCTTCTTATATTAAAGTGAAATTCTTGACGTAGTGTCTAAAAAAAGAGCAAATCTACTTTCTTTACAACATTCTTGGTGTAAGGCGTGAAGTAGAGCCAGTTTAGAGCCAATTTACTTTAATTACAACATTCTTGGCATAATTCGTGAAATGGATCCAATTTACTTTAATTACAACATTCTTGGCATAATTCGTGAAATGGATCCAATTTACTTTTATTAAAACATTCTATTTAAAAGACGTGAAATGGAGCCAATTTACTTTTATTAAAACATTCGTGGTATAAGACGTGAAATGGAGCCAATTTACTTTTATTAAAACATTCATGGTATAAGATGTGAAATGGAGCCAATTTATTTTATTAAAACATTCTTGGTAAAAGACTGCAATAGACGTTTCTAGGATCTTCTTATAATTCAGGTTATAATCAGTGAACCAGTGGATTCAATAAACACGTGAAAGGAAAATTGGAAAGGCTATTTGTTCGCATTAAGCTAACGGTCGCCTTTCAAAACTAGACTTTCTTCTTGCCACTTCAAATTCAAAATCAAACTCACCACAGCTACACCATGCTTCCACCATAAAACACCCCACCAGCCCACCTATACCCGACCTGAAAGGCAAAAGTGAATTTAAACTCTAACAACAAAGAATGCAGACCAATATATAATAAGACACTTGCAACTCAGTCGAAATTACTGACAAAGTCCAAAACTAATCAGGAAATTGACTGTAGCTCTTCAACTGTCAACAAAAAAAAACCCATTCACAACTGACGCAAACCTGAGCAATAAAAGAAAAAAGCATCCAAACACAGCAACACCGGACAGCACTACCCGCCTAGAATAACAGATTAAGGAGGAAGGCCCCACAGGAACTCTACAGAAACTGAGAACATCAAGAAGATGAAAAAGTTTCCACGCAATTCCTGTGGGGAAAAGAAGTCAACGTAAAGAAGAAGGAGAACACAGCTAGTTATATACAAGTCTGATTGAAAGATATAGGTAGTTTTATATATACAGGGCCTGATTGCAAGACATACCTGATTACATACAGGCCTGATTGCAAAACATACCTGATTACATACAGGCCTGATTGCAAGACATACCTGATTACATACAGGCCGGGTTGCAAGACATACTTAATTACATACAAACTTGATTGCAAGACATACTTAATTACATTCAGGCCTGATTGCAAGACATACCTGATTATATACAGGCCTGATTGCAAGACATACTTAATTACATACAGGTATGATTGCAAGACATACCTGATTACATACAGGCCTGATTGCAAGACATACTTAATTACATACAGGCCTGATTGCAAGACATACTTAATTACATACAGGTATGATTGCAAGACATACCTGATTACATACAGGCCTGATTGCAAGACATACTTAATTACATACAGGCCTGATTGCAAGACATACCTGATTACATACAGGCCTGATTGCAAGACATACCTGATTACATACAGGCCTGATTGCAAGACATACTTAATTACATACAGGCATGATTGCAAGACATACCTGATTATATACAGGCCTGATTGCAAGACATACTTAATTACATACAGGCCTGATTGCAAGACATGCCTGATTATAAACAGGCCTGATTGCAAAACATAATTACATACAGGCCTGATTGCAAGACATACCTGATTACATACAGGCCTGATTGCAAGACATACCTGATTACATACAGGCCTGTTTGCAAGACATATCTGGCCTTGGTAGGGGATTGATTTGATTCCATCGCCTTATTACAGAGTTGCTGGGTTACTTGATAACAAATACGCTTTGCATCCAACTTATCGGAGATACAATTTGCCACCAGATTACCCGATATAAAATTTACCACAGCGTACCCGATATACAATTTGCCACAGTGTACCCGATATACAATTTACCACAGTGTACCCGATATACAATTTGCCACAGTGTACCCGATATACAATTTACCACAGTGTACCCGATATACAATTTGCCACAGCGTACCCGATATACAATTTGCCACCAGATTACCCAATATAAAATTTATCACAGCGTAACCGATATACAATTTGCCACAGTGTAGCCGATATACAATTTACCACCAGCTTTACCTGATATAGAATTTGCCACCAACTTACTGAATAATCAGTTTGCCACCACTTTAACCGACATACAATTTATCACCAAAATACCAGACACAATTTGCCACATTTTACCCGATGGACAAATTAAAGAACCGTCTTCTTTTCATTATCCCTTAATTTTTAATCATTTGATTACTTCGAATTTTTTTATAATAAATAAAATCGTAGTAATCTAAAAAATATTAATTAATAGTCTTCATTTTAGTGGTCTAGATATCGTAAAATTATTAATTAATAGTCTTTTGTTTGTGGTCTAAACATTGTAAAATTATTAATTAATAGTCTTTTGTTTGTGGTCTAAACATTGTAAAATTATTAATTAATAGTCTTTTGTTTGTGGTCTAAACATTGTAAAATTATTAATTAATAGTCTTTTGTTTGTGGTCTAAACATCGTAAAATTATTAATTAATAGTCTTTTGTTTGTGGTCTAAACATCGTAAAATTATTAATTAATAGTCTTTTGTTTGTGGTCTAAACATTTTAAAATTATTAATTAATAGTCTTTTGTTTGTGGTCTAAACATTGTAAAATTATTAATTAATAGTCTTTTGTTTGTGGTCTAAACATCGTAAAATTATTAATTAATAGTCTTTTGTTTGTGGTCTAAACATCGTAAAAATATTAATTAATAGTCTTTTGTTTGTGATCTAAACATCATAAAATTATTCGAAACCATTTCATCGAAACATTACTTTCAAGAATGACAAAAATTTGTTAAATGTCATCTTTGTATTTGCAGCAACACATTATCCAAATGTACTTCAACAAACAGAAATTTCCCTCATCGACCAAAGCACGTGCAAACGTCCTGACTATTATGGTCGCCTAATCCTTGAACACATGATGTGTGCGGGCGAGGAAGAAGGCGGCACTGGTATATGCTTTGTAAGTGAATAACTGCTATCACATGATATTTGTGAAACTAGTGACCTGGGCATAGTGATTTTTTGGAATTAACAACAGAGTCAATGACAACCATCAGATGATATTTTGAAATTCGTAGTAAATTTAATGATTTTCCTTTTGATGATATAATTAAAATGTGAAATAAAAATAATGACCTCATTCAGGTAGCATTACAGGCATGTTTCAATTCCTATTATAAGAGTATTTGCAAGTTCTACTTTTGATAGATTAATATTATTTCAGTGACTGGTGAAAAGATATTCTATATGTCATCAAGTTATAGATTTATTAAAGACTAAAATTAATGACCTCAAAAGTTCAATTCATAGCTGTATCTTAGTTTAAGATTTACCATCCTTTGAATTGTGGGTATTTTGAATCTTCTAGGAGTATGTATGTATGTATATATATGTATGTATGTATGTATGTTTGTATATATGTATGTATGTATGCATGTATATATGTATGTGTGTATGTATATATGTATGTATGTGTGACAGACTTCTGACCAGAATTCTGTGTTACGAACTTCTGACCCACATCCGAAACTCGAATATCATATTCGAATTGAATTCCTTTGTTAGAACCCTCCCGTCATGCACCGCATGAGGAAAAAACAATAGTGAGTTCATCCCTTGCTATGTAACTTTAGCCAACAGTCAAGAAAGTTCGAATCAACAACATACCTCATGATCTAGTCACGTGATGCATTCATGCACTACAATAAATACTCTTGACGCGGTAATATTCTTTACTCGCCACCCCAGACCGGCCGACATACACACGAGCACCTTGCTAGTCGCCGAATATCTTGCTGAGTCGGAAAGGAACATAGGAACCCGTCTTGTGCAGTAAAGTCTACTTTAAGAAGGTAACACGTCTACTTCTTACAATGATATTGCATTTTACTATTTGTATTTTTGTATATGAATTTATGTATGTATTTTATGCGAATTATTGCAATTTTCCTCCAAGCATTCGATAGAATGACTAAAGCCTAAAGATTTCATTGTATATAAATTAATTGTAACTTTTAACTTTAATTTGTATAAACCTTAATTCTCTTGTGCCACAGAAACGTCTGTGCACATTGCGAATTTCTATGTAATTCAAATGATTCTCTTGCATGTAATTTCATTGTTAATTCATAAAGCGCTCATATTTAATTTGAATTATATTTTGTTCTCCTTGTAGGAATTCCATTTTTGATAAAGTAAATGTTGGAAATTCATACGTTCATGTAATGTTAAAATTAACACACATGTGAATTATATTGTATCTTTTATGAATATAAATATATTGTAAAGGACACAATAGTCGAAGATTTAAAACTAAGCGCATTGTATCAATCACACGTGCTTGGATGATTTGCGAATGTAAACGCGAATCACTCATAGAACCACACTATCATTTCAGACCGGGTTCTTCTTCTCTGCCTTATAATACGTTCTACGTATTATTGCCACCTTTGCTCACTTGGATGCATGTTCCTTAGTGGAACTCTTGATGAATGACGTACAATTCCGTGTTGCCATTGTTGTTGATGCTATGCTATGACGGATCGCTAGTGTGACGAGTCGGGAGACGACTAGTCTACTGGAAACTACGATCGTACAGTGCAAGCATCGCTTGATACGTGGAAGGATCGAACTGTCCTTAGACCACGTGTACATGTACATCAAGACTACTGAGAAAGATGAGTAACTAAAACCGAACTCTGAATCAATCGAAAGTGCTGGCAAAAATAACTCTTAAACATTTAACACTCAAGCCAATTGAACTCGCCTTAGTTTAGATCTGAAGCTGTGTCTTCGTAATTGATTGTTATTGTTAAATATTAACTATTAAATTCTTTATTTGTTAATACCTCTTTCGTAGTGATTTTTATGCATATAGACCTAATTCGTGGTTTGGATGGGGGATCGACTGAGCTGAATATAACCTTTTGAATGCATAAAGATTTAAGACAGTGTTAACGGTTTCCAAACCGGCTATTGTACACAAGTTGTCTGTTCGTGAATCTGTTTGTCTGTACTACAAAGGCGCATATTCATATGAGACGAAAGATAATTTGAGCAACCAGTCTGTTTAAGGAAAGAGGAGAAATTAATTTATCTAATTAAATTAAAGTCTGTAAAATTCCTAAGCAGGGTCTTTAAATAAATACTGGACATGTAATAGTATGTATGTATGTATATATGTATGTATGTGTATATATGTGTGCTCTTGTACGCGCGCGCTTGTGTGTTTGTCCGATTTGACTCAATTTCTGGTTGACATTCTTCTGGTCGTTGCAATGTCTGTCAGTCAAAAATGATTACTAATGATATGCCCATAAGGTTTAACTATAAGACTAAGGTTAATACACTCCTGTTACTGTTAAATGTTGTAATGTGTAGTAGATATTTGTATCATTATACTGTGTAGTAGATATTTTTATCATTATATCGTGACGTATGATGGTGTCTTGTGTTATCAACCAAAAGAGCAAAGCGACAAATATCCAAAGGATTTATTTAGTATAAATGAAATGTGTAACAAACATTAAAATGTTTTCTTTAAAGAGATACATTGCTGTATGTGTGTGTGTGTGTGTGTGTGTGTGTGTGTGTGTGTGTGTGTGTGTGTGTGTGTGTGTGTGTGTGTCCTTGCAGGGAGACTCTGGCGGGCCGCTTGTGGTTAAGGAGAAGACAGGTTGGGTTCAGTACGGCATTTCGTCATGGATTGCGGAACCGTGTGGTGGTATGATCTTTATTTTTTATTATTATCATCAAGCCACCAACGTCACCATCAAGACATCAACGTCATCATCAAACAACTAACATCATAAACAAACCACCAATGCCAGCAAGAAACCATACCATACGAGTTGTCAGACGGCTTGATGAAATCGCACTTCTAATACATTTCTTGTCATTCTTCTCAGAGATAATACATAAACTTTTTCCATTTATCATACCTGAATGCGGCCCCCACATGTGCGTGTGTATCTTGCAAACAAAACATTTGAAATTTTCTGCAATGCCCAAAATTGAATAGTACACCGGAACACGTTACATACACAACGTTCAATCTCAATGAGTGCACATTCCATAAGCAAGTTAATAACTTAGTTAAATATCTCTCACACTCACAGAATACATGAACACCATTCTTATCTAATCGGACACTTACAGGACACCTGAACTAATTTGTTATCTAATCTCACACTGATAGGACACCTGAACTAAATTGTTATCTAATCTCACACTGATAGGACACACGAAGTAAATTGTTATCTAATCTCACACTGACAGGACACACGAAGTAAATTGTTATATAATCTCACACTGACAGGACACACGAAGTAAATTGTTATCTAATCTCACACTGATAGGACACGCGAACTAAATTGTTATCTAATCTCACACTGACAGGACACACGAACTAAATTGTTATATAATCTCACACTGACAGGACACACGAAGTAAATTGTTATCTAATCTCACACTGATAGGACACGCGAACTAAATTGTTATCTAATCTCACACTGATAGGACATGCGAACTAAATTGTTATCTAATCTCACACTGATAGGACACGCGAACTAAATTGTTATCTAATCTCACACTGATAGGACACACGAAGTAAATTTTTATTTAATCTCGACGTCGTAGTGACATAATCCGGAGATAAAGTTTGTTTTTTTAAATACAACCATTAGTTTGTGTTAGAACCCGGATGTGGGGGAAAATACCTCCAGTCAGTGATTTCAATCTTGAAGGGTGTGATGAAATGAAAAAAAATAATTACAATAATATTAAAAGAATTAGTTGCTAGGTATTGTGCTAAATTTCAGAAGAAATTCTAAACCTAATTAAAGTTTAGATCATATGACATCTTTGATAAGAAAACAATTCTGTTCTGCATCCGAATATGGTTAAGTTTTTAGTTTTCCGGTGAAGTCCAAACTACTACAGATGAAAACAGAACAATCTGTCACAGATCTCTGTTTCATACAACCAGACGTTACCGACCGTTTCTCAGGTAACCAGAATAAAAAATGAATTATGTCTGGTTACAAAGTACCGAGTAACTGCGAGGCAAGAAGAAAAACGTCTGGTTACAAAATACCGAGTCACAGCAAAGCAACTAGAATAATAATTGAAAAATGTCTTATTACAAAAAACAAGATTCATTTGTGTAATCATTCACTGATGAAATATGTGGAGAAGCTCTCAAGAATGAGGTTAATTAATATTAACAAACGGCAAAAACTCAAACATATTATACTATATGCAATGAATTCTGAATTCTTTATGATGGATATGGTACAGATGACTGGGTTCACAGCTGTTCAAGTAGCAGTTATACAATAGCACATATGACTTGGTACACACCTAATTAAATGGCAGATATAAATTTTACAGGTACATACAAATAAGTATTAGAAAACGGTCATTTTACAAGGCAGAGTTCTAAATTTTAAATTCGAGTTTTATTTTGATATATTTATTTAATATTTTTCTGACTGGAGATTAACTTCCGAATTGGATTTTCATTTCGAAGAATCTGTAATTTATAGGCAGTGCTATAAGTGTGCAAAATTCTAACTTGGAGTTTTATTTGAAAACATCTATAATATATTGGTAGTACTATGCAAGCTATTCAGTACATGGGTATATGATCCTCTTGCAGCATCTTACACTATCTTTGCTTCACCTCACAAAGTCGACACGATTGGGAACGCGTCTCGGCTAGGGCATCCCATAATTCGACAGTAATTTACCAATTAATATATTTAAAACACGATATAAACGTGTCTGCTATGACATCCAATAACTCAACAATAATTATAATTTACCATTGTCAGGAATTTTATATAGTTAGTGTATCGGTACGATAGAGGTGTCAGTAAAAGTTGTCTTTCTTGACAAACTACAAATACTCTGAGTCACGGTTGTATTTCTTCTGCAGTGAAATCATTCAGCAACATTGATTTAATTAATTATCAAATCAGTATTACACTTTGGAGGAGAATTAAGATGGAGGTGAAATATAGACTCTTCATTTGTAAAGATATTTAATCTATCAACATTTATTCTCACAAATTCTGGAAGATAAAACACCATTGATTGATTGTTGTTATTAACTTGGGGGATTGGGGTGCTTTCGGCTTCCGCCGATTTTGCGCTAAGAAAAAAGGTGGAAAGGAGGGGGGCTTCATAGACAAGTCAGCGTCAAAGTAGAATTTTTAAGTCAACCTTGTAGTGTGGTTGATCGCTCATCCGTGGCAAACCCGTCTGGCTCGACAAAGGCGGACTTTAACCCTGGTATTCCGTGGGCTAAAGTCGTGGTTTATGTTGTTGCTGTTGTTCTCGATGGTTTGAGTGGAAGGGTGGGTGGGAGTGGGTGTCTTACAGATCCCAGGCTAGCAGCACACAAAGTCTAGGGTGTGCGTGCGCACGGGACGTTCACCCTCCTCACTGGTGGTGTTGTCGGCGTTGTTGTTGGTGCTGTTGTCGCGGCTGTCCCCAGGGTCCGTTGGGACGCTCGCAAATAGGAACTGGCGGCCAGTACAGATGAATTGATTGAATGTAGGGAGCGCTTCCGGCTTCCGCCGCTTTCAGTACGGATGATCAAGAAGCAGCTGGATTATATGAGCAATGAGGTGATTAAAATATCTCCATTGATGAATTGACTGATTGATTATCTCTTCTGTACACACACTACCAACATTCAAATGTTACGCAGACGGGGGATGACACCCCCCCCAGATCGTTAACCTTTTAGGAAAGTGTGACTCCTTTGGGCAGCCTTCACTCCTTATGGTTATTATTTATTAATTGATAACACATAAGAAATTACAAGTGATAGAGAATCTTAATTTATAGTTATTAATATAATTCTCCCATAAGACTAACATGTCAGTCACTTGGTGGATTATAAGAGTGTCGTAACACTATACACAGTAATAAGATGACATATGACCTTTCTGCAGATGGAAACGTCTTACAAAATTAGTAATGAAAATCCGTCTCTTATTTATATTTAATGAGCCCCCATCCAGCTTTATTATTCCAGTTTAATATATGTGCAAGAAGGTTAATAAATTTTACAATAAAGTTATTAAATCAACAATCAAATATGCAACATATGAATATAATCAAAGAGTATTGACATTTACATCACTTCACAAAATTGTATGATTAAGTGTCAGATACTCAATCAATTATCCTAGAATAAACATCAGCAGTCAAATTAAAGTGTATATAATCATAGATAATTGTTTCATCATTGAAATGAGAGTGGAGTTATAGAGAGATAATTATAGTCAATTGTAAATAACCTTTTCAATGAGTGTAGATGGAGCTGGCATATGTTCACAATCACGTGGTTTGCAACAAGTCACTTTCTTTCTTATAAGAAACGTACCCCTTCTAGGCACACTATGCACAATACATAATTGTTCCAAAATGTTTGATGCGTTCGCAAGCACAATTTTGGAGAATTGTCCAGAACTTTGTATGCACTATCAAGCACATCAGGAGGAGTATTCCCAAATCTTCTTGTGTGTTATTCAAACACACTATAAGGGGTGTTCAAGAAACTTTCAGGAATTCTCGAGACCAAACTCAAGCTTCAATTTCTGCCATATTGGCTCTCAAACAGAATTAAGAGGAATCAACTTATAGCCAAACGTTTATTGATAAGTTTGATGACAACACTGGATACAACACCGTGGTCTGATAGTAGTCACTGCAATCCAAAGTAGATACACGGTTACAAACTAAAACTAGGCTCACTCCTTTCTGCAAAAGTCAAATTAAGGGCAGCACTAAGTTTCAGGCTGATTTTCTCTCTACACTCTTTACTCTCGTACACACATTCTCAACTTCCTAATATTCATTAGCCAGATACACAAACAGCACAAGAAATATATCATCATTCAAAATTCACAAGTATAATGTACAACATATTCAAATTAGTGAAGAATGATTCAGTTACATAAAACATTCTTCAATTCAAATAATAGATCACTAACAAACGTATGAAATATTTCTCAGTCCATTCTTTCTTTATCAGTCAGTAAACTTACCATAAGTTAATAATTGCCTTTATGTCTGGATCTGAGATGTCAGAATCAAAGAGATTAGAATATAGAACTTTCTTCAACAGTGCTTTCACTTCTTTCAGACATCACAAATTCTAAATAAAGTCATGGTGTTTTCACTCCTTTTACACGTCACAAATACTAAAAATTTCGTAGTGTTTTCACTTCTTTCAGACGTCACAAATACTAAAGTGTTTCAGTTGTAGTTACAGCGTATGTAGGATATTTCAGCTCATACAGTATCGGTATATTATCTAATTGCATATCACCTATTACTAGTCACTGGTAGAACACTGACCTCATTCCGTATTACATACCAAACATTACTAGCTGAGGGTGGAACACTTACTTTATCACGTATAAATACCACACATTACTAGCTGAGGGTGGAACACTTACTTTATCACGTATAAATACCACACATTACTAGCTGTGGGTACAACACTTACCTCATCCGTATTAATACAACACATTACTAGCCGTGGGTGGAACACTGAACTCACTATATATTTATATCTTTAGCTAAGCGCATCTTAGTGATATTCTGATCTTCAGTTAAGAGTATCTTAATAACATTTGCATCTACAGTTAAGTATCTCAGTAATATTTGTGTCTTTTATTAAGAGAATCTTAGTAATATTTGCATCTACCTATAAGTATCTTAGTAATATTTGTATCTTTAGCTATGAGTTTCTTAGCAATATTTGTATCTTTAGTTAAGAGTGTATTAATAATATTTATATCTTTAGCTAAGAGTGTCTTAGTAATATTTGTATCTTTAGTAGTGTCTTAGTAATATTTGCATCTGCAGTTAAGAGTGTCTTAATAATATTTGCATCTGCAGTTAAGAGTGTCTTAGTAATGTTTGTATCTTTTGCTAAGAGTATCTTAGTTATATTTGCATCTGCAGTAGCAGTTATGAGTCATCTTAGTAATATTTGTATCTTTAATTAAGAGTGTCTTATTAATATTTGTAATTATAGCTAAGAGTGTCTTAGTAATATTTGTATCTATGGCTAAGAGTGTCATAGTAATATTTGTAAAAATAGCTAAGAGTGTCTTAGTAATATTTGTATCAATAGCTAAGAGTGTCATAGTAATATTTGTATCTATAGCTAAGAGTGTCTTAGTAATATTTGTATCTATAGCTAAGAGTGTCTTAGTAATATTTGTATCTATAGCTAAGAATGTCTTAGTAATATTTGTAAAAATATCTAAGAGTGTCTTAGTAATATTTGTATCAATAGCTAAGAGTGTCTTAGTAATATCTGTGTCTATAGCTAAGAGTGTCTTAGTAATATTTGTAAAAATATCTAAGAGTGTCTTAGTAATATTTGTATCTATAGCTAAGTGTCTTAGTAATATTTGTATCAAAAGCTATGAGTGTCTTAGTAATATTTGTATCAATAGCTAAGAGTGTCTTAGTAATATTTGTATCTATAGCTAAGTGTCTTAGTAATATTTGTATCAAAAGCTATGAGTGTCTTAGTAATATTTGTATCAATAGCTAAGAGTGTCTTAGTAATATTTGTATCTTTAGCTAAGAGTGTCATAATAATATTTGTATCAATAGCTAAGAGTGTCTTAGTAATATTTGTATCAAAAGCTATGAGTGTCTTAGTAATATTTGTATCAATAGCTAAGAGTGTCTTAGTAATATTTGTATCTTTAGCTAAGAATACTTTGGCATCATGAAGAATACGGATGAAGGTGATGTGTTTTGCTTGGAAAACATTTTATTTAAAAAATTAGATTTCTACTTATAGCCAATTAATTTATTGGAGTTATCTTTCAGGTCTAGTGTATTTTCACTGTTATATAACAGCTCTAGGTGAAATGGTCTAATGCTAATTCAATATTTCTTAAATATTTACAGGTCCTAAAAGCCCAGGTGTATTCACACGGGTTGCAGACTATGTTCCATGGATCAAGGAAACTATATCCCGTCAAACTTAACTGACATACATATGTTGACATCGCATATTAATGGCCTGGCCAGTGGACATGTTTGACAATTAATCGTTTCGTTTTATTTTTTGTTCATTGTTTTGCTTGATGAGATCAGTGAATTGTTAACATCTTGATTTCTGTAATAAGATTTACCACTTTACTGGACATTTACAGCGTACCAGTCACAGAAGAGTTACTCTTACGAGACGTGAAATGCAGATTTGGTCGTAAATATAAGTTGATGGCTATCATTTAATTTGCGAGCGAAATCATAATAAATATTCTTGAAACAACAATTCAGAGAAACATGTTATTCATTGATATTTTGGCCCATGTAATTTTATTTGATTATATCTAATTGCACAGCTTGGTGTTCTTGTATGTATTCATATTTGTCATCTCTGACCGATATATTGCTTTTTGTTGTTTTCTATGAGTTCGTACTTGTGATCACTGGCTGGCATTTTGCGTTTTAATGTTTTCTATATGTGCTGTTGTATTGTCATCTCTGGCTGACATTTTTGCGTTTTGGTGTTTTCTATATGTGCTGTTGTATTGTCATCTCTGGCTGACATTTTGCGTTTGGTGTTTTCTGTATGTATTGTTGTCTTGATCTCTGACTGACGTTTTTGCTAATATTCCTGTATGTGTTGTCTTGTCTCTTGCCTAAAGTTTTAATTATTGCACTAACAGTATTTTCAAGAAAAAGTGACAACACAAGGAAATATATGCAGGAAAGTTATCTGACTGATTTACAAAAATATATTCACACACACTTAAGCAAATGATAAAATTTAAAATCTAATTGCATAAAATGCACAATCAATATAAACAAGACAATTTCTACACATCAATATTAGAAATTATGGTAATACATGTATCAATACAATACACAATCAATGATACAAGTCAAAAAGGTAAATTAGAAAAAATCTGAAAGAGAAAATAGGGATAGATAAAGCACAAGTTCTATATAGTGTTACACAAATAATGAGTGAGATAAGCGATATGTTAATTTGACTCTATGTCTATGCTAGGATAACTGAAGGAGTGTATAACATATAATCAAGCACTGTTGTAAAGTACTGTTAAAAGTCTATGCTTTTTTTTGGATTATATTCATATGTTGTATATTTGATTGTTGATTTAATAAATTTAGTAACCGTCTTGCACATATATAAACCGTTATGTTGGAATAATAGGGGTGGCTTTGGGCTCATTAAATATAAATAAATGACGGATTTTTATTACTCCTTTAGTATACGTTTCCACCTGCAGAAACGTTTATGCAACAGTGAAACGTCAATCTTATTATTGTATAAAGAGCAGAGGTTTTACGACACCATTATAATCCACCAAGTGTGAGGCATTATCTTGTGGGAGGATTATTAATAATTATAAATTAAAATTCTCGATCACTTTAAATTATTTATGTGTTATTAATTAAGCATAATGAGTGGAGGGTGCCTAGAAGTGTCACACAACATTTGGTGATCTTTATATATTACATTGTTAATCTCTATATTTAGAACGTAACTTAATCTCAATATTTACAACGTTTGTTAATCCCTATATATTAGGAGGTTTGTTAATCTCTATATTCAAGAAGAACATTGTATTTTAGAATTTATTTATCATCATTTGGAAAATATTTTATATTTTGTTTAAGAAATAAATACTAAAAGAAATGGAATTGTAATTAATAATGTTGTGATCATTTGTAACTGTTTTAACTATTGTTGTGATTGATAGTTTGTACCTGTAACAGTTGAGTATTTCAATGCTTTCGACTGCAGGTCATTTTACCGACTAATGACAAAACGAACAGAGCCGTTATATCGACTAATGACACAACGAACAGAGCCGTTATACCGACTAATGACACAACGAACAGAGCCGTTATACCGACTAATGACAAAACGAACAGAGTCGTTATATCGACTAATGACAAAACGAACAGAGTTATACAGACTACAGGTGATATTAACAAAGCCCTTTTCATATTATTCTTTTAACGAACTACATAACAATGTTTCCAACTTTAAAAAAAAATCCCATTGCAGTAAAATATTAATAGAACACGAATACGTGTATATGTACTTAATAATTTTAAATAATTTTAAGAAATAGTTGCACGCTTTACAAATTTTATAACCGTTTCCAACAATATAATATCGACAGGTAAAGTCAAATTGACGTCTGAATTGCTTGACAATTTGACAAGGCCAAATGAAAACGTCGATAGAAACAAAGATGTTACCTCTATAACTGTTCGTTTAGTACAAGCGTGCAGTCGATTGCTGCTAATTTTTATTTTTAAATTGGCGTTATGGCTTTTCAGGAACATGTACTAATAATAAGCAACAACAAAACAATTCAAGTCCGGCATTTTGTCAAGTTTCGCTTAAATATTCAGGACAGTGACTAACTTAACTGACATTTGTGTTGGTTATAAAACTGCCTACTAAAAAGTCTGTACAACATTTACTTCCATTATGTAAAGCCCAGAGACAAAATGATAAATTTATTAAGTATTAATACCTTTCGTTGCTTTAATAACTCACCTTTAATCATATTTATAAATCACATCAGACTAAATTTCATGTTTACTCAATTAAGTGGACTTAGATACAAAAGGTCAGGATTAAGCAATACATAAACATTTTCTGTAATCTATTTGAGTCGATCCAGCTGTCATATACTTTCTTTTCCCGTTCATCTTTTTATTTTTCTTTTACTCAGTTCTTTTAGTTCACTTTTCTCTTTACTCATCTTTCGTATTTCACTTTCCTTTTTACTCAACTTTCATATTTCACTTTCCTCTTTACTCAATTTCATATTTCACTTTTCTCTTTACTCAGCTTTCGTTTCTAACTCGCCCCATTACTCATCTTTCATTCGTTCGTTCGGTGATAGAATGTAACTCGCCCCATTACTCATCTTTCATTCGTTCGTTCGGTGATAGAATGTAACTCGCCCCATTACTCATCTTTCATTCGTTCGTTCGGTGATAGAATGTAACTCGCCCCATTACTCATCTTTCATTCGTTCGTCCGGTGATAGAATGTAACTCGCCCCATTACTCATCTTTCATTCGTTCGTCCGGTGATAGAATGTAACTCGCCCCATTACTCATCTTTCATTCGTTCGTCCGGTGATAGAATGTAACAAACAATATGTTGCTATTGTGCCAGTAATGTGTAATCATTCCGTAGTCAAAGCTGAAATATAATAACGTTTTTGTGGCTATGAGGTGTAATCATTTAATAAAGAAAACGGAAACATAATTTTGATATTGTGACTGTAAGATTGTAATCATTTCATAAGCAATGCTCAAACATAATTTTGATATTGTAAAGTGTAATCATTTCAGAAGCAAAGATGAAATATAATATTGTTATTGTGCAGGTAATCATTTAATAAGCAAAGCTGAAACATAATATTGCTAATGTGCCTGTAAGGTGTAATCATTTAATAAGCAAAGCTGAAACATAATATTGCTAATGTGCCTGTAAGGTGTAATCATTTAATAAGCAAAGCGGAAAGTCAGCGGAAAACATGTTGACTTTTTTAATGTCGCATCACATATCGACACAAACAAGGTTATCTGTTCAGTGTTAAGTATAACTGTCAAACATATCTGTAGCATTTTGCTCAGAGGACCCCGTTTCAAATATCGGTAATTTCTGGGCAAGTCTTCAAATCTTCACGCATGTCTTGTGACTTTGTTTGAGTTTTACTACAGACTTGACTTTATTACAGTTCTGTCACCAAACCTCTTGACTGAGGGCTAGTGACATTTGTTACTATCTCACAATACTATGTATGTTCTTATAACTACAATCCTGACTTTGTTTGAGTTTTCTTACAGACTTGGCTTTATTACAGTTCTGTCACCTAACCTCTTGACTGAGGGCTAGTTACATTTGTTACTATCTCACAATACAATGTATGTTCTTATAACTACAATCCTGACCGACTCATACACAGGACTATGTTAAAATTGTTTCCTACTTAGACAAGAATTTAATAAAATCGGTGATATGGAATTACCGTCACCAGACAAATATATCGTGACAGACAAAATATCCCACTGTCAAAGGTCAAAGGTATAGAATAATACCTTGTGACACCAGTCACAATATCCCAATGCAAAAATATGGAATAACATTTTGTGAAACCAGACAAAATATCCCAAGGTCAAAGACCTGAAATAACACCTTTGACACCAGACACAATATCCTAATGCCAAAGACTGAAATAACACCTTTGACACCAGACACAATATCCTAAACCTAAAGCCAAAGACTGAAATAACACCTTTGACACCAGGCACAATATCCTAAAGCCAAAGACTGAAATAACACCTTTGACACCAGGCACAATAACCCAATGTCAAAAATATGGAATAACATCTTGTGAAACCAGACAAAATATCCCAAGGTCAAAGACCTGAAATAACACCTTTGACACCAGACACAATATCCTAAAGCCAAAGACTGAAATAACACCTTTGACACCAGACACAATATCCTAAAGCCAAAGACTGAAATAACACCTTTGACACCAGGCACAATAACCCAATGTCAAAAATATGGAATAACATCTTGTGAAACCAGACAAAATATCCCATTGTCAAAGACCTGAAATAACACCTTTGACACCAGTCACACTATCCCAATGCCAAAGACTGAAGAAGTGACAAGTGAGGATATGTGGAAAGGAGAGAGACTGTGTATTAGGGAGGTAGAATATTGCATGAGGATGTATGGAAATAAGAGACTATGCGTATATAAGGAGATAGAATATTGCATGAGGATGTATGGAAATAAGAGACTATGTGTATATAAGGAGGTAGAATATTGCATGAGGATGTATGGAAATAAGAGACTATGTGTATATAAGGAGGTAGAATATTGCATGAGGATGTATGGAAATAAGAGACTATGTGCATATAAGGAGGTAGAATATTGCATGAGGACGTATGGAAATAAGAGACTATGTGCATATAAGGAGGTAGAATGATGATAAATGCGAAAGAGTGCGTAGGTGGATATGTGTATAAAAGTCACAATGATGGATTTCATTATGAACACACCCTTAAGTGTCAAAATTCACACCGTAAAGAAAACTCTGAAAAGATCAAGGAGAACTTTTAATTATCTCGAAAACAAGAATAACGGACAGACATATTGAAGAAAAGACAAATGACAAATTTTAATTATCCGATAAAAACGAATAACTGTCAGGTATTAATGACAAAAAAAGCAAGGACAACCTTTTATTATCACGATAAATAGAATAACTATAAGATTTTATGAACAAAAGACCATGGGAACTTTTAATTTACCCGAAAAAGAAAATAACTGACAAATAACAAGAACAAATGAAACATAGATTGCCTGAAGAAGGGGGGGGGGTAATTGTCTGGTAGTAAAAAGGGTGCTCCTAGAGGAGTGTATAGGCATTTTTTTTATCACGAGAAAATCACAAAATGACGTTACTTTTTGATGTTTACTACCGTTGCTTGTCAATTAGTCTGACTCCCATGACTCATTATTTAGGCAAAAAAGCCTATATATATGTTTGCTCCTGTACTCAGATCAACCGGAGACCAACAGAAGGGAGCAAGATTTTCGAGCAGTTCTTGTCAAGAATGAAGCAGATCTGGCCAGTAACCATTGTGATATTGGCAATCGTAAGCGCAGTCGCAGGTAATACTTTATATTTGTCAGTCATTATCTCCCCTTGTGTCATGTTAATATTTCTCTTTTACAGCTAGAATTGATTTGTTGCATTCGCTTAGTTCGTGACGAATTGACAATTACATTAATTTTGGTTCAAATGAAATTTTAAGCTATCATGGGCAAGAAAGCGAGAAAACTTAATTTCTATCTTTCCATAGCTTGTAGAAGATCTTTATTTAAGCACAAAATGTTACCGGGCTTATATTTCAGTAATTTGATTCAAAGTATGTCTTTAAGGAAAGAGATGAAAAAGAACAACACCCGCATTTAATTATTTTTGCCTTCCTTTGTAGAATCATACCATTGTTTTCTTGTTGAGTCTTGTTTTTATTTCTGCAATTTTGTAATGGTAGAGCAGTGGCCATGTTTTGTTAAGGTTGCTAAACTTTACCTTTACCTCAAGCAATATGTAGCTTTTGTCCAGGGTAATTCTTGCACTTTTATGGGTATATTAATAAATTTAATCCCTAGGTCTGAGCTTACCAAATGTACAACCTGTTTAGGTCTTTCTTTTCCCTTATCTATATCTCTTGTGGCTCAGCCCCCATCCCATCTAAATAGGCAATAATTCTTAGGAAGTCATGAAGTTAAGATTATGCGTAAACTCTACCGAGGAACAAGTCACATGAACTCCACAACACGATGCAAGATTACAAAACAGAGCGTAACATAAATTCAACAGATTAATTAAACACATAAAAAATGCACAAACACAAACATATGACAAAGATAATGAAGTGTAAAAGATATCAATTACAAAATGTTTTTTGTTGCATCTTTTGTCTGATTTACAAATCTGCAACACACGTTTGATTTCATAAATGTCGCTGCTTTCAACATTCATGCACAGAAAAATAAAATAAATATGAACTCTCTGTCCCCTGGTGTACAAAGATAATTATTAGTGACCAAATACTAACATACAAACAATATAATTAGAATCTAGGTCACCAGAGCGTCACCTTTGGCTTCACAGGTGTGAAAGAATCCAGGACAGCTAATAAAATTTACTCCCAATGAAGTTTTGCGCAAAAGTCTTTAATCCAAGTACGAAATCTCCTTACAGTGAAACCTGCCGCACTCAGAAATCAATTTTAATGAAATTCACTCCCAGTGGAATTTCTCGACAGAATCCATGGGGATCTGTACTGTTACCACGACTGGCTTTTGTGGACTTCTGATTGAGTGTGTGTCGTTCACACTTATCCCAGAAGTCGCAATTGACCTTTCATCTTTACGATGTTCTCGGTCTTGGTCTGCTCCTGGGGGATCCCCACAGCCTCGCGGTGCGTCTGAGGTGGAGGGCAGGAGGGCTGACGGAAGGGGGTGAAACAGGTTGCACCAGTTTGGCGCACACCCTCAACCGCCCTCCGTCGGGAGGGGGGGGGGGCAAAACCGCTTATTACTTCTCAATGAGAGTTTAACTGGCCATTTATACTAATTTCGCGTGTCAGTTAACCGGAATCACTCATCTCACCCTTCCAACCACCGTTCATCATTCAGTCGCGTTCACAACTATATATTTAAGCTTCTGGTCGGAAACCATCTCTTCAGTCAGATATCACTCACTCTCAGCCCTAGGCTATGAGTTCGTTTCTCTATCCACATCGACTTATCTCACAAAAAACGTAAACATGAATGGCTGACTACAACTTCACATTAATCCTCTTTCCATCATGCAAGAGTGACTATTGAGGGTCACAACAGCCAAAGCACACTAAGACAATCAAATCTATCTTAGCAAGTCAGGCGCATTAAGACAATATTCTACAAATCTAACTTTGCCCTCAGGGCGAACTATGACAATATTCTTCAAATCTAAATTTGCCAGTCAGGGCGCACTATGACAATATTCTACAAATCTAAATTTGCCAGTCAAGGCGCACTTTTAAGCAATTCTACCAGTAACTATTTGCATGACATACAAAATAACATTTTTTAACAATTTGCTTGGTGCTCTCTACTGAATGAAAAATATAACACTAGAATACGTTTTAGATGTTACAGAATGTCACACATAAATATTCATATATATATATATATATATATATATATATATATATATATATATGATGAATAAAAGGAATTAAGGCTGCAAACATAACAATATACAGTCTGAAATTTGTAAGTTTGGAATTTACTCATAGATACTTTGGCTTTAACTATATACATCTTAAACGGGGACAACAATGAGTCCACGAAAAATTTCAGAGTGATTTTCAGAAATACATTTTAGCAGTTTTGATTGGCTAATTTCAGTTGACTAATATATATATTCGGCCATTGGTGGCTTTAGACGAGCCCCCCCCCCCCCGAGCGATGTATCGCTCACACATAAAGGACGACAATAACAGACAGCAAACACTTTACAAAGATGGATTTTATTCAAAGCAAAGATGATACGAATGACAGAAAGATGAGTGAAAACTAACAGGAAATGTATATAAAATAAATAATAAAAAAATAGAAACAGTCAAATCACAGTTCACAATTACAATTCCAAGTTATCATATCTATTCAGATAGATCTAACCTTCCCTAAAGTTAGTCTCCCCACTCCTAGATTTCTCCAAAGAAATTTATGTCACTTCTATAGTTTTTTCCCCTCTCAGTTTCTTTCTTTTTCTTTTCGAAGTCTCTCCTAAAAGTGATAACTGAAGGAACATTCTTCCACAATGTGATTCTATGGAATACTTATCTGGCGAACACTCTCTCAAAGTAATCCCATGATCCTATTCATTATATTTTTGTCAGCAATCCCACAGTCTAATTCAGTATGCCTTTGGCAATAATTCTACGAACAAATCCATTATATTTAATGTCAGTAATCCTATAATCAATTCAGTAATTCCACGATCTTATTAGTTTCTGCCAATAATTCTATTAGCATGTTCATTATATTTCTATGTAAGTAATCCCACAATCCATTTTATTATATTTTTCCTGCAATCCCTCAATCATTATATGTCTGCCTATTCATTATATGATTTATCATTAATCCTACATCCTCTTTACTATATTTCAATGTCAGTAATCCTATAATCCTCTTTATTATATTCCTATGTCAATAATCCTATAATCCCCTTTATTATATGTCAATGCCAGTATTCCTACAATCCTCTTTATTTTATCTCTATGTCACTAATGAGATAATCCTCTTTATTATATTCCTGTCAATAATCCTATAATCCCCTTTATTATATGTCAATGCCAGTATTCCTACAATCCTCTTTATTTTATCTATGTCACTAATGAGATAATCCTCTTTATTATATTTTTATATCAGTAATCCTAGTTATTAAATTTCTATGTCGGTACTCTCTAATCCTCTTTATTATATTTATATGTCAGTAATCCTATAATCCTCTTTATTATATTTCTAGGTCAGTAATCCTATAATCCTCTTTATTATATTTCTATGTCAGTAATCCTCTATTCCTCTTTATTATATTTCTATGTCAGTAATCCTATAATCCTCTTTATTATATTTCTATGTCAGTAATCCTCTAATTCCTCTTTATTATATTTCTATGTCAGTAATCCTCTAATCCTCGTTATTATATTTTTATGCCAGTAATCCTATAATCCTCTTTATTATATTTCTATGTCAGTAATCCTATAATCCGCTTTTATTATATTTCTATGTCAGTAATCCTATAATCCTCTTTATTATATTTCTATGCCAGTAATCCTCTTTTTTTTACATTTCTATGTCAGTAATCATATAATCATCTTTATTATATGTCTATGTCAGTGATCCTATAATCCTATATATTATATTTATATGTCAGTAATCCTGTAATCCTCTTTTTTACATTTCTATGTCAGTAATCCTATAATCCACTTTATTATATTTATATGTCAGTAATCCTATAATCCTCTTTATTATTTTTCTATGTAAATAGTTCCACAAGCTCACGCACTGCCTACACGTTCTCGAGTTCCGGGCTGTAATGGAGTTATAAACATGACTTCAGACACATATTTGTTGACGTCACCAAACTTTGATGGCATACGCAATTATCCTCCTGAACAGAAATGCTGGTGGATATTTGAAGCCCCTCGTGGTTTTAATATCACCTTTACATTTGATGTCATCGATATTGAGGCAGGTATATTACGCTGTCAGTGGGACTTTTTGCAGATTTGCGATGGCCCAGGTCCCTGGTAATTACTTTTGACTATTTATTACAACATATAGGAAATATAGCAATCTACATTTATTAGAACAATGTAAACTTTAATTCTGAATGTCTAACTGTTAAAATTACGTATAACTAAACTATTTTCTGTTTACTATACTTACTACAATATATAACTATTTTCTGTTTAGTATACTTACTACAATATATAACTATTTTCTGTTTACTATACTTACTACAATATATATCTATTTTCTGTTTACTATACTTACTATAATATATAACTATTTTCTGTTTACTATACTTACTATAATATATAACTATAACATTCTACTGGAAGCAATGTATAGTTCTCTTTGAAAACCAGTTAAAATGATTTATTAATGTACATATATTATTTATATGAATGTACACTTATTATTTATAAGAATACACACACATTATTTATATGAACGTAAACATATTATTTATATGAATGTAGACACATTATTTATAGGAATATAGACATATTATTTATATGAATGTACACATGTTATTTATAGGAATGTACACATATTATTTATATGAACGTACACTTATTATTTATATGAATGTACACTTATTATTTATATGAACGTACACTTATTATTTATAGGAATGTACACGCATTATTTATAGGAATGTGTGCAAATTATTTAAAAGCATGTACACTCATTATTTATAGGAACATACACTCTCTCAACAGAAATAATTTTGAACGTCTGTTTGTCAGTCTGCTACAAAACCTAAGAATTATCATTTTAAGCCTAACACATATATCAATGGATTCATGTTGATGACAGGAAGCGTTTAGACATGCTCAGAAACCTGAGTATTCGTGCTGATTCCCCAGATCTAAAAAATAACGATCTTTTCACTCAATAAAGGCAACTCAAGAAGAATGAACTTCATTTCGTGCAGTGGTTTCCTCTTACTGATATAAAGACAGGCTTGTTAATGGGCTGGACATCGCATTGTATAGTATAGCTGGACGATTTTTCAAGAACTCTGTCCAAAGAACAACATGTTTATGGAGGTGGAGGGGAGAGGTGTTGGATGGTGGAGGTGTTTGATGTAGTTAGGGAACTTAGCTCTTAGCATTGTTGACTTTGCAGATGATTGCCGGAGATTTACATGTGGACTTTTCAAGGACATTTGATAAATCAGTCACTTGGTAAACTCATTTTTCGAAGGGCAGACTTATGGTAAATCGAGTCTGAAGCACAGTTGATAGACGATTTGTTAAGCAAACATATAGAATATCGTATAAAGACTACCTCATGACCTTGAACGAGATCATGGCTCATGAAAACTTCCCAGTGTGAACTTTTGCCGAATAGTGTGTATTTTGAGGACTATTGCAGAGTTTGTTTGGCTGTTTTCTCTTAGTATTTCTTTCTTTGTTGTATATTTGTTTTTTACGTATAAATTCTGTCTTCTTTAGAAACCTAGTACATTTACATTGTGTTAACGTCTGCTCTATTAGGAGTAAATTTCAATATTATCAACATTTCACTACAATACGAATCAAATAACTATTCAAAAGACGCACAAAATTTATGTCGGTGTGAAGACATACGAATAATTAATTCATGAGTTAAAAAATTCCATATTTTTTATAGGAAAAATGAGAAATTAATTCACCATGTTTTTGAAGCAAAGATAATATAATTTTACATGCCTCAACAATCACTGATCGTTAATATATCAAATATTATATTAATTCTTCTCATTATAAGTTGGGACTCGAACACGTTATGTTTCCAAACTTAAGGAAATACAAACGCAAATAATATGAAAAAATTCATTATCATTATTTCTTTTTTTTCGTATCATGGAAGAATACAACATATATAATCACATTAGCATTATATAACTGAACTTTGGGTACACTTATTCCTTTCTCTCTACATAGATAAGATACAAACTAAATATATAAAGATTTTGCAGCATTTACAGACATTTATATACTGGACCTATACACTTCCATTTCTACAGCTCTGGACAAATAGTCAGCCCTCACATTGTCAGTGCCTTTGATTATTCCACAGTATATCTATACTGTTGTAGTAGTAATGACCAACTGGTCAAACGCCCGTTTGCCTTAGTTGAGTGAGTTAAGTAGGCGAGAGGTTGATGATCTGTCTGAATGACAAAATGCTTGCCACGTAGGTAGTCTTGACATTTTTGGACTACCCAGATAATTCCGAGTCATTTTTTCTCTGAAATGGAATAATTCTGTTCAGCCACATACAATGTACAGATGGCGTAAGCTACTAGATTCAGAATATCATTTTGTTTGTGCACCAGTACAGCACCTAGTCCTGCAGTACTAGAATCTGTTCTAATTCATCATAGTCCTGCAGTACTAGAATCTGTTCTGAGTACGAATTCCTCATTGAAATCAAGAAAATGGAGGACTGTAGCTCATGACAGGCATTCTTTCAAACTAACAAAGCTGGCTTCACACTCTTCGCTCCAAATCACTATCTCAGATTTGTATTTCCTCATCAAATCAATGAGTGGCTTGGTGATGACTCATTTAGAATGAGTTTTCTATAGTATATGGCCACCCCCAAAAGGATATAACATTTGTCTTGGAGATTGTCACATGTCCGGTTTTCATTTTACGACCATGTCCTAATTTAGGCATTAATCATCAATATTAATTTATAGGATAATCCTCAAAATTAGCAACAGCTGGACTTGCCTAACTTATCTCCCTTTCAATGCCACAATCTCAGCTGATTGTTCACGACACTTAGTCGGATAAGTTAGCTGACTTCTTGCCACAACATTACCTCCCCTTTATTTATAGATTAACAAATATATATTTTTATTCCTCTATTCATGGCTCGGCCCCTAGTGGCAAATCACGGTCAGTTATATACACTTATGTAATAACATAGAGAGATAACAGTTTCAGAAAATTAACAATAAAATGTAATAACAATAAAATTAAATTTAAACAAGAAAATGAACAATTTGGTTTCCGCGAATATAGAGCAATCTCACGCGACCCGAAAAGTCACTTCACTCTCCACACCATGAAAATCTTTCGTTTGTCTTTTAGACTTTAGCTTTAGTCGAACACGTGTTGTTGTCCTCCACTGACACATGCTGCTCACGTGACCCTTGACAGTCCTCGCAGTTCAACAAGACATGGATAAGGATCCAGCACAGACGCTCACTTGCACACTGCTGTTCAGCTCCTACTTCAATAAGCTTGGGTTCCCATCAAAATAGTGTTGAGCAGTCAGCTCAGAGTTCTGAGGTAAAACTCAGGACCAGCTGTAAAATACAGTTATCTGTAGTATAGCTTCGTGAAAACAGCTGGTGCTCTAAGGATGCTAAACGTCATTACCCACCATTGATATTGGCCATCAGTTGTACTAAATGTTCATTCTGGGCTTCTGCCTCACAGCATGACTTAGCAGAGTACAGTAGTCATAAGATAATTACAAATTGAATAGTGATTAAATGACATTCCTAGACCTATTTGAAACTGAATAGCGATTACAAGGAGGTGGCTATTGGTCAACGTTTACTTTATTAATGAATTCTAGGAATTACTGGATAATTGTATATCAACGTTTACTTTATTAATGAATTCTAGGAATTACTGGATAATTGTATACTAATTGACATGGTGTGGTTGTCAGTTGTAAGTTTTACTTCCCTCATTTCTTCTAAAGTACTGACCCCGTGAGAGTGTGTGGCAAGCGCCGTCAGTACGAATTCACATCTACAACCAACTATGTGCAGGTTGATTTTGTCTCTAATTACAAAACGGAAAAAATTGGATTTAATGCGACCGTTACTCGGCATTTGGCAGGTAGGTCATTGTATAACTGTTATCTTTCATTACTTTCCTTGATGAGTTTTCTGTTATCTCATTTTTCTAGCAGATCGTCACTGATTATTGTACTGACCTATATTATTTCTAAATATGGTTCACTGGAAATCTGGGATCAATGAGCGACGAGCAAGGGAAGAGATTTCATCAGGATATGAAAGAGATGGAAACCAGGTATCAGGGACGCTGGGATGCAGTCATGATGGCTGATTACTGTTGGACTCTAAAGAGAGACATTCCTACTGCTGAGCATTCTAGAAGTTCGAAGAGACGGAAGTTCATGCCCTGAATTTTGAACAATGATGATCTAATATTGAATTTATATACACTTACCGTTGTCAATGTGTACTATTCAATGTACACTAATCAAGTTTTGTAACATTTAATAAATGGATTTTGTTAGAAAACGATTTTTTTTACAAATAAATTATTTTTTTTTAAATTTAAAAACATATTTTGGAAGAGAAATATTAACAAAAATTGCCTAATAATGTTACAAATATGTAATCGATTTAGCTATAAGATCTGATTTTTAAAAATCGAATTAGATCAAAAACCTGACCTGATTATAATAAAACGGATGTCATTTTCAAATTTTAGCAGTGCAAAATTGTTCTAAATCAGTTGAAAAATCTTAGACACCTTTCAAATTTGTGTGTGTGTGTGTGTGTGTGTGTGTGTGTGTGTGTGTGTGTGTGTGTGACGCAGTGTAATCATTTACTGTTAGAATGATCCGTAATATAGCTTTGACTTACCTGAATGAATAAATGTGGCAAAGATTTATATATTATATAATTATTTTGTATTACTTTACTACTACTACTACTGCCAATAATGACGCAGATGATAATAATGATAGCTAGCTATAGTCTTTAATCACATCTAAGCTCTAAGTGCTAAATTATTTACAAGCATTGATGAAACACTTGATTACTTGGATGCTCGCCTTGTCGGTTTTATTTGATTGATTCATTAATTTACGTTAATTACGCTTTCCTAATCATAATGAAAATCATCAATATTTATTTTTCAGAAATATGATGCCCATTTTGTTAATAATTTACTACTTTGTCACCAAAGTTTTAAATCTGCTTAGATTAATAATATTAATAATTTACGACTTTGTCTCCATTGTTGTTAAATCTATTGTGATTGATAATATTAATAATTGATGTTTTGTCTGTTAAGTTGTTAAATCTATTTAGATTGATAATATTAATAATTCACGAATTTGTCTGTTAAGTTGTTAAATCTATTTAGATTGATAATATTAATAATTCACGAATTTGTCTGTTAAGTTGTTAAATCTATTTAGATTGATAATATTAATAATTCACGAATTTGTCTGTTAAGTTATTAAATCTATTTAGATTGATAATATTAATAATTCACGACTTTGTCTGTTAAGTTATTAAATCTATTTAAATTGATAATATTAATAATTCACGACTTTGTCTCTTGAGGGGGAAACTAGAACCAACTCGCATAAAAATCAAGCAATCTCTATTGCCATAATTTTTTGTATGCAGTTAATCACACCTATTGCTAACACACGCAAGCAATAAAACAGTTTATCTGATGTTTTAATGTGTAGTTATATGGATTATAATGACACGTGTGTTTCTTGTGTCGACGCAAAGCTACATTTCTCCGTTCAACTGATTACAAGTAAACTATACATTATTTTAATGTGAAATTTGGTATACTTCAGGTAGGTATGTTGTAGTACAATCTGAACTAGTATGAAAATGTTGTTGTTGTTGTTGTTGAAATATATTGAAGAGGTGTTGACATCGTTTAAATAAGTCTTCTATTTTACACACTTTCTTCTTCCTAGTTCAGAATGTCGCCATATGTGTGCTGGAACTATGTTCAAAATTTCAAGGCACTCTGATAAATAGTTTCTGAGATATGACAGCGCATAAAAAATACTGATTCTGAGAAAACGCGTCGCAAAGTTTTTCTTTACTAAAGTTATGTGTTTAGATAATGAACATAAGTTAAATAGATGAATCTTTTAATTTTATAACCAAACATTAATTATATTTTATAAGACAGTAATATCACCAACTTATTCATGGCCGCCAGCAAGATAAAACTGCTAAATGTTAGCATCATTAGTTGCATTTTGAACTAACAATTTTGACGCGTACATTTTGCTGCGTCTGAGGCCTGTATCTGTCTGGCTGTTATTCTCTTTCTGTCTAGCTCTATAAAACACTAATTGGCCCACACATCAGAATCAAATCCTAATCTAGCAAATATGCCTAGCCCGCCAGACTCCCCTTTAACAACTGTACAAATCTTTAAAGTTGTAAAACTGATCTCATTGCTACAATCACAGTGAAAAATAAACTGAGGCTAAGTCGTGTCTTGTCTATTGCATTGAATGTAGAGTGTCACTATCCCCATGACTAGAGGTTTCTGGCAATGTGGGCATAAGAGTCTCTTTATAAAGTTGAAAAGGACTTCACAGTCTACCAAAACAAGTTTGTTAGTTGTTCATTACCACTGTCAACTTCCATTTCACACACTTTACCTTCAGGTTTTGCACGAGGCAGAGGCATTGTCTGTAGCAGATGATGTATTTGTTACACGGCATCGCTCATTGTCTACAACACTGTGTTCAGTATAGAATTATATACTGTAATCAGTCCTTTAGTAGGTCTGTTTCCCTGGATTCTCTGATTTCAGGAAGAGTAGGATTGTTTTCTTTTCGCCATCTTAGTTTTACTGTACTCTAACCTCAAATAGAACTCAAACTGAACGTAGATTTTAACTTTCATGAGATCGAAGCTGTGAAAGACGCCATGATGTTAGTTTGCTCTTGAAAGCTAATCGCTGATTGGCTTATTTTAAACCCTTTGCTATATTAGTCTTTTAACAAGTAGCCAATGAAAATGTATGTTATGGTGGATTTTGGACATGGAAATGGGAAGCTATAGCTGGCTTTTCTGGTTCTTTTGGTATATAATATTATGTAGAAGACGAGATATGACCTTTGAAACTATATGCATATATAATTAGCTGTAACTACACTTTTGTTTATGCATACCTACTCATTTAAAAATTAAATATAAACAGTTAGAAAAATGTGAACGTGTGAAGTGAAAGTAGAATGATGAAAGTGAACAATAACACGAAGAACGAAACACACACACACACACACACACACACACACACACACACACACACACACACACACACACACACACACACACACGCGCACACAAAATCTTATAATTTTCACACTCAAACCTCTCTTTAAATCTATTTAGATTGATAATATTAACAATTAACGACTTTGTCTCTTAAATTGTTAAATCTGTTTGTTGTTAATTGATAATTTTAATAATTGACGACTTTGTCTCCTAAGTTGTTTAATCTATTAATATTGATAATGTTAATAATTGACGACTTTGACTACAAAGTTTTAAAATTTAGATTGATAAAACAATTCACGACTTTGTTTACTAAGATTGATTAATAGTATAAATAATTTATTACTTTTTCTCCTTAGTTGTTAAATCTATTTAGATTGATAACAATTCACGACTTTGTCTACTAAGTTGTCAAATCTGTTTACACTGATAATATTAATATTTGTGTTATCCATGTTGCGTATAAAGTATCATAAATAACTTATATTACAGAGTCTAAATAAATGAGTGACTGAGAGTTACTTTTAATTTGACCTTGGCATTACTGAAATTTATATATCTACGGCATATAAAATGGTAACACTTTATTTTACCTTGCCCCAAACTGTGTGTAGTATGTACTCTTCACAGCAAAACTGACAATTAATTACGCGTCGTCACAAACTGTGTCTTAATTACTGTTCACAGTAGAAATGACAGACAAATACGCTCCATCACAGACGTGTCTTTTAGAACGGTTTACAACATAATTGACCATTTATTAAGTGAACAACTCATAGAGTGACGTAATATTATACAACAGAATCGACAAAGTGTGACAGCCATTGCTCATTCTATATTGCTCTAGGACAAAGTGTGACAGCCATTGCACATTCTATCATGCTTTAAAACAAGTTCGACAGCCATTGAACATGCATCTATATTCTAGGACAAAGTATGACTGACATTGCACATGCGTATATACTTTAGGACAAAGTTTGACAGCCATTGTGCATTCTATAATGCTCTAGGACAAAGTTTGACAGCCATTGTGCATTCTATAATGCTCTAGGACAAAGTTTGACAGCCATTGCGCATTCTATAATGCTCTAGGACAAAGTTTGACAGCCATTGCCCATTCTATAATGCTCTAGGTCTCTAGAACAATGTTTGATAGCCATCGGCTTATGCGTTAACACCCTAGGACAATGTCTGACTGCCTTTCGCATTCGTTAACAATCTAGGTTGTGCAGCGTACTCAAGAGTTGTGACGTCATACTTGACCCAAATAAAACTATGTTTAAAACACATAAATATCTTAAAATTTACTTAAATCAAGAACTGTGAATTACAAAACTGACCTATATGTGACGTCACAATTATATTACAAATGGGACCGAACCACTAACACGCTATAATACAAACATGACAAGTCTGTGACATGTCAATATTACACCACAAATTCGACCTAATTAAGGATATATTAAATGATATTATAAAACTGACAAAATCTGTGACTTGTCACTATTATATTGTAAACCTGACCCAATCAGTGACGTCATTGTGCAGCCCAAGACGCTTTGTGTGGAAGGACAGCAGTACGCATGGTCGGTGGACGAGAGGCGAAAGAGAATAGCTGGCCTTGGCAGGTGTCGTTACGTTGGAATGGTGGACATTACTGTGGTGGGTCACTCATCCATCCATCGTGGGTTTTGACGGCTGCACGCTGCTTCGATTTGTAAGTTTCAGTGGAGAGAATGTTTATTTTTAAATATATTTGATAGTCCATCACTCTAGGTCTAAAGAAGTGTTTATACAGAAGGATAAGTCTCTGAAAGGAGACATTAAGACTCGTGTTAGAGTCCTTGATTGAATATCTAGAAAATAAGACTTTTTATTAATATTGATGGTCCCCATTATTTTAATAAATCATTGAAAATATCAGTTTACTTTACCGTCGAAATATTATTTTAATAATTTTTGTCAAATTCATTTATAGTTGATCTATATTTTAATAAACTATTGTAATTTTTAGTAACATTTTCTCCTGTGTAACTAAAATCAATAATCCACTGCCAAATTGAGTTGCCATGATGGGCCATTATTAATTTCTTCATTATATTTTAGGAAAATATGTATAATATTTATTTTAATTAGCAACATGGTCTCCTCCGACTGGACTGTCGTGGTGGGTGAGCATAATGTAACGACAAAAGACCCTAACGAAAAGGTCATTGGAGTAGAAAGAATCATTGACAACAGGAACTACATATTAACTAAAAATGTAAACGACATTGCGCTAATGAAGTTGAGAAATCCTGTCAATCTGACTGATTACGTCAACGTAGTCTGTCTTCCGACCGACCCTGTAACTCCTGGCGGGAAGGCTTTCGTCACAGGATTTGGACAGACAAAAAGTATGTGACAATAACAATAATTAACTCTTATTAAGGTGTCGTAAATAGTGTTTGGATTAATTACAACGTATTTAAACTGTTCTTGAATTATTATGTGAAAAATACTAATCTATTCTCTGTATGATGTTCCTTCCTTACTATTTGAGAAAGACTACATTCGTCATTTATTCAGATTAAAAGGTTCTTTATTTATTATTTGAAAATACTATTACTTATTTACATGACATAACTTCTCACTATTAAAATGATTAATTATATTTTTAAACTGATATTTCTTGCCTAGTATGTGCAACACAGCGAAAGTATTCTTATTACATTATTCTTGGTGAAATACCTGACGTGGTGCTAATTTATTCATGACAAGAAAGCTTGCTCAGTGTCTGTAAACAACATTAAACTACAAATTAATTTAGAGGGCTTAAGATAAAGTATCCAATCATTTTCTATGTCACCGCTGCACTATGGGGTAACTTTGTAATAATGAATCAAATCAATAATAGCATTTAGTTATGATACAAAACATCTACAAGTGCCGATGTAGAATATAGGCCACTGGTTATATATGCATATCTGCAACTGCTACGCCGATATGAGAGTGCGCCGACGTCAATTCGACTCAGGTCCACCAATCAGTTATTAAACCGAGAAATAGAATTATAAATTGGGTACATAAATAGATGTAGAGATGTAGAAAGAACAAGAGATAAATTGAGACTATCACAGCAAGGGCTTTGTGAAGCATGTCATTAACGTTTTATGAATCACAAGCACTTTCTGTCAACACATTAGTGTTAAAAGTGAAAAAGTTCGTTAATTCTTCATCTTTGTATTTTGCAGCATCACCGTGTTCAAATATCCTTATGCAGGCTGAAGTTTTCCTCATCGATCAAATCGCGTGCAACGATTATAAGAGTCATCGTTGTGACAGTAGGCACTTCTTGTGTGCGGTCCAGAAAGGCAGCATTGGTACTTGCGTTGTAAGTTAAGGTGAAAAGTGAATCACCTGTATCAGTTAATATCAGTTAGTGAAGCTAGTGATCTTGGATTATGAAAGTGAAGTCAATGACTTCCATCAGATAATATTTTGGAATTAGTAGTAAGGTGAAGTTAATGATTTCCTTTTCTTCATATAATTAGAATGGGAAATAAATATAATAAATATAATGACCTCTTTATTGTGGCATTATTAAATTAGAAAACTCAAGTTAAAGGCATCTTTCAATTTCTATTATAAGATTTTTCGCAAACTGTGCATTTTTTGAAGGACATATTATTAGACGATTGCAAGAAAGGAAAAAAAATATATGTTTCATATTTTGAGCATATTATAGTTTAGTTAAAGCCTAAAATGAATTATCTCAAAAGTTCTATTGTATGTGTGTGTTGTATGTGTAAGTGTGTCCGACAGACTCAATTTCTGCTTGACTTTCTTCTGGTTGTTGTGTTGTCTTTCTATTAGTTATTATTACTTATGATACGCCCATGAGCTTTGACTATAAGACTAAGGTTAACACATTCCTGTTACTGTTAAATGTTGCGCTGAGCACAAGATATTTGCATCATATTATGTTGTGAGGTATTTTGCTGTTGTGTGTAAAAGATGTTTGCATCATGTTATATCGTGACGTATATTGCTGTGCTGTATAATAGATGTTTGTATCATTGTTATACTGTTGTATTTTGTTATGCTGTGTAATAAATTTCTGCATCATGCTATATTGTGACAAAATCTTTTTTGTAACACACATTTGCAACATTTTATATTGTGACGTGTCAAGTTGTTCTATCCAGTCGCTATTTTCATCATATTATATTGTAACGTATCTTGTGTAGCAGATATTTGCTTTATATTGTACTGTGATGTACCATGTTGTGCTCTAAAAATATGTTTGCATCATGTTATATTGTGACGTATCTTGTGTAGCAGATATTTGCTTTATATTGTACTGTGATGTACCATGTTGTGCTCTAAAAATATGTTTGCATCATGTTATATTGTGACGTATCTTCTTGTGAAGTAGATATATACTTCATGTTATATTGTGACGTAATTTGTTGTGTAGTAGATACTTGAGTCATATTGTATTTTGACGTCTCATATGCTGTGCAGTAGATAATTAAATTATTTTATATTGTGACGTATCTTGGTTTGTGGTAGATATTGGAGTCATGTTACATTGTTACAAATAATAATGTGTTGTGTTGCTCTCCATAAGAGCAAAGGAACAAACCTGTAAAGGGTTTTTCTAGTACAAATTCATAGTAGAACGAGTATTACAATGTTTTCTTTTTTAAAAAAAAAATATTGTAGTGGTTGTGTGGGTGGTGTGTGTGTGTGCGCGCGTGTGTGTGTGTGTGCGTGTGTGTGTGTGTGTGTGTGTGCACGCGCACTTATATGTCATTGCAGGGAGAGTCCGGTGCGCCGTTAGTGATTCAGAAAGAGGCGCACTGGTTTCTGTACGGCATTACTTCACAGGGATATGAAGTTTGTTCTGGTACGCTCTTTACATTTCATTGTCATCATCAAACCACCACCATATTAGTCACTAATAAATTAGTAAAATTACTGTTGTTTCTTGTTTTAAATTATATGTAGACATATTAGTTAATAATAAATTATTTAAATTATTTTTTTTCTTGTTTTAAGTTATATGTAGACATATTAGTCAATAATCAATTATTAAAATTACTGTTTTCTTGTTTTAAGTTATATGTGGACATATTTGTCCCTATTTAATTATAAAAAGTGCAGTTTCTTTAGTGTTAAGTTACATGCTGAACTATTACACCCTAGTCACTTAGTAAAACTACAGTTGTTTCTATGTTTAAGTTATAGATAGACTTACAGAGAGTTATATATAAAAGTTCTCTTGAAATGAAATAAAATAAATAACTACATAATGAATTTAGCAGAATTAAAACAATTTTTAAACATAATCAAGCACAATTTTAAATACGAATAAAATGAATGTATAAATTTAGTTTGTAAAAATGAAGAAATAAAGAGAGGAATGCATAAATGTGATATTCTTCAGCTCACCTTCCCAGTCACACACACATTAATTAATGTCTCAGTTTTCTTAATTAATTTAGTTTTATTTTTTGTTGTCTATAGTAATTGTCTATTTATTTAACTAATTTATTAAGTGCCATATTTAGCATCTTTCAAAATATTTATATTCTATTTTTTTTATTTTTACAATACACTTTGATTAAAGAAAACAGAACAAATGAAATGGCGGGTTAGAAATGGATATAAAAATTACCTTGGGGTAGGAGATAGTGGTTTGGAGCATTTAGAACGAATGATGGTAGAGATGTGAAAAGATAATGAAAAAGAGATGGTAAATAGGTCTGAAGACTGAGGACTGGGTAGAGAAATGTGTGTGTGTGTGTGTGTGTGTGGTGGGGTGAGGTGGAGGTGAGGTGCAATAAAGTAGGGAGACTGAGGGAAAAAAAGAAAAGAACTTGAATGCGAATTTGGGGGCGTTGTCACTAGTGAGAACAAAGAATTGTGGGGAAGGAGAGAGGAAACAAACTACTGAAGAGTGAGTTATAGATGAAAAGAAGAGAGAAAAAATGGCATGATGATTTTATGGTTACTAGCTCTCACAATCAATGTTCTCAGATGGCCATTGGCTATTGCAAGAACCTTTTTAGAATTTAGTATGGAATTTGGGCTTTCGGTTAAGTTCTGACAGTAAGCAAAATAATAGCAGAAGCTCCTGCGAACATTAATAACAAGATTTTGATTCATCATCTCTAAATATTTTAGCTCTGTCTTCTCTATCAAATCAAATTGTTTCCAAAAGAGTTATATTTCCTTTTGTGAAAATGTTTAAAACATTAATGAGTATTTGTTCTATTTTCTCTATTAAAAATAATTATTCCAAGTTTTATATTTGTGAAAATGCTTCAAACAATAATGAATATTTGTTCTATTTTCACAATCAAAATAATTGTTTCCAAGAGTTCTTTACTTTCGGTAAGTTCCCAGGATGAAGATGAACTTTGTTGTTATACCATATCTATCAAAAGAATTGTACAGAGAAATTTACTTCTGCGGTGTGCCAATGCATGGAACAATAAAAATAAAATATATAATTATATGTGCAGAAATTGATATATAATGATTGATGTCTTGTCTAGGTCAGATATAAATAGATATCAAACAAATACGACTTTTTTATTTTGTAACTCTCAATCTCGGCAATGGAGTAAAACACCGAAATTAAAAGCTAAGAACTCGTATCGGAGTCTAACCTTTTAAAATAATTTCGTTTTGAGAAACTATTTTACACGTGAGGGGTATTAGGGCAATGAGCCACCATTTCGTTCATTGAAACGGCTGTCAGGTGACGTCTAGTCACATCGACTTGTGACGTCGGCTCGCAACCAGTTTGTGTGAAAGGTGTTTTTGACAACTTTATTTAGTGCTTTTACTTCTGTCCTATCACAAGGAAGTGTTTCAAGTGTAGCCACAGTGTGTGCATGAGTTGTCAGTATCAGTTTTTAAGCGATATAATCCTTTTTGTCTATATTAGTATCACAAAACTAATGATCTAATTGCACACATTACTAGTTATGGTGGAACACTACCCCTATTCCGTAGTTGTATCTTTTGTTAAGTGTGTCTTAGTAATATTAGTACATTTAGTCATACTTTTCTTAGTATTATTTGTAGCTTTAATTGAGAAGGTCTTAGTAATATTTGTATTAATAATTGTACATTTAGTCACGCTTTTCTTAGTATTTATTATTTATAGCTTTATTTAAGGTCTTAGTAATATTTTTAATTTAGTTAAGAGCGCCTTAATAATATTCGTATTTGCATCTAAGAGTGTCTGAACAATATTTGTATCTTAAGTCTTAAGACTTATTTGTATGTGCAGTTAAAAATATCTTAGTAATTATTGCATGGATAGTTAAGTATGGCTTTGAAATATTTATATCTTTAGTTAAGCCTGGCTTAGTACTATTTTTATCTGTACTTAAGAGTGTCCTAGTAATACTTGTATCCATAGCTAAACGTATTTTGACATATATCGAATATGGGTGTAAGGGTGTGTTTTAGTTGGAAATTATTTTATTTAATAATTTTTAATTTAGTTAATCTTCTTGAATTTAAGCAGAATTTTCAAATGTAGTTTTGTTTTCAATTTTAGATAAATTCTCTGCATGCAAAGAAAGGGTCTAGTGCTAATTCAATATTTCTTAAATATTTACAGATTATAAGAAACCAATTGTATTCACCTGGGTTACGGACTATATCCCTTGGATCAAAGAAACTATCTCCCGTTATACATAGCTGGACATGCGTATGTTGACATCACAGATCTATGGCCTGGCCTGTGGACATGGTTGACAATTTATTGTTGACTATTTTGTTTTCTTTTTTTCAGTCATTGATCGGATTGATGAGATCAGTGAATTGTTGATATCTGAATAAATATTGACAACGTTAAGGGACTTTTGCTTCGTGTTTTCTCTGTTGGGGTTCTATGTATGTATATTGTTATCTTTGACAGTTCTTTGTTGGGTATTATCTGTATTGCATATTGTTATCTTTTGCTGTTCTTTCTTGAGTGGGATTTTTGTGTGTATTGTTGTATTCTCTGTTTTTTCTTGGAATTTTTGTTAGTATTGTTGATTGTATTCTTCTGCTGCCAATCATTCAATTAACAGTATTTTAGTAGGCAAGGGAAATAATCCAAAGGAAATATGAGCAGGAAATATAGTCTCACAAATGTCGTATGTAGTGAAAAGTCTGGAAACAGCACAATGCAAGGTGTGTGTTCGCAAAGAAAGAAAACAATATCAAAAGTCTTAGAATTTGATTACTGTTTCCTATTTATAATAATCTAAAGAACCAAATGTTTCTGTTTGTGTCTAAGTACAGAACTTGATACACATTTGCATAATGAATGCATGATTTATAGATTTATTACTTGGATATCAGCCGCCATACACACTTATATAATTCTATATTATTTGAAAAGCAGGCCTCTAGGCATACTTAAATATATTTGCGGTGCAGGCCTACACACTCATACAGTGACATATTTCTACATTATTTAGTCATTGGATATGTCTCTGCAAACCTTTATTAAGTACTACAATTATTGGATAGCACGATTCCCAACCAAATCTAAATATTACTATAATACCAGCAGAGCTAAAGTATGCAGCTATTTTTGAAGAGCTAGTTTCTGTATTCACCTGCAAAATCCCTAAATTACTTGAAGGTAAGGCTTTCAAACACAGCTAACTCAAACAATATTACATGGATAGCATATCTCTATACACATCTAACTCATACAATATTACATCTATCTCTATACACATCTAACTCAAACAATATTACATGGATAGCATATCTCTATACACATCTAACTCAAACAATATTACATGGATAGCAGATCTCAGTACACATCTAACTCAAACAATATTACATGGATAGCAGATCTCAGTACACATCTAACTCAAACAATATTACATGGATAGCAGATCTCAGTACACATCTAACTCAAACAATATTACTGGATAGCAGATCTCAGTACACATCTAACTCAAACAATATTACATCTATCTCTATACACATCTCATAAATATTACATAGATAGAAGGTCTCCAGACACAGCTGATACTATGTTACATGGATAGCAGCTCTATTGTATATGGATAGTTGGTCTCCAGACACATATAACACTTAAAATATTACTTGGATCTCTATATACTATACAATCATACAATTTCTTCAAAATCGGGCTTTCATACAGAACTAATTCATACTGTATTACTTGGAGGACATACTTCTATAAAGGGTGACAACTCTGGGAGTAAACTTTCCTTACAGTTTAATCCTATCTAGTACGTGGAGGAAATATCTCTATACATAGCTAATTATATTATTATATATATTAGTTTGTCTTCAGTACAAAACTAATATATACTACATATGTGGGGGTCATATTGCTCCACTGTATTGTATTATATTCTATTACGTGAAGAGCAATCTCCCTTTTATAATGAATTAATTCTGCATTTCTTTGGATACTATTAATACCAAAACAATTCGTGCTTCATGGATAGCAGATCTCTTTAAACTATTATATCTACTTGGAGAGCAATCCTACGCATACACCTAATTCATATCACACTTCATTCGAAAGCAGGATTCCTGACAGCAAAATTAAATTATATTACTTTGGAAAGCAGGTTTCCAGACAAAAATGTTAATACCATGCCACAATCTTTACGTTCATGCTACATTTCCTAAAGAGCAAATACCCACATAAATAGTTAATACATTACTATACTATATTACTTTGAGGGCAAGCCTCGTTACAAAGACAGTGCAAGTCTCCACACGCACCTAAATACTGTCAAAATAATGGAAATGTGTAAAGATTGATGTAGTTAAGAAAACAACTCGTCCAAGAAATTAGCGGATTCTGTCTTTTCGATAAAAATTTATGAAGCATCAACAATACATTTCTTGTTCCATTTCAATTAGGTTTAATTAACTTGTAATCCTTTGTTATGAAGGAAAAATCAAATTTACCTCAAGCGTACGTGTTAATATAATTTGTACTAACATATTCGAAGATGGTAACATTTGAAAAAAAAAAGTCCTGCCACAGATATAAATTACAGACAATGACAAAATCGATTCCTATGTTATATGTACATATGCGTCGCACGGGACTTGAGTCTTTATAATAATGCTTTATTAATAAAAACTTTTATTAATTAAAGATATAACACAACTACAAAGCTCCAAAGCATGGGTATGGAGTAATGGATATAAATATCTGTCTCAGGAGCTGTACACTGATAACATGGATGTTAATGAGACTCACGGCCGCATCTCGATAATAGACTGAGAAAAGAAGTAGATATATAGACAGAAAGAGAGAAAGATGATATAATTATACGACAAACAAACAAAGTTACACTACGTTAACAAATATGCGAGATGTAAACAATTCACGGGAATTTAATAATGAAAAAGTTTAACAATATTTGTAAACGACACCCTTAATACAGACATCCAAAAGTTCACTATCGAAATGATACACGTTTCATAGTGATTTTAATTTAGCTACGAAATTAAGTTTTACATTGTAGCCATTCCCCTAAAAGAGTCGAGTGGAACACATGACAGCAATGTAGCATAATCCTCATCGCAGATGGTGATCTCTACACAAAGCTACTTAACCATTAAGCATGTGCTCTATTTCACACAGTAGCCAATGGTATGCATCTAGTGACTTACTATTAATTATGATTTTTATGTGTACAACACACACTTTAAATTTAATATGATCAATCATTACATAAATTAAACCAAAACTAAATAAAATGTCAACAACAATAACGTATTTAAAAATAGGGCATCAAGTTCAATCGCCCTTCACCGACAAAATTTCATTGCACAGATTGCATTTCGCCGTGTCACTATCCAGTGCTCGGGCGTGAAGAGATGTCTTACCCATTGACATTATGACGATGTTATTATTTAATTTGTTGACGTTAAAATACAGACAAATCTGTTTACTGAAGTCTTATTAACATGTGTGAAAGAAAAAATGCAAATTAACTCAATTAATTAATTTTAATATATTTAATTAATATTTAAATTAATTTACGCAAAATTTAACTCTTAAAATTTGCCATTTCATATCTCTGAGAGTTGAGAGCAACTCTGACCTAGATCCAGAATAAAGGAGCGTTATTGATATGGGTCACCCGGTTCACAATTTTACTACCCGGGCATTAGCATGGGTACCCGTTGACACCACTATCAGTCACTGTACATAGCGTTCAACTTCAGTCTCTTTTGGGAAATTGACATCTTTCACGAGATACGTCACACACTGGCAGATGCTCAAAAGAACACGTCATGAATAACATCAAACTAGGGGTCTCGTCTTAGCCACCTGAAGTGTTGACCTCTATTACTGTGTTGTACTAATAAATCATTAATTTATGGGCGACAGTTAAATGATAACACTTACAATCATAATAACAATTTTATATTTCTACTTTGTTTATTACATGATTACAGATATATTAGCAATATTATGTTTCCGTTTGTGCCTATTACCTTATTGCAGGCAAAATAACAATATTATGTTTTGGATTTATTTATTAAGTGATCACTTGCTCTTTACTCATCTTTCACGTGTCACTTGCTCTTAACTCATCTTCCACGTGTCAGTTGCCCATTAATCATCTTTCATGTGTCATGAAATATGAGTAAAGAGCCAGTGACACATGAAAGATGCATAAATGGGCGAGTGAAGAAAGAATAAAATTGAGTAAAGGGAAATTGAAAAGATGAATGGGGTATGCGTGTGTTTGAAAAATTATCACAGCTATATCTACTAAAAAAATGAATTGTATAAACTTGACCTTCTTGATTAAAAAAAAAAAATTAGCCTTCGACTGCACGATTGCACTAAACAAACGGTTTAGTGAAAACGTCATTGTTTCTATCGGACGTAACGCAATACGTCATTATTTTGATTAACGCAACCGCACACGGTTTTGTACAGATTTGATAAATTAGTTTTTAGTAGCAGCCGCCTACAAGTTCGGTAGAAGGGTTTGTAGAAACCGTGAACGAAAGGTACCTGTTGCTTTCACATTATTCTATAATTAATAATTTTGTGTAGAATGAAATTATGACAGATTACCATGTTTAATTAATTCATGTTTATTTCAGTAAAAGTAATACGTTGGCCAGGAGTGAGAGAACGGTCTATAACCGTGTAGGAAATATTCGGAACTGTGTACAAAACTTTTGATTTAGAGAAGTGAGAAGAAAACTAAATGATCTTGATCAGGGGAAATTATAACTAGTAAGGGGAGGCTAACCTTTCTCTGATAGATATTATGAGCATTGTGCCAGATGCATTTTGTAATTGATTGATTCTGTTTATTTACTTTATTTTTAAAAAATTATTATATAAATATTTTATTAATTTTCATCTGTCTTGTGTCAATTCTTATCATCTCCATTTCGTGTCAAATTCATTTAATCGCAATCATCGCTTCTGTCCTCGTGTCTGTCCGTCCGTCGGTCCGTTTGTTTTGTCCACCCTGTTTGTTTTTATATGTGAGGACCATCCTCTGGGGACTGAAACAGGTCAACGGAGCGATTGACCTCAAATTGTTGAGTATTTCCTGGGTTCGTGGTGCCAACAATAAACAGAAAACCAAGGATAATTTTTAATTATCTCGAAAAAGGGAATAACTGACAAGCAGCAAACGAAAACTTAGAGTGACTGAAGAGGGGTGGGTGTAAAACGTGTGGAAGTGAAAGGGTGCTTTGAAATGAGTCATGACGCTATTTTTTAATCATGAGATAATCACAAAATGACGACACTATCTGATGTTTACTACCGTTGTTTGTCAATCATTCTAACTCCCATGACGCATTCTTTAGTCAAAAAGTCTCTCTATATTTTTTCTTTCTCGGTACTCAGATCACTCGAAGACCAGCAGAAGACAACAAGGTTTTTGGAGCATATTTTCAAGAATGAAGCAGATCTTGCCAGTAACCTTAGTGACATTGGCAATCGTAAGCGCCGTCGCAGGTAATATGATATTTGTCAGTCGTTATCTCCCCTTGCGACGTTAACTTTCTCATTCATAGCTAGAATTGATTTCTTCTGTTGGCTTAGTTCATGTCGAATTGACAATTTATTTTTAATTTGATTCAAATGAAATTTTAAGCTCTCCTCTTGGACAAAAATGATAATATACATTTATTTTGGTTCAAATGAAATTTAAAATTGCCCATGAATATATTGGAGTAATTTAACTCCATTGTAGAAGGTCTTTAAAGAACGACAACTACAACCTTTCAGTAATTTGTAAAATATCTTTAAGTAATTAAAGAAAATAGAACAATTACTCCAAACTTCCATTAATTTGTAACAGATTTTTAATTAAGTAAATGAAACAAAGAACGACAACTCCAACCTTACAGTAATTTGTAACATATCTTTAATTAAGTAAAGAAACAAAGAACGACAACTCCAACGTTTCAGTAATTTGTAACATATCTTTAATTAAGTAAAGAAACAAAGAACGACAACTCCAACCTTACAGTAATTTGTAACATATCTTTAATTAAGTAAAGAAACAAAGAACGACAACTCCAACCTTACAGTAATTTGTAACATATCTTTAATTAAGTAAAGAAACAAAGAAAGACAACTCCAACCTTTCAGTAATTTGTAACATATCTTTAATTAAGTAAAGAAACAAAGAACGACAACTCCAACCTTTCAGTAATTTGTAACATATCTTTAATTAAGTAAAGAAACAAAGAACGATGAGTCCAACCATTTATTAATTTGTAACAGATTTTTAACCGCCATGTTTGTGTTAGGGAGTTAAGAACAATATCGAAAATGCAAGCCGTCGTGTTTGTGGCAGTTTGTTACGACTGCGTGCAGGAGAAAAGAAAAGCGATAAAAATAAACTGTTGATTAAATTACCCCCACCTCTGTTGTTTATGGAAAATAACCACTTTTCTCAGACACATGCACTCACAAATAATAAACAGACACACGGACGCACAAAGAAAAATAATGCGTCACGAAGTGTCTAGTCTTATGGTAAACACGTAAAAATTAATAAAACGATTATAGCCACCAGATATTCGTGATGAATGAAGTTACTATAACTAATACACATGTGACATGACGAGACGATATACAGAGATCCAAGAATATAAATTTAAAAGAATTTAGTAAAGAACATAGAAAAAGGTGGAGTAATTTCTAAGGAATCGAAATAAATGATTCTGTTAAAAGTCATCACAATTAGAAGTTATGTGCACAGGTATAGAAATACTAATGTTCAGTATAAGAATTTCTTTTGTTTCAACTTATCTCGACCAGATGAGAATCATTCAGTCACCTTGAAGACAGCAATCAATAATTTCTCCTGAATCCTTGAATGAATACATGGTCTGACGTCTGATACAGATGCTGACCAAGTAGATGCAATATTTGGGAAAGGTCAGCTAGGTCAATGTCACAAACTGGGAGGCTCGTTACAAGCCGACCCGAGCTGAAGTTAGAGATGCAAGGGGTGAAGTCTATTTTTGGCCTGCTCCGGTGCACCTCCAAGAAAAGCCCGTATGACATATGCCAGTACTACGTCGCGTCAGGTTGTTACATAGACACACATGACATACACCATTGATGTTTGGGTGGGGCCCAGTTTATTTATGTCATGCCAAGGAACGTTTTATTGGCGGTGTGTGTTGTGAGTGTGTATCATAAATGTGAATAAATGGACGAAGAGACGAACGGTGCAAAACAATACTAATACAATTCTTTCGTCCCTCTCAAAAACTATGAATAACAAGAGAGTTGAAAGATGGTTAAATCAGGATATTTATTTCCCGATTTAAAAGGGGCACTACTCTTTCGCACAGTGATTAATCATTCATTCAACTTTCCAATGTCATACACTCTGTGGGAAATAAGGGGAGATGAAAATGATGAAATTCAAAATATAAAATAAAGATTAATTACACAATTCTTATGCGGCAAATGGGGCCGCTTTAACAATAGTTGACATATAGAATAAGCATTACTTTTAACATTAAAGTTCGTATTTCACAAATGATATAATAGTGTTCATTTTCTTAGAGTCCTAGAGATAAGTATGTGCACGTTAGCCGTGCTAATTATTACTCACTATTAATGTCAGAGTTCCAAGGATATGACGTAATCTCACACGTCACTTATAAGGGCACTTCAAAGTGAAGATCGACGCAATTGAGGCGTCGCATTACAGGTGAAGATTCTGCAGAATCTAGGCACCACTTTCAGATTATCACTGCGGAGAAATCTGAAATTTAGCTGACTGTTGTCAGCCTCGATACCTGTCGTTGTTTCTTGGTTGTCGTGGAAACGGACACCCCAACGACATTTAGCATTATCAGATGAAGTCGTCCAGTGGGATGTGTCATCGCATTACATTGAGTGTAGAAATCCGGATATCTGTTAGATTATCTCGGTGCTAGCCTTCTCAATTGCGGGATAGACTGTCAAACCAAACTCAGACAGGGGGGAGAACAAATTGTTCCCTCGTGTCGTTAACTGCATACAACCAGCGTCGCATACATCGGTTTTTCTTGACAGTGAACTTTCCACTTTGCCAAAAATTATACTGAGTAATTTTGCCTCGTTACTCAATATATGGCATCAGACGGATGGAAAACGGATGGAAAGAGATTTTTGCAGCTTTCCTTTATGAAATCTCTGTACAGGAGATAATTCATACGTGAAGTTAGACTGGCTTCAGACGGATCGACGTTTTCAACATTGAGAGTAAAATCTTCCTTTTGTCTCTTATATAGCTTCACTGAAGGTTTCCAGAACTTCCAGAAGCTATTCTGTGTGACTCGATTTTTCCATTGGATATTTAGTGCTGAGCGTGTCGCACGCTTTTCTGTGGTCAATTCTAATGCGCACTGGCCTTTTCTCTCGTAAACAACATGTGACCAGTAATGCGCAATTGTCCCAATTGTTCAATATACATATCTTTCACAAACTAATATATATATTCAATATGATATAATAACACACACTGTGTCACGAACGTCTGTCTACTAAAGAGATCTTAGGTGACCGTTACTGGAATTACATGCTACATATGAAAAATAACAAAACTCGGGTTACTTCAACTAGTTTTGTTAGCGGTTTTTTTTTTAAATGAAATAAAATATAATTTCTGTCCCTCATTTCCTGTGACAGTCAACAACAAACACATTTCAAGGGTGTTGGATGAGTGAGCATCCTTTTCTTAGCCATGGTCAGTCAACCGGTGACAATTTGCCAGACTGATTGCAATGAATCATGAGTTACAAAACCCAGAGAAAATCCCACAAACAGTTCTACAGATTTATAATTATCTTGTCTGGAAAATTACTATAGGGAAAATCCCACAAATCAGTTCTACAGATTTATAATTATCTTGTCTGGAAAATTATTGTAAGGAAAATCCCACAAATAGTGCTACAGATTTATAATTATCTTGTCTGGAAAATTACTATAAGGAAATCCCACAAACAGGTCTAGCTCTTTAGATGTCAGTGTCTATAAATATCTTTACACATTGTTATGATTAGCTCTTTAGATGTCAGTGTCTATAAATAACTTTACACATTGTTATGATTAGCTCTTTAGATGTCAGTGTCTATAAATATCTTTACACATTGTTATGATTAATGCTGTAAATGATTTTTCCGTCTGTATACAACTGGAGAAAAAAAAACTGATAAGGTTAATGGAGAAATATATGCAACGAATTATTCATTAATTATCATATACATTTATTCAGTTCAGATGTTGGTACCCATTCGCTTGGGACTTGGGACTAACTTGCTATTCTATTTATAGTAACTGTGTTGATCTGTTCAACGATATCAACATATTTAAGTAAGCTCACAAAAAGTGAGTAATTAAATGAAAATAAAAGCATATAAAATATCCATGTGTAAGTCAGCGAAGAAAATATATGTACATACAATATGTAGGTTTATACCTAGCATTCATTGTTAACTCAGGACAGCCATTGTGATACGTCAATTCTGTAGGACAAGCTTTAACATCCATTGTGACTGGTCACTACTCCAGGACAATGTTTGACAGCCATTGGCAATACGTCAGTACTCCAGGACAATGTTAGAAAGCCATTGGCAATACGTCAGTACTCCAGGACAATGTTAGAAAGCCATTGGCAATACGTCAGTACTCCAGGACAATGTTTGACAGCCATTGGCAATACGTCAGTACTCCAGGACAATGTTTGACAGCCATTGGCAATACGTCAGTACTCCAGGACAATGTTTGAAAGCCATTGGCAATACGTCAGTACTCCAGGACAATGTTAGAAAGCCCTTGGCAATACGTCAGTACTCCAGGACAAGTTTTATCAGCGATTGTTAAGTACGTTTTTACTCTATGTTTTGTAGCATTTTATTGTATTAGAAGTATTGGCGTCCATATGGAAAACACCAGGCCTAGAAACACAAATCTTATCACTACACCATTAGAGGGTTTTATTAAATGGGTTGAGTACAGATCTAATAATAATTAAATATATGTTTATAAATTAGTATGTCGAGAACTGTGAATTTCAAAACTGACTTATCTGTGACATGTCACAATTATATTACAATTGTATTACATACCTAACCTAATCAGTTACGTCACTGTGCAGCCCGTGGCACTTTGTGCGGAAGGACAGCAATACGACCTTACCCTGGAGCAGGTCAAATTGTTGGCCGAGAGGCGAAACCGGGTAGCTGGCCTTGGCAGGTATCTCTACGATTGTTCGATAACCATAGATGTGGCGGGTCACTCATCCATCCATCGTGGGTTTTGACGGCTGAGCGCTGCTTTGTACGGTACGTCTAAGTAGAGAGAGTATTGAATTCCATCATGCTTGAAGAAATTAAAGAAAATATTTAATTCATACTTAAATTAGTATTTCAAATTTTTTTTAAAAAAAAGACATTTTGTCATTAACATTTAAGGAATTTCTTTTGGAATGGGAAGAAATGAACAATAGATTTGTTTAGTAGACATATATTCCTATTCAAGTGCTCTATAGTCAACAGTTTGTAGACATGTCTCCCTATTCAAGTGCTCTATAGTCAACAGTTTGTAGACATGTCTCCCTATTCAAGTGCTCTATAGACAACCGTTTGTAGACATGACTCCCTATTCAAGTACTCTATATTCAACCGTTTGTAGGCCTTGCACACACGTACACTCTCAACCTTTTACAGTTACAGTGATTACTCTTTCTTATTTGTCCATCACATCTTAGAACAACTATTTCTCTCCACATGATAGCATAGCTATCTATCTATCTATCTATCTATCTATCTATCTATCTATCTATCTATCTATCTATCTATCTATCTATCTATCTATCTATCTATCTATCTATCTATCTATCTATCTATCTGACTATCTATCTATCAATATATCTATCTATCTATCTATCTGTCTTTCTCTCTCTGTCTTATATATATATATATTTATCTTGATAGACAATATATTTTCTTGGTCTAAAGTGTTTGTTCAGGAGCATAAGATGTGTAATCCTATAAAAAGTGGTTTTGAAAGGAGAGTAAATAATATAATTTAGAAAAATATATATATATATATTCTTTATTTTAATTAGAAACAATTTCCCTTCCAACTGGACTGTCATGGTGGGTGAGCATAATCTAAAGTCGGAAGACCCTAATGAACAAGAAATTGAAATTGAAAAGATCATCACACACTGGAGATTTGATGTCGACCTTGCGCTAATCAAGTTGAGAAATCCTGTAAATCTGACAAATTACGTCAACGTAGTCTGTCTTCCGACCGCCCTTGTACCTAATGGCAAGAAGGCTTTCGTCACAGGTTTTGGAAGCTATAACTGTATGTGACAATAATTAGAATTAACTCTTATTAAGGTGTCGGATAAATAGGTTTTGGACTAATTACAACGTACATGATTTATTTTGAATGTTCTTGAATTATTTAGCGAAAAATTCTAATCTATGCACTGCATGACGGCCCTTTCTTCCTGTTTGAATGAAAACTACATACGTCATTTATTCTGATTACAAGGGCTTTAATTATTTCATAAGGATACCTTTAACTTATTTAAATGACGTCACTTCTCACTATTTAAAACAATTAACAACATTGTCAAATGAGATTTCTTGGGTAGTATGTGTAATACAGATCACATATTTTCATCACAACATTATTTGTATAATACTGACATAATGCTAATTTATTCTCATTACATCATTCTGGCATACACACTCTGTGTTAGAAGATAACTGGCATACACACTCTGTGTTAGAAGATAACTGGCATACACACTCTGTGTTAGAAGATAACTGGTATACACACTCTGTGTTAGAAGATAACTGGCATACACACTCTGTGTTAGAAGATAACTGGCATACACACTCTATGTTAGGAGATAACTGGCATACACACTCTGTGTTAGGAGATAACTGGCATACACACTCTGTGTTAGAAGATAATTGGCATACACACTCTGTGTTAGGAGATAAATGATTACACAACACATCCATTAAAAGAAGTGAATATGCACAATCTGTATTAGAAAATAACTTATTGTACACAATCCTGATTAGACGATAACGGATTGTAAACAAGTTATTTTTTAAGATAACAGGCACTTTTAACTTAACGGACAGTGCACAAGTTATAATTGACTGTAAACGAAAACTTTATTATAAGGTAATTGACTGTAAACAAAAATTTTATTATAAGGTAATTGACTGTAAACAAAAACTTTATTATAAGGTAATTGACTGTAAACAAAAACTTTGTTAGAAGTAATTGACTGTTAACAAAAACTTTATTATAAGGTAATTGACTGTAAACAAAAACTTTATTAGAAGGTAATTGACTGTAAACAAAAACTTTATTAGAAGGTAATTGACTGTAAACAAAAACTTTATTAGAAGGTTAATGACTGTAAACAAATACTTTATTATAAGGTAATTGACTGTAAACAAAAACTTTATTAGAAGGTAATTGACTGTAAACAAAAACTTTATTAGAAGGTAATTGACTCCAAACGATTTATATTTGAATATAAGTGTAAATAAAGTTTCATATTTTATTGCTAGATATCGTTTTAAACAGAATCACATAAAATATATTCTTCACGTTATATTGCTAGTAATCGGCTTAAACAGAAGCTCATTAAATATAATTTCATGTTTTATTGCTAGTTATCGTCTTAAACCAAATCTCATAAAATATTTATTTCACCTTTTATTGCTAGTTATCGGTTTAAATAGAATCTCATAAAAATCTCATAAAATATATTTCATGTTTTATTGCTAGTTAAACATAAAGTCATAAAATATGGTTTCATGTTTTATTGCTTTTTATCGGTTTAAATAGAATTCATATTATATATTTCACTTTTTATTTATAGTTAGTGTGTTTAAACAAAATCACACAATTACATTTTTCACGTTTTATTTCCAGTCAGCAAAGTCAGGCTTTGAGAGGTGCGTGTCAGTAATGTTTTAATGTCAACGAAATCCATAACTGTATTAGCGTGCAGTCTTCAGATTCACAAAGTTGTGATTCGCCTTAAGTTTAATTATTCTGGCTTATGTATTAATCAAATTTATTTTACACGCCTTTCAGAGATGTAAACTGAGGTGACTTTCAAACCGACTCTTTATAACACGACGCGTCAAAGATTTATGTAACATTCACCCTTCTCTCTCAGAATCAAAGATTTATGTAACATTCACCCTTCTATCTGAGTATCAAAGATTTATGCAACATTCACCCTTCTCTCTGAGAATAAAAAAATTATGTAACATTCACCCTTCTCTCTGAGTATCAAAGATTTATGTAACATTCACCCTTCTCTCTCAGTATCAAAGATTTATGTAACATTCACCCTTCTCTCTCAGAATCAAAGATTTATGTAACATTCACCCTTCTCTCTCAGAATCAAAGATTTATGTAACATTCACCCTTTTCTCTCAGTATCAAAGATTTATGTAACATTTACCATTCTCTCTCAGAATCAAAGATTTATGTAACATTCACCCTTTTCTCTCAGAATCAAAGATTTATGTAACATTCACCCTTCTCTCTCATTATCAAAGATTTATGTAATATTAATTCTTTCTCTCTCAGTAACAAAAATGTATGTGACATTAATCCCTTTTCTCTGATTTTTAAAATGTTATGTAGTACTATCCCTTTCTCTCTATACAAAAATATATAACATTAATCGATTATGTCTGAGTATCAGATATTTATAAAACATGAACATTTATCTCTGTGTATCAGATATTTATAAAACATGAACATTTATCTCTGTGTATCAGATATTTATAAAACATGAACATTTATCTCTGTGTATCAGATATTTATAAAACATGAACATTTATCTCTGTGTATCAGATATTTATAAAACATGAACATTTATCTCTGTGTATCAGATATTTATAAAACATGAACATTTATCTCTGTGTTTCAGAGATTTCTATTTTAAATCAAAACATTTAATTGTGTTGCAGCCAAATGTTGTGCAGACATTCTTAAACAGGTGACAGTTTTCATCATCGACATAATCACGTGTACCAGTAGGGACTATCATGGTGGCATTCTTGATAAACACAGTGTGTGTGCGGCTCCCAAAAGAAACGACACAGAACCATGCAAAGTAGGTTAATGTGAAGTGAATGAATGATTTCTTTCACCTAATATTATGGGATTAGTGAAGTTAAAGACCGCCTTCGTTTACTTCTTTTGCGATTGACTGCAAAGTGAAGTTAGTGATTCTCCAATTAATTGTTTGGAAGTTGTTGTAAACCGATGACCGAAATTTAATCATACAATGGGGTTAGTTAGATAATTGTCTTCTTCAGATATTATTTAAAGATTAGTAGTAAACTACAGTTAATGATCTTCGTTTTGCAATTCAATTAGCAGCAACATAAAATTAAGGATCTCCGTAAATTGAAATCATTCGATTAGTAGTGAAGTAAAATTGAAATGTCACTTTATTACGGGGATGGAGGGACCCAGAATTAATATTTTATTTCACTTTAAATCACGTACGTACCGTGCACAAAACACGAACTAAGGGGGGTAATTCGCAGTCAAGGATGCAATTTTTATAGCGCCTCAAACCCTAATGCGTAGATAACTTTTAATTTCTAAACACTAGTCCATTTACCTATCTCATCTAGATAAGATAGACTGTATGTATGTATGAATATATATATATGTTTTTTAAACGCGTGCAATTTGTGAAAAATCAGTCACAAGACTAAAACCTTCTTGAAGGTTCTACAGTTCTCAAAATACTATAAATATGGAGGACTGAAGGCTAAATCTGAGAGAGCAAATACCATCTGAGAGAATTATTTTAACAACTATGGGAACACTGTAAGACGTGCCCACTGTGTGACCTCATGTCATGCAGTGTGGTTTTCCAACTGACTGACAAAGAAGCATTTTTCTTCATGTAACACCAAGATTTTGTAACAACAACTTTGTCCAAGAATGCAGTCTATTGCTAGAAGGAAGAAGAAGATTCTATATTTGTTTGATGAACATGGGAAACATATATTCGAAGCTATTATCTTCAATTACTGTGGTAAAGTATCATTATGTATATGGAGATTTATTGAGGACATCTGGAAATATCTCTCCACCTGTCTTTCATCTTGACATCTGCCTTGTATTAAGCATCGAGGTAACTTGATTATATTCTACCTGGATCGTGTGATCAGTTCGTTTTCAAGACAGCTTACGCATGCAACATTGGCTGTATGCAGTTAACTACACGAGAGGCCATTTTCGTCCCCCTCCTCCCATCTGAGCTTGTTTGACTTCATATCCCGCGGTGAAGTGGACACCACCTACATTTCCTTACAGACATGAGGATTTCTGCACTTGATAGGACATGATGACACACTTCACTAGGCGAGTCATCTGGTAATGTTAAACGTTTTTTTGATTTTCCTTCGTCACGGCAACCAAGCAGTAACGACATTTACTGAGGTTGGCGACATGTCAACAAAGAACAGATCTACCCAAGTATGGAAATCTGAGACAGTGTCTTGATCTGCAGCTATTGCTGTAAAGACGCTATGAGGCGTCTATATCTTCTTGACAAAGCATCAATCACGCGATGCATCATCTTCTCTTTAGAGTGACACGACAGATAACGTCACCTCTCTACATAGCATTCTTATGAACGATGTGCCATCTCCATCACATCTTCTCAAGCACCCCTTATGAGTGACGTGACAGATTAATGAGTGACACGACACCTCTCTTTGAAGCATCTTGTGAGCAATGACACATCATCTTTTCTTCAAAACATCCCTTAGGAGTGACACTTGAATTTACGTCACTGACCTTCGAACTTTGACAGTAATGTGAATAGTTAAAATTAGAAGGCAGAAGTGCACCTAGAACTGTTAAGAATAAGAACATTTAAAATCTTAGCGCATATAGAACTTTAGGTATAGAAACTTTAAATCGTATTTTTTTTTGATTGATAAGAAATTATTATCATGTTATCATTTTTGTGTAATGTGAATCACAACATGGTGGCTAATGTAGGCCTATTTTTATGTAATGTGAATCACAACATGATGGCTAGTGTACGCCTATTTTTGTGTAATGTGAATCACAACATGATGGCTAATGTAGGACTATTTTTGTGTAATGTGAATCACAACATGGTGGCTAGTGTAGGCCTATTTTTGTATACGAATTGTTGATGATAGCGGTGTCATTTACTGCAAAAAGAATTGTATGATTAACTTTTAGTTTCAATTTTGAAATATCATCATTTTCATCTCCCCTTATTTCCTACAGAGTGTATGACATTGGAAAGTTGAATGTATGACTAATCACTGTGTGAAAGAGTAGTGCCCCGAATTAGATAATAAATGATCTAATTCTTCACCCCTAAACAAACTTGTTATTCTCATTTTTTTTGAGAGGGGCGAAATGATTTGTATTTGTATCATTTTGTTCGTTCGTCTGTTCGTCCATTTATTCACTTTCATGATACTTGCTCATCCGCATACACAGCCAATAAAACGTTCCTTTGCATGACATAATAAAACTGAGCCCCACCCAAATATCAATGGTGTATGTCAAGTGTGTCTATGTAACATCTTGACACGACGTATTACTGGCACGTCACAAAGAGCTTTTCTTGGAGATACATCGGAACAGACCCGACTTCACCTTCCTTTGTGTCCCTATGCATTAGCTTTGTTCACGACGTCTACACACAACAGACCGTGTTTGTGACACAGTTTATTCGTTAAACAGTTAGCTAATTAACATCGTATAAGTTTGTAGTCAGCAATAGGATTTTAAGATTTTGAGTTTAGTCTAAAGTACATGTGAGTGCTTTAAGTGAGATTATATTTATTCTTAGTGTTGTTAGAACCGAATGGAAATATTGAGATTCAAAGAAGTGCTGTCATCATTAATCTCCTAGATCTCAGTCTATTAGTGCAGGAAAACACAAACACACATATGTGAGTGTGTGCGCGCATACACATTTTTGCCTCGTTTAGCTCCAGTAATGGTCTCACGTCTGATTATTTCAATGTCTACTCGATCAGTTTGATTGACAGATGGTATGGGCCTTAAACGTTTGATTATAAGACTTCAGTTACTTCATGACTGCTTCTGTTAAACATTGTGTTTCATTATAAGTCTTCAATTACTACATGGCTGTTTCTGTTAAACGTTGTGTTCATTATAAGACTGTATTTACTATATTAATATTTCTGTTAAACGTTGTGTTCATTATAAGACTGTATTTACTATATTAATATTTCTGTTAAACGTTGTGTTCATTATAAGACTGTATTTACTGTATTAATATTTCTGTTAAACGTTGTGTTCATTATAAGACTTCAATTACTGCATGACTGTTTCTGTTTAACGTTGTGTTCATTATATGACCGTAATTACTACATTAACGATACCGTTAAGTTTGCATTGTATGGAAAATATTTTCATTGCAAAATTTTATTGTGACTCATCATTGATCACAAAAAGATCAAAATTAAATTAAGAGTTTACTTTGAAAAAAATAAGCAGAGGAAAAGAAATCTTAATACTTACTGGTAAATACATTTAATTGTATGCGCGCGTGTGTGTATGTATGTGTGTGTGTGTGTGTCTGTGTGTTCTTGCAGGGGGAATACGGCGGGCCACTTGTGGTTAAGGACAAGAGGCGCTGGATTCTAGTTGGCGTTTCCTCACATAGTGATGGCTGTATTCGTGAGTTATTAATGTTTTACCGTTCACAATATTAACAACAAAAAAAAACATATTTTACCACATATCAAATGGCTAAGTGAAATATAACTGTACATTCTTTATCGGTTATCAGATGGCTAAGTGAAATATACACACTGTACTGCTAATCGGATGGCTAAGTGAAATATAGGAATTACATTACCGCTTATAATTATCAGATAGCTATGTGAAATCTGACCACAGTATTCTGATTCATTGAGTTATAAGTGGTAATTCAGTCACTTTACTATGTCTGTCATATCTGAGTGTGATTTTCATTCCTAAAAGTGTATTGAAGTCAATTTACAACATAAGATACACGAAGGAGTGTATATCGCTCACAGAGACAAACAAGACGTGAAATAAACACTCACTATTGAAAGTCTTAACAGCGCACAGATATAAACAATACGTAACCTATACAACATTCCAAGCTGTGTAACGTTTCAAGTCTTAACAGCATACAAAGGTAAACAATACGTAACATATACAACACTCCAAGCAATGTAACACTCTGTTGCAAGTTTTAACAGAACACAGAAATATGCAAAACGTAACATAAACAACATTAATTAATTGTTTAATCTGTTCACAACTCCACACTCAAATAGTGAAATCTCTTATACTCACGTAACACCTGAACTAAAAGTTTATGTATTTTCCTTTTTTAACAAACGTGAACTGAAATTTATCTACTCTCTTAATATACAGCACTTGAACCAGGTACCAATGTCACACTCAGATAACACCTGCATATATTTATCTAATCAATACATTTCACTTTACTAATAATATGTAAACATAGAATAAATAATTATCTTGTCATTCATTTCACTTTACTAATACAATGTAAATATGGTATAAATATTTATCTAGTCATTCATTTTACTTTATTAATACTATTTAAAATGTCAAATAAATATTTAATTTTACTCAATTCATTTCACTTATAGTATTTAAAACATCGTAAAATTTGTGAACTGAAAATATATATAATTTCACACTCAAACCGCGCTATGTTTTGCCTATCATGTATCAATATTAGCAAAGAAACACTAAAACGGCATATTGTTTGCATACCACACATTATTATTGGCATTAAAACACTAAAACGGCATTATTTTTTGCATACCATACATTAATATTGTCAGTAAAACACTAAAATTCATTATGTTTTGCATACCACACAATAATATTTATCAGGTATCCACTGAACCCACATTTCTCATTTACGGAATGCGTAATATATGAAAAAATATTGGAAAGGGTTCTTTATTTATACACTTTATATTTTTGTATTTCTTATTTTATTTATAGCCAACCCAATCTTTCTGAAGTTGAAGAGAACCCATTCATATTTAGTTTTGTTTCATTTTGAGAGAAATGCTTTCTTGAATGGTCTAATTCTAATTCCATATTTCCTGTGTTATATACAGATCCTACAACACCAGGTGTATATACAGAGGTGTTTTACTTTATTCCTTGGATTCAAGAAACTCTAGCCCGTTATGCTTAGCTGAACCGCCGACATCCTAGTGATCAATAGTTTGACCAGTGGACACAGTTGACTTCACATTGGACCTCCAGAGAGCAACTTTTCATGTTCACTATTTTTGCTTGAGGTTGATGTGATTATACTCTGATTTTTTGTCAGTTATGACAGTTACTCTAATGACAACTGCAAATTCAAAAGTGTCTGTCAGTGTGATTGATAATTATCTTTGCATATACATGAATATTATTGAATAAAAATCTTTCAAATTGAATTAAAAAAACAAACTACAAATTCTTGCTTATGAATGAGTACATTTATCTTTTTTCTCTAGGGGTACAGAGAGGTGTTCTTTATCTATCTATCTATCTATCTATCTATCTATCTATCTATCTCTCTATCTATCTATCTATCTATCTATCTATCTATCTATCTATCTATCTATCTATCTATCTATCTATCTGTGGCGGGGAGGGGATTCTCTATGTGCGTCCTTTGGGTAATTAATTAATAAGCGAAATCACGCTCCCAATTAATGTATATTAATTAATTCTCTCGTTCCCAATCACACCCACAATCTCCTCAAGGGTCTTGTCGTGCGGTCTTGAGAGTGACGAGGTCAAGCCTTGGGTAGTCCGTCCGTCAGTGGCTATCCCTACCCAAGTGTTACCTGTCTCAGATAGTGAACTATACAACGTTATCTTACAGTCGTCTCTTCACCTATCTGGCCCTTACCACTGTCTCTCGTCGTCGAGAATAGGAACTATTTTGAATCATGTGCGTAGACCGTCTATCTAATTGTTGTTACGTCATTGGTAGCCCCCACCCATTCTCAATTTCACATGAAACTCTCTTCCAGATATGAGAGCAAATAGTTTTAAAGAAATAATAAAATTTATTAAAAGAATATAATAAAACTCAAATCATTCAATGTCATGAAAAACCCCACCAGAAATTAATATAAGATCTAGAATCTAAATGCTTTCTCTCAACAAGTTAAAGAGTTAGGAATGAAGAATTGAACCGTTCTAAATTAATGTTCAATGAGTAAACTAAACAGTTCTTAGAAATCATCAATCAGAAGATGAAATTCATTCGCCAGATTCTCTCAAAAAATCAATATGAAGAACCAAAAATTCTGTTCTCCCTTAACAATTAAATGAAACAAATTAACAGTGCTTAATTCAATAATCACTAACATAGACTATAGGAAAGAATATAAATCAGAAATTCACATTAATCACAGAACGATTACAGACATGTAACGCAACATAAGTAAGCATTCACCTGATGTGATTAGCGGTTGTTGTGTCCGTCTACGCCCGGTACTGGCAACTGGCGCGCAATACAGGTTACACTGAACAACTTGCAAAACTTCCACTTCACTCCTGCTAGTGTTCCCGGTTACAGTTCTTGTCAGGCACTTGGTCACACAATTATTAACGAAGTGTCCTGGTTACGCTTATAGTCCAAACGAAATTCTCACACAAGTCAGTTATCAACTTTGTTGCACTAAACCATTGAGTCATTCATTACTCTGCTAATTTGTCAAGCCGTAGATTTCTCCACTTGGCAGAAACTCATATTACTAGTGAAATTTACGTACCAATACAAGTCTCCCCGACAGTATTATCCGGTTCGAAAAAAAAGTCACTCTCTTCGTCACAGGCCGTCTGCCTGCATGACGCGTAATATCCACGTGCGTTTCTCCAAGCAAATCTTGTCTGACAATTTCTTACTGTTGTAAACCGTCCGTCGTCTTCTCGATCAACTGGGTTTCACACAACAGTCCAGTAATGCTCCAATGACAATATACGTAGACCAGGTACTCAGCGCCAAGGTCTCTAGTGAAGTTAAAGCCGAACTTGTTAGAATTCTTTGGTTTACTTTGCGAGACTCCACCCTTTTGAAGTACTCTCTTTGAGTAATCTTGATCCTTTGAAGTGATTCCTTGACTTACTCCTTTTGACTTCCGAGCCTTTCAGACATCTCTTGTTTTATCTTACTCCGCACTATCACCGCAGGAAGTCTTGCGGGCCTCGAGAAAACTCGTAGTGAAATTAATTAGCGTGGTCGCCCTATTTATGTTTGGGCCAGCCTGCACTAAAGGGTCGGCACCCTTATCGTTTGTTTCAACTCCCTAGGCTGATAGCGGATGGTCAGCTTCCCCATTGTTCATGACACGCGCGCCCGATGTAAATCACCGCGGTTGTCGGCCCGCCATGGTGAACTACGCCGATACCTGTTATTCTATTTAGGTAAAAGTTTGTCTGCGTGTCTGTTTGCATTTCCAGCTCCACACTATCTATCTATCTATCTATCTATCTAATCTATTTATCTATCTATCTACGTACCTACCTACCTACCTACCTATCTATCTATCTAATCTAATCCATCTATCTATCTATCTATCTATCTATCTATCGATCTATCTATCTATCTATCTATTTATCTATCTATCTATTGGTACGTTCTTCATTTTCTCATTTATTACTGCTAACGTGGATTTCAAGAAAGGTGATTAGGTGTGATTGTAAAATGTAATTACGCATTTTCTTATTTATAATTAATTATGTTGTATGGGACCCGGGTAATACGTATTTATATAATTAACTCAGATTCATTAGACTTGATGCACCAATTTATCTTTGGATGGCGATGAAGACTAAAAAGACGCTAAAAGTTGCAACATGATTCTAAACGACAATTATAGTTAGCAATATATTGAAATTAAAGACAAAGATTCTTTAACAATTATAGTTAGCAATACATTGAAATTAAAGACAAAGATTCTTTAACAATTATAGTTAGCAATATATTTAAATTAAAGACAAAGATTCTTTAACAATTATAGTTAGCAATACATTGAAATTAAAGACAAAGATTCTTTAACAATTATAGTTAGCAATACATTGAAATTAAAGACAAAGATTCTTTAACAATTATAGTTAGCAATACATTGAAATTAAAGACAAAGATTCTTTAACAATTAACAATTGAATTATTTTAATTAAGAATTTAAAAATAATTCTCCACACTGATGGGTGTGACCTAACAATAGAACCGCCTTAAATGTTCCAGTTTTCTGTTTCTTTCCACTAGCATAGTGTTTGAGACATTCAAACTCTGAGAGGTGTTTTTATTGAACTTACCTGAATGACCAGTATAACTCTTAATAATGAACAAAGCCGTTTTCAGATTATTAATATTTTAACAAATTCTATGCATGCTTGACACATTTTATAATTCAGTTTCCAACAATTTAATATTAATAAGTAGAATCAAACTGACGTCTGAATTGCTTTAACGCATGTCAATTTGACAAGACCAAATGAAAACGTCCGATAGAATCAATGACGTTTTCTCTACAACCGTTTGTTTAGTACAATCGTGCAGTCGTAGGCTATTTTTTATTTTTAAATTGGCGTTATGACTTTTTCAGGGGTATGCATTCATAATAAAAAATAATAAAACAATTCAAGTCAGGCATTTTGTCAATTTTCGGTTAAATGTTCTGGACAATGATTAACTGAAGTCACATTTCTGTTGGTTATAAGATAATTAACAGGACTAAATTTCAATGTTCACTCTATTAAGTGGACATTAATCAAGAAGGTCAAGTTTATACAATTCATATTTATTCTGGCTGGCATCTGTTTGAGTAGATATAGCTGTGATAAATTTTCATTCCCCCTCCCCCCTATTCATCTTTTCAATTCCGTTTTACTCAACTTTATTCTTTCTTCACTCGCCCCTTTAGTAATCTTTTATATGTCACTTGCTCTTTACTCATATTTCACGTGTCACTTGCTCTTTACTCATATTTCATGTGTCACTTGCTCTTTACTCATCTTTCATGTGTCACTGGATATTTACTCATATTTCATGAGTTCTACCAGTGATAGAATGCAACCAACAATTTTATGCTATTGTACATGTAAGGTGTAATCACTTAATAAATAAATCCGAAACATAATATTGTTATTGTCCTGCAATAATGTAATAGACAAAAACGGAAACATAATATTGCTAATGTGATTGTAATCATGAAATAAACAAAGTAGAAATATACAATTGTTATGATTTTAAGTGTTATCATTTAACTGTCGCTCATAAATTAATGACTGATTAGTACAACACAGTAAGTGAGGTCAACACTTCAGGTGGCTAAGACGAGACCCAGAGTATTGTATCGCTCACACATAGAACAGGATGAGGACAAATTACGAACATTACAATTATGAACTGAACACAAACTAATAATAGAACATTGGTACCCATTTGCTTGGGACTTGGGACAAAACTTGCTGTTCTATTAATAGTAACTGTGTTGAGCTGTTCAACGATATCAACATATTTAAGTAAGCGAGCACACACACACACACACACACACACACACACACACACACACACACACACACACACACACACACACACACACACACACACACACACACAAAGAGTAAGGAAATGAAAATGAAAATGCATATAGCATGTACAAGTCAGCGAAGAAAATATATGTACATACAATATGTAGGTTTATAACTAGCATTCATTGTTAACTCTAGAACAATGTTTGACATCCATTGTGAATACGTCAATTCTGTAGGACAAGCTTTAACAGCCATTGTGTATAGTCACGACTCCTAGACAATGTTTGACAGCCATTGGCAATATGTCAGTACTCCAGGTCAAGTTTTATCAGCGATTGTTAGTACGTTTTTACTCTATGTTTTGTAGCATTTTATTGTAGTAGAAATATTGGCGTCCTACATGGAAAACACCAGGCCTAGAAACACAAATCTTATCACTACACCATTAGAGGTTTTTATTAAATGGGTTGAGTACAGATCTAATAATAATAATTAGATTTAGGTTTATAAAATTAGTAAGTCGAGAACAGTGAATTTCAAAATTTACTTATCTGTGACATTTGAGACTTTTCCTGTCTATGGTTTTGAAAGAGTGGTTGTGGTCATGTTACACGTTGTGTCGTCTGTGCCGTCTACACTTCACCCTTACCCGTATGCAATCACACATGCAAACATGTCGGCAATATGTAACCTACATGCAGAATAAAATTCGAACCAAATAACCATCTTGTCATTCTGTGTGCGGATTTGTGATAATATCTATGCAAGTCCTACGTGGCGTCGACTAGACACCACCCTACTTTCTTCGGAGAGAAGGGGGCAGGCGACACCATCCAAAGTAAATGCAAACTGTATGAAGTTTAAAAATATCATAACCAACCCACAGTCATTGCCAAATACATAAAATGTTCTAAGAAATGTCCTAACTGTTCAGTCATGATCAGTGCTGTGAAGTCGTATTCAAAAATACCACAATATAATTCAGCAACTATTTATCTTTCGTTCAAGCTATGGCATATTAAGAACACAACAATTGATAAATAATGAGTGCAGTGTATTATTTCGACATTAACTTTTCGCCCAAGTAATGTCATGCAACAAGAACACATTTTGATCAATATAATGAGCGCAAAGTGTTAATTCAACACTATGTTTAGTTTTCGTCCAAGTAATGTCATGAATAAGAACACATTTTAATCAATATAATGAGAGAAAGAAAATATTACTTCAGTAATGTTCTGCTATGTTACTTCTCTCTTAATGAAAGTCAGTAATATTCTGCTAGAATTGCTTTCTTACTTCTATCTTGTCACAAAACTGGGAGGCTCGTTACAAGCCGACCCCGAGCTGAAGTTAGAGATGCAAGGGGTGAAGTCTATTTTTGGCCTGCTCCGGTGCACCTCCAAGAAAAGCCCGTGTGACGTATGCCAGTACTACGTCGCGTCAAGTTGTTACATAGACACACATGACATACACCATTGATGTTTGGGTGGGGCCCAGTTTATTAATGTCATGCCAAGGAACGTTTTATTGGCGGTGTGTGTTGTGAGTGTGTATCATAAATGTGAATAAATGGACGAACAGACGAACGGTGCAAAACAATAGTACAAATTCTTTCGTCCCTCTCAAAGACTATGAATAACAAGAGAGTTGAAAGATGGTTAAATCAGGATATTTATTTCCCAATTTAAAAGGGGCACTACTCTTTCGCACAGTGATTAATCCATTCATTCAACTTTCCAATGTCATACACTCTGTGGGAAATAAGGGGAGGATGAAAATGATGAAATTCAAAATATAAAATAAAGATTAATTACACAATTCTTAGGCGGCAAATGGGGCCGCTTTAACAATAGTTGACATATAGAATAAACATTAATTTTAACATTACAGTTCATATTTCACAAATGATATAATAATGTTCATATTCTTAGAGTCCTAGAGTTAAGTATATGCGCGTTAGCGTGCTAATTATTACTCACTATTAATGTCAGAGTTCCAAGGAGATGACGTAATCTCACACGTCACTTATAAGAGGCACTTCAAAGTGAAGACCACGACGCAATTGAGGCGTCGCATTACAGGTGAAGATTTCTGCAGAATCTAGGCACCACTTTCAGATTATCACTGGGGAGAAATCTGAAATTTAGCTGACTGTTGTCAGCCTCGATAACGGCCGTTGTTTCTTGGTTGTCGTGGAAACGGACACCCCAACGATGTTTAGCATTATCGGATGAAGTCGTCCAGTGGGATGTGTCGTCGCATTACATTGAGTGTAGAAATCCGGATATGTATCTCCGGCGCTAGCCTTCTCAATTGCGGGATAGACTGCCAAACGAACTCAGACAGGGGTGGGGGGTACAAAATTGGTCCCTCGTGTCGTTAACTGCATACAACCAGTGTCGCATACATTGGGTTTTCTTGACAGTGAACTTTCCACTTTGCCAAAAATTATACTGAGTAATTTTGCCTCGTTACTCAATATATGGCATCAGACGGATGGAAAACGGATGGAAAGAGATTTTTGCAGCTTTCCTTTATGAAATCTCTGTACAGGAGATAATTCATACGTGAAGTTAGACTGGCTTCAGACGAATCGACGTTTTCAACATTGAGAGGAAAATCTTCCTTTTGCCTCTTATATAGCTTCCACTGAAAGTTTCCAGAAAATTCCAGAAGCTATGTCTCATGACTCGATTTTTCCTTGGATATTTAGTGATGAGCGTGTTGCACGCTTTTCTGTGGTCAATTCTAATGCGCACTGGCCTTTCCTCTCGTAAACAACATGTGACTAGTAGTGCGAAATTGTCCCAATTGTTTAATATACATATCTTTCACAAACTAATATATATATTCAATATGATATATTAACACACACTGCGTCACGAACGTCTGTCTACTAAAGAGATCTTAGGTGACCGTTACTGGAAGTTTACACATGATAATATGAAAAATAACAAAACTCGGGTTACTTCAACTAGTTTTGTTAGCGGTTTTTTTAAAAAATGAAATAAAATATAATTTCTGTCCCTCATTTCCTGTGACATATCTTAATGAAGTTCATTAATATTCTGCTAGGATCTCGGTCACTTTTCTGTTAATGAAGTTCAGTAGTAGTCTGCTCCGATCTCTATGTCACTTCTCTGTTAGTTAATAAAGCTCATTAATAGTCTGCAAGGATTTCTAGGTTACTTCTCTCCTAATGAAGTTCAATAATAGTCTGCTAGGATCTCTATGTTACTTCTCTCTTCATAAAAGGAAGTAATCTTCTGCTAGGATCTATCTCATACCTCTCTCGTAATGAAACTCAATAATCCTTTACGAGGACCTCTCTGTTACTTCTCTATGACATTCACTAACATATTTCAACTGTTTAGGAATATACTGAAGTAGAGTTTGACCAAGCCCCTTTTTAGAAATTTACTGAAATAGAGTTTGACCAAACAATTAATTTCCATTTTAAATTTTAAAACGTACCTGTCAAGCAAATCACACTGTTCCGAATACCGACAGTTTAAAGAGTTAACAGGCGAATTCCACCATTAAACAGTCGGCATGCCAATTCTACAATTATAAAGTGGAATGCCAGTTCCAGAATTATAGAGTCGACATAATAATTCCATAATTAAACAGTCGAATGTAAGTTTAAAACATGTTGAATTATCTGTTTAACAACCCACGCCACCAAATTATGCTTTAATGATTTTTTTTCAGCCATCTCGTACTCCCTATTTATAGCTCATGAAGTGTGCACTCCGTTTCAAAGCTGTCATTATTCTGAAGTAAATGTCATCATCGTACTCCCTATTTATAGCTCATGAAGTGTGCACTACGTTTCAAAGCTGTCATTATTCTGAAGTAAATGTCATCATCGGACTCCCTATTTATAGCTCACGAAGTGTGCACTACGTTTCAAAGCTGTCATTATTCTGAAGTAAATGTCATCATCGGACAAGAATAACAGTAACAGTTATTTGAATTAACAGATGGTTAACTAGTCTGACATTTAGGCAGTCTAGTAATAAAAGTCATATTTGAAAAGAATTGAAACAAATCTACATTTTGAATTCAGTCGATGATTAAAAGCAGAAATATTGAACTGAAGCTGAAATTGCAGAAGTAATGAAACAAATCTACATTTTGAATTCAGTCGATGATTAAAAGCAGAAATATTGAACTGAAACTGAAATTGCAGAGATCTGTGGTGTCACAGATACTGTCACTGATTGACAATTGGTGTCACAAATACTGTCACTGATTGACAATTGGTGTCACATATACTGTCACTGATTGACAATTGGTGTCACAGATACTGTCACTGATTGACAATTGGTGTCACAAATATTGTCACTGATTGATTTCAAAAGTATGTATATTTTTCACAAATTGGTATCACATGGTTTCCCTGGTTGACTTCAAAAGTGGGCATTTTGTTACATTTTTTTTAATGGATGTCACAGATAGTGTTCCTGATTGACTTCAAAGTGTGCGCTTGATGTTTTTCCTGCTGTTTAGATTTCATGTTTGTTGTGAAAGAGACATGAAATAAACGACATAAATTAGCATAACGTATTACAGATGAATAACATTATAACAATAACATTAATATTGATCAAAACACATTTACACTTGTAATAATTCACGAGAGATATTAAATTGTTTATACCAGTATAGGAAATGCATTTCTAATATTTGCCTTGCAATCCACCTGCGTAATGACAGGAGAGTTTTGAAATGAATCATATGTAGTAGTGTGGGCGATGAAAAAATAACCCAAATGATTCTTCTACTACTATCGCTACCACTACCAACACTTCTACTACTACTGCTTGTGACGCCAACGCTACCTAGTTAACCATCTCATCAAAATATGTTGTAGTTTACTTGCTGATTGTAAGAATGTGTCGGTCAACTCTCGTTTGTATTGGTGAAATCTCATTTGTATGTCTCATTCGTCATTAAAGTAAGCTAACAGTTCGGCCTTAAAATCCCCGTATGTAGTTAGTTCCTCTGGGAGTCTATTAAAGATCATATTGTCCTGTCCCTTCATACGTGTCACCGACTGGAGATCCATAAATTGTCCAGTAGACCTAATCTTATGATACATTGCTCAAAACTCAAAACATATTCCTCAGTATTTTCCATCATTCAATTGAAGTAAGAAAGTGAAATTTTACTTATCTTATTGATGTCTTCCTGTATTTTCACTTGATTTAAGCTAGGCTCTCTGTTTCTTCTAACTGGGCAAAGGCTACCTCTTGTTCAAGTTCATTTTCAATTTTTAGCTATTTTTTACTTTCCCCTTTTTAAGTTTGTAATGTTTTGTCACTTTCACGCTTATCTTTCTTTTCGTTATCTTCTCTTTCAGCCTTTAATCTTTCTTTTCGTTATCTTATCTTTCTTTTCGTTATCTTCTCTTTCTTTTCGTTATCTTCTCTTTCAGCCTTTGATCTTTCTTTTCGTTATCTTATCTTTCTTTTCGTTATCTTCTCTTTCATTTCGTTATCTTATCTTTCTTTTCGTTATCTTATCTTTCATTTCGTTATCTTATCTTTCATTTTGTTATCTTATCTTTCATTTCGTTATCTTCTCTTTCTTTTCGTTATCTTCTCTTTCTTTTCGTTATCTTCTCTTTCTTTTCGTTATCTTCTCTTTCAGCCTTTGATCTTTCTTTTCGTTATCTTATCTTTCTTTTCGTTATCTTCTCTTTCATTTCGTTATCTTATCTTTCTTTTCGTTATCTTATCTTTCATTTCGTTATCTTATCTTTCATTTCGTTATCTTATCTTTCATTTCGTTATCTTAATCTTTCATTTCGTTATCTTCTTTTTCATTTCGTTATCTTCTCTATCATTTGGTTATCTTCTCTTTCATTTGTTTATCTTCTCTTTCAGCCCTTAATCTTTCATTTCGTTATCTTCTCTTTCATTTCGTTATCTTCTCTTTCAGCCTTTAATCTTTCATTTCGTTATCTTCTTATTCAGCCTTTAATATTTATTTCGTTATCATATCTTTCATTTCGTTATCTTCTCTTTCTTTTCGTTATCTTCTCTTTCTTTTCGTTATCTTCTCTTTCTTTTCGTTATCTTCTCTTTCTTTTCGTTATCTTCTCTTTCTTTTCGTTATCTTCTCTTTCAGCCTTTAATCTTTCTTTTCGTTATCTTATCTTTCATTTCATTATCTTCTCTTTCAGGCTTTAATCTTTCTTTTCGTTATTTTCTCTTTCAGCCTTTAATCTTTCTTTTCGTTATCTTATCTTTCATTTTGTTATCTTATCTTTCATTTCGTTATCTTATCTTTCATTTCGTTATCTTATCTTTCATTTCGTTATCTTCTCTTTCAGCCTTTAATCTTTCTTTTCGTTATCTTATCTTTCTTTTCGTTATCTTCTCTTTCAGCCTTTAATCTTTCTTTTCGTTATCTTCTCTTTCTTTTCGTTATCTTATCTTTCATTTCGTTATCTTCTCTTTCAGCCTTTAATCTTTCTTTTCGTTATTGTCACAAAACGAGAGGGCTCGTTACAAGCCGACCCCGAGCTGAAGTTAGAGATGCAAAGGGTAAAGTCTATTTTTGGCCTGCTCCGGTGCACCTCCAAGAAAAACTCGTGTGACGTATGCCAGTACTACGTCGTGTCAGGTTGTTACATAGACACACATGACATACTCCATTGATGTTTGGGTGGGGCCCAGTTTATTAGTGTCATGCCAAGGAACGTTTTATTGGCGGTGTGTGTTGTGAGTGTGTATCATAAATGTGAATAAATGGACGAACAGACGAACGGTGCAAAACAATAGTACATATTCTTTCGTCCCTCTCAAAAACTATGAATAACAAGGGAGTTGAAAGATGTTTAAATCAGGTTATTTATTTCCCGATTTAAAAGGGGGACTACTCTTTCGCACAGTGATTAATCATTCATTCAACTTTCCAATGTCATACACTCTGTGGGAAATAAGGGGAGATGAAAATGATGAAATTCAAAATATGAAATAAAGATTAATTACACAATTCTTATGCGGCAAATGGGGCCGCTTTAACAATAGTTCACATGTAAAATAAGCATTACTTTTAACATTAAAGTTCGTATTTCACAAATGATATAATAGTGTTCATTTTCTTAGAGTCCTAGGGTTAAGTATGTGCGCGTTAGCCGTGCTAATTATTACTCACTATTTATGTCAGAGTTCCAAGGAGATGACGTAAGCTCACACGTCACTTATAAGCGGCACTTCAAAGTGAAGATCGACGCAATTGAGGCATCGCATTACAGGTGAAGATTCTGCAGAATCTAGGCACCACTTTCAGATTATCACTGGGGAGAAATCTGAAATTTAGCTGACTGTTGTCAGTCTCGATAATTGTCGCTGTTTGTTGGTTGTCGTGGAAACGGACCCCCCAACGACGTTTAGCATTATCGGGTAGAGTCGTCCAGTGGGATGTGTCGTCGCATTACATTGAGTGTAGAAATCCGGATATCTGTAAGAAAATCTCGGTGCTAGCCTTCTCAATTTGCGGGATAGACGTGTCAACCAAACTCAGACAGGGGGGATGACAAAATTGGTCCCTCGTGTCGTTAACTGCATACAACCAGCGTCGCATGCATGGGTTTTTCTTGACGGTGAACTCCCCACTTTGCCAAAAGTTATACTGAAGTAATTTTGCCTCGTTACTCAGTATATGGCATCAGACGGATGGAAAACGGATGGAAAGAGATTATTGCAGCTTTCCTTTATGAAATCTCTGTACATGAGATAATTCATACGTGAAGTTAGACTGGCTTCAGACGAATCGACGTTTTCAACATTGAGAGTAAAAATCCTCTTTTTGCCTCTTATATAGCTTCCACTGAAGGTTTCCAAAACTTCCAGAAGCTATGTCCTGTGACATGATTTTTGCCTTGGATATATAATGGTAATCGTGTTGCACGCTTTTCTGTGGTCAATTCTAATGCGCACTGGCCATTTCTCTCGTCAACAACACGTGACTCGTAATGCGCAGTTGTCCCAATCATTTAATATACATATCCTTCATAAACTAATATATATATTCAATATGATATATTAACACACACTGCGTCACGAACGTCTGTCTACTAAAGAGATCTTAGGTGACCGTTACTGGAGTTTCATGCTACATATGTAAAATAACAAAACTCGGGTTACTTCAACTAGTTTTGTTAGCGGTTTTTTTAAAAAATGAAATAAAATATAATTTCTGTCCCTCATTTCCTGTGACAGTTATCTTATCTTTCATTTCGTTATCTTCTCTTTCAGCCTTTAATCTTTCTTTTCCTTATCTTATCTTTCTTTTCGTTATCTTCTCTTTCAGGCTTTAATCTTTCATTTCATTATCTTCTCTTGCAGCCTTTAATCATTCTTTTCGTTATCTTATCTTTCATTTCGTTATCTTATGTTTCTTTTCGTTATCTTCTCTTTCTTTTCATTTCATTATCTTCTCTTGCAGCCTTTAATCTTTCATTTCGTTATCTTATCTTTCTTTTCGTTATCTTATCTTTCTTTTTGTTATCTTCTCTTTCTTTTCGTTATCTTCTCTTTCTTTTCTTTATATTATCTTTCTTTTCGTTATCTTCTCTTTCATTTCGTTATCTTATCTTTCTTTTCGTTATCTTTTCTTTCATTACGTTATCTTCTCTTTCAGCCTTTAATCTTTCTTATCCTTATCTTATTTTTCTTTTCCTTATCTTATCTTTCATTTCGATATCTTATCTATCATTTCGTTATCTTATCTTTCTTTTCATTATCTTCTCTTTCAGCCTTTAATCTTTCTTTTCCTTATCTTATCTTTCTTTTCGTTATCTTCTCTTTCAGCCTTTAATCTTTCATTTCGTTATCTTCTCTTTCAGCCTTTAATCTTTCTTTTCGTTATCTTCTCTTTCAGCCTTTGATCTTTCTTTTCGTTATCTTCTCTTTCAGCCTTTAATCTTTCTTTTCGTTATCTTCTCTTTCAGCCTTTAATCTTTCTTTTCCTTATCTTATCTTTCTTTTCGTTATCTTCTCTTTCAGCCTTTAATCTTTCTTTTCCTTATCTTATCTTTCTTTTCGTTATCTTCTCTTTCAGCCTTTAATCTTTCATTTCATTATCTTCTCTTTCAGTTTTAATCTTTCATTTCCTTATCTTCTCTATCAGCCTTTAATCTTTCATTTCCTTATCTTCTCTATCAGCCTTTAATCTTTCTTTCTTATCTTTCATTTTGTTATCTTCTTTTCAGCCTTTAATCTTTCTTTCTTATCTTTCATTTCGTTATCTTCTCTTTCAGCCTTTAATCTTTCTTTCTTATCTTTCATTTCGTTATCTTCTCTTTCAGCCTTTAATCTTTCTTTTCGTTATCTTATCTTTCTTTTCGTTATCTTATCTTTTTTTTTGTTATCTTCTCTTTCAGCCTTTAATCTTTTTTTCTTATCTTCTCTTTCAGCCTTTAATCATTCTTTTCGTTATCTTCTCTTTCAGCCTTTAATCTTTTTTTCTTATCTTCTCTTTCAGCCTTTAATCATTCTTTTCGTTATCTTCTCTTTCAGCCTTTAATCTTTCTTTCTTATCTACAAAGCTTACAGCATGCTCTATAGTCCCGCATCCTGAAACATCCAAATCACTGGTTACACTTGTTACACTGGTTACACTTGTTAAACTTGTTACACTGGTTAATCCTTCCATATCTGTATCCGTCTCTTTCTTTCTTCCCTAGAATCTTCCATTTTTTTAATGTGTAAAGATATGTCTATCATGGTCACGTGAAAACTTAGTTTATTGGCGAGTTATCTGACTGATTTACAAAAATATATTCACACACACTTAAGCAACTGATAAAATTTAAAATCTAATTACATAAAGTGCACAATCAATATAAACAAGAGAATTTCTACACATCAATATTATAAATTATGGTATTACATGTATCAATACAATACGCAATCAATGATACAAGTCAAAAAGGTAAATTAGAAAAACATCTGAAAGAGAAAATAGGGGAAAGACAAAGCACAAGTTCTATATAGTGTTATACAAATAATGAGTGAGATAAGATATATGTTAATTTGACTCTTTATGTCTATGCTAGGTTAACTGAATGAGTGAATAACATTTAATCAAGCACTGTTGTAAAGTAATGTAAAAGTCTATGCTTTTTTGATTATATTCAAATGTTGTATATTTGATTGTTGATTTAATAAATTTATTAACCGTCTTGCACATATATAAACCCTTATGTTGGAATAATAGTGGGTGGCTTTGAGCTCATTAAATATAAATGAATGACGGATTTTTATTACTTCTTTAGTATAAGTTTCCACCTGCAGAAACGTTTATGCAACAGTAAAACGTCAATCTTATTATTGTATAAAGAGCAGAGTTTTACGACACCATTATAATCCACCAAGTGTGAGGCATTATCTTGTGGGAGGATTATTAATAATTATAAATTAAAATTATCGATCTCTTGTAATTATTTAGGTGTTATTAATTAAGCATAATGAGTGAAGGGTGCCTAGAAGTGTCACACAACATTTGGTGATCTTTATATATTACATTGTTAATCTGTATATTTAGAACGTAACTTAATCTCAATATTTACAACGTTTGTTAATCTCTGTTGGTACCCCCCTAAATACGAATATCTAGGACGGACAACAAGTTGAGGACGTCACTTCCGGTAACTCGTATTGAGCCCCCAGAGGAAACGATTCCTCACAGATAAGACAGGACAGACAGATAAGACAAAGACAGACTCAAGACAGACGTTGGACAGACGTGACGACAACACTCGTAAAATCGTACTAGACAAGAATAACAATGAATTTGACAACACTAATGAAAATTTAACAATAACTTTATATAACAATAAAATAAAGAAAATGACAATAAAAGAAGAACAGTTAACAATGTTGGCCAAAATAATTACAAAATATAAATCCTATAACTAATTCAGGGAAAATACTAGCCCCTCTTAATGAAATGACTTTAGTGTCCGTTTTCCTTCCCCCAAATCGTTCCTTTTTCTGTATTTCAGTTCCAATACACTATTATGCACTTCTGCTCAATGTTTATGTTTCTATACTTAGCTCAACAGCTGGGGCAAAGGTCAACACAGCGTTGAATCCCCGTCGCGCATGCGTTCCCCGACGGCAGGCCCTTGAATAGTGGCTCCGTCCCTTTTCACTCTGCGTGAACAACAACCAGCAGAATATACGTCGTCTGCTCTCTGACCCGGATTTGGTCCTAGCTTCTGTTTGTAGATACTCTTTGTAACTACTCTCTCTCTAGTTACTGTTTATAGATTCTCTTCCTCTGATTACTGTTTATAGATTCTCTTCTTCTGATTACTGTTTCTGTTTGGTTCTGAAATGTAATTAAGGCAGTGTAAGTAACTGCTAATTACAGAATTAAAGTATTTAGGTGCCAGGGCTACTACTTCCCTGAGCACATTGGCACTAATCTGAAAGAAAGGTTTAGTTAGAATACATAAATCATCTTCACACATCCTATTATTATATTTACTAAGTTTTACAAAATTAAAATTAGCCACACATACCTTTCACGTTCCGAAACCGAATGAACCCAACGTCATCTGGTTGGAGTGCAGTACACTCAAGGGTTAGTCTTTCTGACTTAGAAATTTTCTCACTTCTAAAATGTTACCAGATGAAATCTCTGGGACTGCTCCTGCGTGTTTTAAAACTCGGTTTGTTCTGAGCCAGTGAAGAGAATTGACTGGGCCCGACTTATATAAAGGCTTTCCAGTATTCCTGGTATTTCTTTGGAACTAACCCTTCCCTCTACTGTTATCTAAGAGTGGCCCTTTGATCCCCCGACCGCTTCCTGTATTCTGGCCTATAGCTCAGTGTGAATCTATCCCCTTCTCTATCAGCTAGCTACAAGTGACCCTTTTGATCCCTAACCGTTTCCTGTGCCCTAGCCCTGGGTGGTCAGGTCTTGTATAACTCTAACGTCCTGCTAATGTCTTGGAGTGGCTGGTCAGTCTTGTAATTAGTGTCTTGGTTAAATGCTTTAAACGTATATTTTATGCTATGGTTCCTATACCTCTCATGTATCTACATTTTATTATTTTAATTTTTAAATGTTTATGGAGTGATGCCGGGCTAAGTTTTGCTTTCGCCTGACATCCCCCCCCTTTTATGACCATCAATTAGTGAAAGTAATTGATGTCAATCCATAAAACTTAGAACAATCACGAGATAAACATTTCAAAATTTCCGGATTTACTGCTGTGACAATCTTCTTATAGAGGCTCTATTCCCTGATATCTATGAAATATCAATACGCGACTCTTAACTCATTTACTAAAGAATATCCATAAGATTTGTTACATAATTACTTCAACATTTTAAGGGTGCATTACGCAATCATGTTAACCATTTAACGCTCAGCGACATCTTAATAACCGACGGCATACTTCGCTACGCCCTCCTTTCCACACGCAATATTACAATATCAAAGAGTTATCAAAATCATCAACACGGTTACTACTGGTCAGGTTATAATAAACCTCTACATAATACGGAGTTTCCTTTCAATAAGACATAAACATCATCCAAAAGATTATCAAAATAATATGTACAGTGGATCTCCACATAAAAAAATCTCTCTCCAATACAACTCGAATAGAATTCAACAAATCAAAATCAAAGTAAAGTCAGCTACTACTACAAAAGAATTTTTAAAACTGTTTTGGCAACAATTTTGTCCCCGTTCATAACGCAAAGTTATCTCTCCTTGTTTTTCTCTCCCAAATAATTGGCAATCCCGCGTTGCCTTACGATTATCTGGTAAGTTTGCAGAACAATTCCGCACTGTGACTTTATATAGAGGTAAGCGCTCATTATGCGGTTTCTCATGTCATTCATAACTGAGGAGTCTGTAGTATTTTCACATCTAGGCTTTCTTATCATTTTGAGTGAGCGTTCGCGTGCATCACCCCACCTTCCTATCTCAGAGTACTCGTTTGACGAACCATTACTTATATTGGTACATCTATCATCCAAGTACACCCATATCCTTCGGTCACCTACATCACTTCGGCATTGTAGCAACCCTATTTTCTTTCTTTTCTTAAATGTAGCCGTTAGGCCTTTAAAGGAAATCTTTCTCTTGTCGAATTTCGCGTCATTCTGACATATGAACATGTGATTCGCCTTTTTCCTCACGGTTACCCCGTCTATCTTTTCGCGGTTGCTTTCTGGAGTTAAAGGGATCGAAACGACATCTATAACTTCTCTTTTAGAGTAACAAACTGATTCTAGCCTTTCCAGTTTATTTTGTGCAACATCGGGGTCGCCTCGATACAGAATTTCGTCTTCCAAATCTTTCGCTTCCCTAGCGCCAAACGTCTTTAAAAATGCACGTCTGTTGTGTGCGTTTGTCGCTACGTCATTTTCTCCTGTCGGCTTGTCTTTGAACCTAACAACACTGTCAAAGTACGTCTGTGCTGGTGTGAAAATTGCTGCGTCTGTGTTCTTCAATTTTACCCCTGTGTCAGTTTCGAATTTTTGTCTCCCTTTTCTTTCTCTGACATCTGGCGTGCCTACCTTGGCATGGGGAATCCCCACGCGTGTTTCTGCTGACCTCTCAGTAACGGTCACTGCGTCCGTTTTGCGTGACGCGATAGCCTCGGGGTATCGCGACTCAAATTCTACGATGGACAAAATACGAGAATGCCCATTCATACGCGCAAGTGTTAACGGCCCTATTGAATCTATGATACCCGGATTAAAAGTCACACCTATCAAGTTTGTGTCTCTGTCATCTATAGTCACTGTCGCCCTATGAGCTGAGTCGTTCACACTTTCTGTCGTTACTAAAGGTTCAGATCCTTGTGGTGAAGTCGACAAAGTTTTGTTTATGTCGGGCAGCGAAGTTGTCCTGTCACTGGGGAATGCAAACTGTCTCTCCTGTAACACTTGTTCTATTGGGTCAACCTCGTCTGTCTCACTTGGCTGAACTAACTCACTCTGTCTCTCTGTCAGGCTGTCCAGAACTTTGCTGGGAGTTTCTGTCACCACTAGTTCATAGTGCTTGTCACATGTCCCTACCACATGTGGAGAAATCATAACTTCACCTCCTTCCATTTCACCTTGTAAGGTCAAGACGTCAACCTTACTGTGGTGCTCTACACACTTTTCTTTACTGTCATGTTCTGAGTCAGTCTTACATAACGGCTCTACTATGTCCTCTTTATCCTGACGCTCTACATGAGGGGAAACTTCTCCTTTATTTAATAAAGCATCTCTTTCTTCGCGCTTACCTACCGCGCGCCCTTCCAAAACTTCCTCGTGACCTACTTCTGTATCAACCGCCGTGTTAATACAAGTAGCCAAAGCATCGTCCCTACCGCTAAGTCCGTTAAGCGGTTTACACGCAGGCAATACGCAGTTCTCAGCCTCTGTTGCTTTAACCGGGTATACGTCTGCCCTACCCTGCACGTATTCTAACGTACACTCACTGTCCACGCCACTAAGTCCTTTAAGTGCGTTACACGTAGACAATACACAGCTAGCAGCCTCTATCGCTCCAGCCTCACATGTGTTTGTCCTTTCGTTCACCACATCAGCTGTCTGTACATACTCCAATGTACACACGCTGTTAGGTAAGAGAGAGGCCCTTTCCTTCGAGCTACTCCCCTCCTCTACACTCTGGGTCTCACCCACCCCCAAATTTGCCACAACGAAACGGTCAACTTCAACATCTGCTATCGGTCTGGAGTCCTTAGTCAGCACTTTGTCATGCCGTTTTCTACTGCTCGCTCTAGTCTCTACCATGTGAATGGGAGGGGGTGTTTGATTACACGTCTCTGGGTTGGGTGCGGGTCGAACATAACGGCATCCTAGAACACCTTGGTAAATAGAATTCGTCAAGACTGCTACTTCTAATTCGCCCGTCACGTAACGTGTCTCGATATGAACTTTAGCCAGGGGTAGGATGTCATTTGTACCATTAGCATACGTCACTGACACTGTCTCTCCCGTGTAGTTCTTTCTGTCCACTAAGTTAGCGTCTAAAAGTACTGGAAAACTGCATCCAGTGTCTAGCAGAAACGTTATTTCTTTGTCTTCTACGAATCCACTAGTTGTGTTGGCCGGTACGTCGTCTGTGTTTTTACTGCTTTCCATTGCGCAAATACGGTTCGGGGCGGGTCTGTTACACTCGCGTGCTATGTGTCCCGATTTATTACACAGATAACACACTTTGTTCTGCGTGTTCTGCGCCTGTCGGTCTCTGTCAACCTGTGGTTTAGTTTGGGTTCGTAATCTATCTTCTTCTCTGAAATCTCTTCTTTCCCTGAAACCATTACTCTGAAATGTGTTTCTACCTTCACTTGGACTTGGTGTAATCTTGCTAGTTTCGGTGCGGTGTCTTGCGGAGTTTCCCGTTTTACTGTGCGCGTTGTCATAGCGGTCGGCGCACGTTGCGATATCATCTAGGTTTTTATGTTCTCTTTCGGCCAAGAATGTGACTAGTTCTGGTCTATAACTCTCCATCACTTTTTCTCGGATACATAGTTCCCTAAGCCCTTCATAACTTCTTTCGATTTCGGCCATGGTAACCCATTTTTCGAACAAGCTACGCAATTTAGCATGAAACTGGTGGTGTGTGTCGCAATTTCGTTTTTGCGCATCTCGAAACAATTTCCGATACCGTTCGGCAGAGATTCTAAATCTAATGCGTAACGCTTTCTTTAGAGCTTGGTAATTATTTACGTCATTCTCGGGTAAGGTGTGATAAACATCGCGAGATTGCCCGGTAAGGAAACAAGATAGATTAACTGCCCAGTGTTCTTTTGGAATCCCATGCGCCTCAGCTACACGTTCAAACTGAGTTAGATATTCTTCGAGATTTTCTCCCTTATCGTCAAAGTTTTGGAAGTGTAAACTAACTATGCGTCTGTCACGTCTGGGTACAAAATGATTTTCAAAGGAACCAGTATCGTCTACATCCCCTGAATATGTCCTGATTGAACTACCCATGTTTCTTGCATTAATTTCGGCTATTCTGATCCTTTCCTCGGTAGCTGCCTTTATTTTCTCTCTCTCTATTCTTTCTTCCTTAGCCATCTTCTCCTTTCTTTCCTCGCCATATTGCTTCCTTTTTCTCTACCTCTCTGTTAATATCCCCTTTCTTTAAACCTTTTCCTTCGGCCTTTTCTCGCCATATCTTTATTAACCCAGCGAGGATGTTTTCGTCTTCTAATGCGTAGGACATTTTTTCGAAGGGGTTTTTAATTTCGAGAAGTGAAAGGTATGTGTCACTGTTACAGTATTGACTATACCAAACTATACCAAACAAACAATCTAATAAAACACTCTCGCTCACAAATGTAAAATTAGAAAATGTTTTCAATTCTTCCCAGTATAAATTCCTCTGTATCGATGTGACGTAATAATACACTACCCCACTAGTAGCGTACAAAACTCAATAGTACCCTTTTCCAAAAAGCGGTACTTTCCAAACGTGCCTATAATTTAAACCCTTGTTAAATATAGCGCCTACGTTTGCAATGGGCTATGCTACACTCTTATCTTCAAGCAGTGTGAACATCAATTCTATTTCCTTCATAGAACGCTCCTAAAATTTATATACTCTTCCTTTAGTATATAACCACAGAAATACTTTTAACGCATCACATCGATCACAGAAAAAAATATGCTCAGCTATTCATTAGCAAATGAAACAATGCATTCGTTATCTTAACTATGCATGCACATTTCAAAGAAAAGTTATAGAAGATAGCGAGACATGAAAAGCATATCAAAATAGCAAATCATGGAAATAGAAAGTCATGAAAATATCAAAATAGCAATTCATGAAGACATATCAAAATATTGCAAATGAAAATATAAAATAGGCATTGACAAGGAGTGCATAAAACGTGTTTCTAAACTTTTGGCTCTCTAGGTAATAACAATTTTTTCTGCACAAATTTATCAACCCCTCTTCAGACTTTCTAACATTAACATTTAGGTCCCGCTATAAATTTTGCCTACTCTCCCTAGCGTTCATCCCGGACGAGCCCCCACGATGTTGGTACCCCCCTAAATACGAATATCTAGGACGGACAACAAGTTGAGGACGTCACTTCCGGTAACTCGTATTGAGCCCCCAGAGGAAACGATTCCTCACAGATAAGACAGGACAGACAGATAAGACAAAGACAGACTCAAGACAGACGTTGGACAGACGTGACGACAACACTCGTAAAATCGTACTAGACAAGAATAACAATGAATTTGACAACACTAATGAAAATTTAACAATAACTTTATATAACAATAAAATAAAGAAAATGACAATAAAAGAAGAACAGTTAACAATGTTGGCCAAAATAATTACAAAATATAAATCCTATAACTAATTCAGGGAAAATACTAGCCCCTCTTAATGAAATGACTTTAGTGTCCGTTTTCCTTCCCCCAAATCGTTCCTTTTTCTGTATTTCAGTTCCAATACACTATTATGCACTTCTGCTCAATGTTTATGTTTCTATACTTAGCTCAACAGCTGGGGCAAAGGTCAACACAGCGTTGAATCCCCGTCGCGCATGCGTTCCCCGACGGCAGGCCCTTGAATAGTGGCTCCGTCCCTTTTCACTCTGCGTGAACAACAACCAGCAGAATATACGTCGTCTGCTCTCTGACCCGGATTTGGTCCTAGCTTCTGTTTGTAGATACTCTTTGTAACTACTCTCTCTCTAGTTACTGTTTATAGATTCTCTTCCTCTGATTACTGTTTATAGATTCTCTTCTTCTGATTACTGTTTCTGTTTGGTTCTGAAATGTAATTAAGGCAGTGTAAGTAACTGCTAATTACAGAATTAAAGTATTTAGGTGCCAGGGCTACTACTTCCCTGAGCACATTGGCACTAATCTGAAAGAAAGGTTTAGTTAGAATACATAAATCATCTTCACACATCCTATTATTATATTTACTAAGTTTTACAAAATTAAAATTAGCCACACATACCTTTCACGTTCCGAAACCGAATGAACCCAACGTCATCTGGTTGGAGTGCAGTACACTCAAGGGTTAGTCTTTCTGACTTAGAAATTTTCTCACTTCTAAAATGTTACCAGATGAAATCTCTGGGACTGCTCCTGCGTGTTTTAAAACTCGGTTTGTTCTGAGCCAGTGAAGAGAATTGACTGGGCCCGACTTATATAAAGGCTTTCCAGTATTCCTGGTATTTCTTTGGAACTAACCCTTCCCTCTACTGTTATCTAAGAGTGGCCCTTTGATCCCCCGACCGCTTCCTGTATTCTGGCCTATAGCTCAGTGTGAATCTATCCCCTTCTCTATCAGCTAGCTACAAGTGACCCTTTTGATCCCTAACCGTTTCCTGTGCCCTAGCCCTGGGTGGTCAGGTCTTGTATAACTCTAACGTCCTGCTAATGTCTTGGAGTGGCTGGTCAGTCTTGTAATTAGTGTCTTGGTTAAATGCTTTAAACGTATATTTTATGCTATGGTTCCTATACCTCTCATGTATCTACATTTTATTATTTTAATTTTTAAATGTTTATGGAGTGATGCCGGGCTAAGTTTTGCTTTCGCCTGACAATCTCTATATATTAGGAGGTTTGTTAATCTCTATATTCAAGAAGAACATTGTATTTCAGAATTTATTTATCATCATTTGGAAAATATTTTATATTTTGTTTAAGAAATAAATACTAAAAGAAATGGAATTGTAATTAATAATGTTGTGATCATTTGTAACTGTTTTAACTATTGTTGTGATTGATAGTTTGTACCTGTAACAGTTGAGTATTTCAATGCTTTCGACTTCAGGTCATTTTACCGACTAATGACAAAACGAACATAGCCGTTATACTGACTAATGACACAACGAACAGAGCCGTTATATCGACTAATGACACAACGAACAGAGCCGTTATACCGACTAATGACACAACGAACAGAGCCGTTATACCGACTAATGACACAACGAAGAGAGCCGTTATACCGACTAATGACACAACGAAGAGAGCCGTTATATCGACTAATGACACAACGAACAGAGTCGTTATACCGACTAATGACAAAACGAACAGAGTTATACAGACTACAGGTGATATTAACAAAGCTTTTTTCATATTATTCTTTTAACACACTACATAACAATGTTTCCAACTTAAAAAAAATCACATTGCAGTAAAATATTAATAGAACACGAATACGTGTATATGTACTTAATAATTTTAAATAATTTTAAGAAATAGTTGCACGCTTTACAAATTTTATAACCGTTTCCAACAATATAATATCGACAGATAAAGTCAAATTGACGTCTGAATTGCTTGACAATTTGACAAGGCCAAATGAAAACGTCGATAGAAACAAAGATGTTACCTCTATAACTGTTCGTTTAGTACAAGCGTGCAGTCGATTGCTAATTTTTATTTTTAAATTGGCGTTATGGCTTTTCAGGGACATTTACTAATAATAATCAACACTAAAACAATTCAAGTCCGGCATTTTGTCAAGTTTCGTTTAAATATTCAGGACAATGACTAAATGAACTGACATTTGTGATGGTTATAAAACTACCTACTGAAAAGTCTGTACAACATTTAATTCATTATGTAAAGCCCAGAGACAAAATGATAAATTTATTAAGTATTAATACCTTTCGTTGCTTTAATAACTCACCTTTAATCGTATTTATAAATCACATCAGACTAAATTTCATGTTTACTCAATTAAGTGGACTTAGATACAAAAGGTCAAGATTATGCAATACATAAACATTATTTTATGTAATCTATTTGAGTCGAACCAGATGTCATATATTTTCTTTTCCCGTTCATCTTTTATTTTTCTTTTACTCAGCATTTTTATTTAACTTTTCTCCTTACTCATCTTTCGTATTTCTATTTCCTTTTTACTCAACTTTCATATTTCACATTCCTCTTTACTCAACTTTCATATTTTACTTTCCTCTTTACTCAACTTTCATATTTCACTTTATTCATCTTTCGTTTCTAACTCGCCCCATTACTTATCTTTCATTCGTTCGTTCGGTGATAGAATGTAACTCGCCCCATTACTCATCTTTCATTCGTTCGTCCGGTGATAGAATGAATGTAACTTGCCCCATTACTCATCTTTCATTCGTTCGTCCGGTGATAGAATGTAACTCGCCCCATTACTCATATTTCATTCGTTCGTCCGGTGATAGAATATGTTGCTATTGTGCCAGTAATGTGTAATCATTCCGTAGTCAAAGCTGAAACATACTATCGTTTTTGTGGCTGTGAGGTGTAATCATCTAATAAAGAAAACGGAAACATAATTTTGATATTGTGACTGTAAGATTGTAATCATTTCATAAGCAATGCTCAAACATAATTTTGATATTGTAAAGTGTAATCATTTCAGAAGCAAAGATGAAATATAATATTGTTATTGTGCAGGTAATCATTTAATAAGCAAAGATGAAATATAATATTGCTAATGTGCCTGTAAGGTGTAATCATTTAATAAGATAAGCGGAAAGTCGGCGGGAAAAAATGTAGGCTTTTTTAATGTCGCATCACATATCGACACAAACAAGGTTATCTGTTCAGTGTTAAGTCTAACTGTCAAACATATCTGTAGCATTTTGCTCAGAGGACCCCGTTTCAAATCTCGGTAAGTTCTGGGCAAGTCTTCACATCTTCACGCATGTCTTGTGACTTTGTTTGAGTTTTACTACAGACTTGACTTTATTACAGTTCTGTCACCAAACCTCTAGACTGAGGGCTAGTTACATTTGTTACTATCTCACAATACAATGTATGTTCTTATAACTACAATCCTGACCGACTCATACACAGGACTATATTAAAATTGTTTCCTACTTAGACAAGAATTTAATAAAATCGGTGATATGGAATCACCGTCACCAGAAAAATATATCGTGACAGACAAAATATCCCAATGTCAAAGGTCAAAGGTATAGAATAATACCTTGTGACACCAGTCACAATATCCCAATGCCAAAAATATGGAATAACATCTTGTGAAACCAGACAAAATATCCCAATGCCAATGACCGAAATAACACTTTTGACACCAGGCACAATATCCCAATGTCAAAAATATGGAATAACATCTTGTGAAACCAGACAAAATATCCCAAGATCAAAAACCTGAAATAACACCTTTGACACCAGTCACAATATCCCAATGCCAAAGACTGAAGAATAGAGTAACAAGTGACGACATGTGGAAAGGAGAGACTGTGTATTAGGGAGGTAGAATATTGCATGAGGATGTATGGAAATAAGAGACTATGTGTATATAAGGAGGTAAAATATTGCATGATGTATGGAAATAAGAGACTATGTGTATATAAGGAGGTAGAATATTGCATTAGGATGTATGGAAATAAGAGACTATGTGTATATAAGGAGGCAGAATATTGCATTAGGATGTATGGACATAAGAGACTATGTGTATATAAGGAGGTAGAATGATGATAAATGCGAAAGAGAGCGTAGGTGGATATGTGTATAAAAGTCACAATGATGGATTTCATTATGAACACACCCTTAAGTGTCTAAATTCACACCGTAAAGAAAACTGAAAAGATCAAGGAGAACTTTTAATTATCCCGAAAACGGACAGACATATTGAAGAAAAGACAAAAGACAAATTTTAATTATCCGATAAAAACGAATAACTGTCAGGTATTAATGACAAAAAAGCAAGGACAACCTTTCATTATCACGATAAAGAGAATAACTATAAGATTTTATGAACAAAAGACCATGGGAACTTTTAATTTTCCCGAAAAAGAAAATAACTGACAAATAACAAGAACAAATGAAACATAGATTGCCTGAAGAAGGGTGGGGGTAAAATGTCTGGTAGTAAAAGGGTGCTCCTAGAGGAGTGCGGAGGCATTTTTTTTATCACGAGACAATCACAAAATGACGTTTCTTTTTGATGTTTACTACCGTTGCTTGTCAATTAGTCTGACTCCCATGACTCATTATTTAGGCAAAAAAGCCTATATATATGTTTGCTCTGGTACTCAGATCAACCGGAGACCAACAGAAGGGAGCATAATTTTGGAGTAGTTCTTGTCAAGAATGAATCAGATCTGGCCAGTAACCATTGTGATATTGGCAATCGTAAGCGCAGTCGCAGGTAATACTTTGATATTTCAGTCAGTCATTATCTCCCCTTGTGTCATGTTAATATTTCTCTTTTACAGCTAGAATTGATTTGTTGCATTCGCTTAGTTCATGACGAATTGACAATTACATTAATTTTGGTTCAAATGAAATTTTAAGCTGTTATCATGGGCATGAAAGCGAGAAAACTTAATTTCTATCTTTCCGTAGCTTGTAGAAGATCTTTATTTAAGCACAAAATGTTACCGGGCTTATATTTCAGTAATTTGATCCAAAGTATGTCTTTAAGTAAAGAGATGAAAAAGAACAACACCCGCATTTAATTATTTTTGCCTTCCTTTGTAGAATCATACCATTGTTTTCTTGTTGAGTCTTGTTTTTATTTCTGCAATTATGTAATGGTAGAGCAGTGGCCATGTTTTGTTAAGGTTGCTAAACTTTACCTTTACCTCAAGCAATATGTAGCTTTTGTCCAGGGTAATTCTTGCACTTTTATGGGTATATTAATAATAAATGTAATCCCTAGGTCTGAGCTTACCAAATGTACAACCTCTTTACGTCTTTCTTTTCCCTTACCTATATCTCTTGTGGCTCAGCCCCCATCCCATCTAATTAGGCAATACTTCTTAGGAAGTCATGAAGTTAAGATTATGCGTAAACTCTACCGAGGAACAAGTCACATGAACTCCACAACACGATGCAAGATTACAGAACAGAGCGTAACAGAAAGAGACATAAATTCAACAGATTAATTAAACACATAAAAAATTCACAAACACAAACATATGACAAAGATAATGAAGTGTAAAAGATATCAACTACAAAATGTTTTTTGTTGCATCTTTTGTCTGATTTACAAATCTGCAACACACGTTTGATTTCATAAATGTCGCTGCTTTCAACATTCATGCACAGAAAAATAAAATAAATATGTACTCTCTGTCCCCTGGTGTACAAAGATAATTATTAGTGACCAAATACTAACAATATAATTAGAATCTAGGTCACCAGAGCGTCACCTTTGGCTTCACAGGTGTGAAAGAATCCAGGAGAGCTAATAAAATTTACTCCCAATGAAGTTTTGCGCAAAAGTCTTTAATCCAAGTACGAAATCTCCTTACAGTGAAACCTGCCGCACTCAGAAATCAATTTTAATGAAATTCACTCCCAGTGCAATTTCTCGACAGAATCCTATGTGGACGTCTGATTGAGTGTGTTTCGTTCACACTCACCCCAGAAGCCGCAATAGACCTTTCATCTTCACGATGTTCACAGTCTTGGTCTGCTTCTGGAGGATCCCCACAGCCTCGCGGTGCGTCTGAGGTGGAGGGCTGGAGGGCTGACGGAAGTGGGTGAAACAGATTGCACCAGTTTGGCGCACACCCTCATCCGCCCTCCGTCGGGGGGGGGGGGCGAAACCGCCTATTACTTCTCAATGAGAGTTTAACTGGCAATTTATACTCTTCGCGTGTCAGCTAACCAGAATCACTCATCTCACCCTTCCAACCACCGTTCATCATTCAGTCGCGTTCACAACTATATATTTAAACCTCTGGTCGGAAACCATCTCTTCAGTCAGATGTCACTCACTCTCAGCCCTAGGCTATGAGTTCGTTTCTCTATCCACATCGACTTATCTCACAAAGAACGTAAACATGAATGGCTGACTACAACTTCACATTAATCCTCTTTCCATCATGCAAGAGTGACTATTGAGGGTCACAACAGCCAAAGCACACTAAGACAATATTCTTCAAATCTAATTTAGCAAGTCAGGCGCATTAAGACAATATTCTACAAATCTAATTTTGCCAATCAAAGCGCACTTTTAAGCAATTCTACCAGTAACTATTTGCATGACGTACACATTTTTAACAAATTGCTTGGCATTCTCTACTGAATGAAAAGTATGACACTAGAATACGTTTTAGAGGTTACAGAATGTCACACATAAATATTCATATATATATATATATATATATATATATATATATAACCCTATTCCCAGACTTAAGCGGACCAAATAAGCTTAAAAACCAGACTTATGTCGACCTACAGCAATAGGCAGACCGCCTCTTGGTCTGCCTAAGTTTCAGATTGTTCATTCTTATAAATAAAGCTTAATTTTGCCATTTTTCTCTCATAGTTTTATCTTTGTTGTTATTATCTTTGACATAAACCACTAAATTTCATATTTTAATAGTTTTTCCTGTGAGTTTTCATCGAAATTCGGGTGCGATTTTGAAGGTTGTATACTTCGGGCATTATTGATATGCTTAAAATCCAGAGTTATGTAGACCGTTGAAAAAGTGGTTGTAACTATGTAGTTTGCGTGTATACTATATAGTTCCTAAATGTCATCGTTTAGAAAAGAATGTCTTTCATCGATATAACTGATTAATTTTACTAAATTCAGTTTATTTCTACATTTAATTAAGCGTGAGGTTAGAGTACCCTGTTGACAACGATTTTATGGTCACACTACGTACCTAATTAAACACAATATGGAAGTGAAAAGAATGCTCTGGAAAGGTAAAACTGAAACCGGCTGATATAATGTGTATATTAAAGTCATAATAATCAAATTAGAATCTCCATACACTTTAAAATAATTTTAAAACATATTTTTTGTAACTCGACTCGAACACGTTAAATTGGATTGCTTCCCTTTTCCTGTATCACTGTTTAAGGCCCCAAAATGTATATTTTTATTTTCTACAAACTGGCTTAAACTAACGATTCAAGTGGCCTTTCTCTAGGTCAAGAAATTACTTTTACATCTATTATAAACAAATAGAATGCCGCTTTTGTGGTTTAAAGATTAGAATATTGCTTAAACTCGCTCAATCGAAGAACTGATTTTTTTCAAAATGGCGGCTTACGATTGTCTAGTACTGTAAGTGTAAGTAGGTTGCACAGAAACTATAAACTAAAATAAAGGCTAAAGGCTTACTTAAATTTGATATTAATAATGATATTTAATTTCTCAAAGGAAAAAGCTACACAGTTTAAGAAGCATTATTTAAGTATTTTATTCTGAACTCGATCTCAATGTACAATGACAGCCTATATTAGTTATGCATGTAAACAACAAAGAGCAAATTAATTGTTTGGTTTAAATTTTAACAATTATTGTATTTCCAAAAACGAATAAACTTTTACATTAAAAAGTCTGCTTAGAAATCAGTAGAGGATTATTTGCATAATTTTCAGAGTTTATTTTCTTGAAATCACCATTAGCTATATAGATTTTGCAAAATTATTGATTAAATAAGTTGTGGAAATATATTAGATTTTATAAATCAACATCATATGAACAATAGAATTAAATGTAACATTAACTATTTATTTTTATTTTTTTATATGTCTATCTAATTAATACTCTTGTAATACAAGTTATTTCCATTTAAAGAATTGTGAAAGCACTAGAAGTAAAACTACTATTCAAAACAAAATTAAACCATGTGATACTTTGAAATATTTTTCAGATTTATACATAATATATTAATTAGTATAATTTTAACACTGCAGATTTCATTAAGTCAGACCCATTTGGTACTCTGAAATCTTGTTTACAGCAGATGACATTTTTCCTAGTGGATATTACTTGCCTCTGAAATACACTCCCAACTGGTATTTATTTGGAAAAAATAATTAATTTCTATGCAACACTTTTATTAAATATTGACTTTTCCAAGGAGGATTGTGAGAGACTTGTGTAATATTCAAAATTCCTTTCAAGATAATATGTTCTTACCAACAAGAATAGCTATCCCACTTCTTTGTAATTAATTCTAATTTATACATGCATGTTTGTAAATCAATTTCTGCATCATAATAATACATTCCACCATTCATTTAACTGTGTACTGATGGATTTGACTTGTTATACATTGTCATAAATTTATAAATATCATTCAGCTTGTAAAATGCACTACTCAGTTGTTAAGCTCTCTAATTTATAGATGTATGTTGTAAATCCATTTCTGCACCATAATAATACATTCCATCATTCATTTTACTGTGAAATGATGGATTTGATTATTATACTAAATTATAGATACGTAAATATCATTCAGCTTGTAAGATGCACTACTCAGTTATTAAGCTCTTATATATTTCCAGGTCTTGAAAAAACACACTCTGCTATGTTTATAGCAGGAGTGCGATTATTACTGCTATGTAAATATAATAATTTCTAACAGTAGTAATAATACTGAAGTCCAAGAAACTGAAGAAAGATATGTCAATAGAAAAACTGAATATTTACTGTTTCCATTTAACAAAACTGTTTGAATAGTGATAGTGATAGTTAACATGTTCATAATGTATAACTGAAAGTTACAGGGCAATATTATATACAGTTAATACAGCTTATATAGCTACAAAATGATCATGGATTAGGAAAGTTGTTAAAAAATAATAGAACATACTACCAGACATATAATAGATAACCTGAAATAAGACAACTACCTTATATTCAGTTATTCAGTTAATAGTTAAATACACTAATAAAAAAAATAAAACATAAATAATAAGATTGTTGCATTGTATGAAGCAAATAAAGTAGCACTAAAGTGACAAATCCATTATGTTTTCAGCTTGTGTTGTATACAACACTTTAGACTCTCACTCACTGATCCACTATTAAAAATCACTAATCTTGTGAATACATATGAAATATTTTCTTAATAATAGAACTGACTCAGATTGGATTATGAGACTATTAAAAATATGTAATGTTGCAAATACATATGAAATATTTTCTTAATAGTAGAACTGACACATATTGGATTATGAGACTATTATTAGGCTAGTGACTTTAATGAGGGATGAGGTACAGATATAATGTATTTTAATGTAAAGGATATCCAGCAATATACAAATAAATAATAATTTAATTTGGAATATATTTTAGTGTTCCAGAATGCCAGTTCTAAGATATGAATTGATTATAAGAAATTGATAATAATAATAGTATATTACAAAATTTCACACTAAACAACAAAATTCACTAGCAAAAATGCCAAGTTCAGCATTTCAAATCTTACATATGCACATTGGATAAACTAAAAGATACATGAGAGCTATTAATAATATATGCCTACATGAGAAATTAAAACAATAATTATCATTTTAAAGTGGCTGTATCTCTACTGGTCACAAAGAAACTTTTTAAATCTTATATTTTTTAATTTGCTCTATGGATCACTATGCTATAATTGATTTATACATTTATGAAAACTAAATGTTTTCTTTAAATTAGCTGCAAAAACTAGTACTGTATTAATATAACTTATGTATATACATATATATTTATTTCAAATGTAATTTAGAGTAAGGGTGTGCAGCAAGTATTATTTCATCCAAAAGTAAAAAGAAAAATTTCAATTCGGTTCAAGTTTAGGATGATTGGAAACACAACTGTGTACAGAGATGCAATGAATATTTCTTTACTTCTTCAAATCCTTTACAACTATGAACAATAACTGTATTAGTCTCAAGACTGTGTATTTACAGTAGCTGATGCAATAGAGTAACTTATGTGGAAACTATAGTTAGATTTAATTTCACTACAAAAAGAAATGACAATGTGTGCTATTTTTTGCAGTCCATAACGTTATTCAAAACTGTGTGGTAGTATTTAAAGTAATATTTATACTGGTAGTTTAAAAGTGAAATAGAAAAGATATAGAGCATTGTGAATGAAATGAAAATTGATTTATTTTTATAGATAAATAAAATACTTCTCCTTGTGGTTTTTGACTCGCACAAAAATGAAAGAAAAATAGAATACTCCTTTCTATCTTTTTTCTCTTAGCCAAATTATTTGACTATCAACATTTAGCACTGTCATATAGGTGCTACGAACTTTCTTGTGTCAGTTTTGCACGAATAGTAATTAAAAGTTTTCATTCGAATTGCACTGCCCCTTTTGTCACGTGGAGAGCTAATTCCCTCAACTCTGTCGTAGTGGAGATAATGGGCTTTCTTTTGTCAACTCAAAGAGACCATCCCTATTGTTCGTATCTTAACGGTTTATAGTGGGTTTTCCAAACACCCGGACCCCTGTCGTCTTCCTAACAGCCAGGCGGCTTATATCAAAAGTTAATCCTTCCTCCTCGCCTACACTCGTACACGTGAGAACAACAGTACCTATCTTTACTACTGACTGGCGATTGTTGTGCAAACATTTTTTTCTTCTTAGCAGTGTTAGTGAATGGCTACGCATTCTTTCGTACTTCCATCAAATCAACACTGCACACATTTATGTACACAAAGGTGTGTACGGTAGACCCAACAGCTCCATACACAATTGTCGTGTTTAAAAACAAGGGGGTCATTATACGTAATATCGAAGGAGAGAAGTTATATGACATATATCTAGATGCAAAGTGTTACTCGATGCTATTTTTACTGCAATATTTAAGTTATTAAAACACAAAATTTAACAGAAACAAAATCTAAATCAGGAATAAAAGATATATTCTAAAATTTATATTCGTTTTTTTTTATTTACAGCTAATCCTAACCCTAACATTTCTCTTTTAAAAAAACACCAAAACTATCTCTAAAATTCCCTAACCATATTTTTTCTCTAACCTAAAACAAGAGAGTTGTGTATTGAGTCGCTTCTAATCAACGGTGAGCAATGAGCGGGAAAATATCAGGAAAAAAGTCACAGGAAAAAAAAAAAGTCATAGGAAATAAAATCACAAGAAAAAAGTTACAGGAAATAATTTCACAATATAAAGTCAAAAGTGTCAGAGTGTATATGTTATAATACTTATTAACAGTAAGTGAAGCAGGAAAAGGCAAGGAGGTTAACTGCTCGCTCAAAATGTGTGTGATTCAAGTGTATTTTATGTACCGTATAAAAGCTTTGTAATACATACATTTAGTTAATTAATTTTCAGTGTAAGTCGGTATGCTTGCTTATTATTGAGTGAATAACAGTAAATGGAAGTAAGCGACGGCTCATTAGGATCCTCGTTCGATTCTCGCTCGTTGAGGGTAAATGTGTGTGTGTGAGTGTGTGTGTGTGTGTGTGTGTGTGTGTGTGTGTGTGTGTGCGTGTGTGTGTGTGTGTGTGTGTGTGTGTGTGTGTGTGTGTGTGTGTACGTACTTGCGAAGTTTCAGTTCTGCGGTAAATTGCTTTATATGCAAGTTGCTGGAGTCCTTTCAAGTCTTCTATAAATGTTTCAAACTTGTTCTACCAAAATTGATCAGAGGCTCCCACTTTATACAGTTTATCAGCTATTAATTATTCACTGTGTTAAATTTGTAACCAGAAAACGTTAGTTTGCCTTCACTCGTGCGTATAATCCAGCTAATCAAACGTAGGCATGACATTTTAAGGAGTGTGGCATCTTGGAAGAGCAAAGAGCACTTACTTCGCGATCAATCGATTCACCGCACTCCCTCAAAGGACTATGTGCTCTGTGTACATAGAAGCCTACATAACTTTTTCTTGTTTTCAGTGTTTCAAGCCGTAAGTAAGAAGGAAATACGCAATGTAATAACCAAACTGAAACTGAAACAAGCAAACTGAAACTTACTTAAAATCATGTGAAATATTGAAACTCGATTTGACAGTTATTTCAAAACTTTAATTAAACTAGTTTATTTGATATTAGGAAAAATATTAAAAGTTTAAACTAGTTTCATATATCATCAAATAATAAGAAAGCTTCAATTAATAAACATTTCTATATGTGCCTTTGTACTTAGTAAGAAGAAGTGGCAGGAGAATGACCTGCTGTTTATTAGTCATATGCTTGAATCATGAATCTATTTTTATTAATGCTATCATCCTTTTAGTTCATTCATATGTAATGCTTGTCTGTAAATGAGGTCGTGTGGTTTGCGTGGAATGTGTACACGTTAATAAAACAAACAGATAGAGAGAAACAGAGTAGTAATTTACTAGATTATATTGTAATAATTCAGTGAATACACAAATGCGTTCATTTTTAAAGACACAAATGACATATTATCTTGCTAATCAGTATTGGCATACAGCTTAATTTTCGCCAAACATTTTTATCTATCTCTCTATTGATTTCACGTTAAATTGCTCGTAACATTGAGTAAGCAGATGCATTTCGATACGTGAAGAAAAAAAATTTAAATGTGTAGTTTGTTTGTTTCCATTCTATTGGTTATTTTTTCTTTTCTTAAGGAAGATTAAATCAGCAAACATTTTTTTGTTTATAAAGTGAGTATGGAATGTCGTCTTTGTATTTAATAAAAAATGGCAAGAGAATGACCTTACAATAACTTTAGTATAATATTTTAACTTTATGCGCCCAATTATGAAAAAAACTACATTGTCTTCTTCTGCTTTGGTTTACAGAGTGACCAATAATATTTTAAAGATATCAAACGTAATACTAATTTACACCATCTCTGTTATAGAAAAATAAATATGGAAATACAGAATCTGAAATCAGTGAAACACGACTATAAAGAATAGAGTAAGCGATATCTTTTATTCAAATAAAAGTGATCATTGCTTAGAGAAACCTCTTAAAGCGTTCTAAAAGGAAATAAGCATTATTTAAACTTTTATTATGTTAATTAAGTAATTGATTTAATTAAAGAATATTAAGGAACTCTGATAGGTTAATTGTCTTCTTTTGTTGATTCTGATTCTGACAAAATGGAGCAATATTACAAATACCTCTTTGAACAAATAAAATGTTTCTGCGTGTGCTGAACCCGAATCTGAAGTTAGTTTTATTAAATTCCTCGTACTATTCCGCATAATTAGAAAAATAAAATTTTCGCAAAAAAAATCATAATTCGAGAAATATGAAATATTATCATTTCAAAATAAGCCACGCGTATTTCTGCATAATCCTGCAAAGGCTGTCAAAATTTCAGCGACTTTAGTAGAAAACGCGATTTGGCGCCAAAATTTCTTTGTCTCAAAAAATCGACTTTACCTACTAATAATGCAAGGCGCTAACTGTAGTCGACATTTTGACAAAAGCTGAATTTCTACAAAACTAATTGTCAGAAAAGGACTAAAATTGGTAGGCATGAAACTAAATCCTTTGTGACTCGGAATGTAAAATAAAAAGTCTGATATTCCAAAGAACTCTACAGAAAAACCCGTTCCTGCAACCCTTCTGCAAAAATTGAGTTTTCTTGATTTTTCGAAGCGTTCGTCTTTTTATCTGACGAACGCTTTACTCTACATGCATTAAATTCAGGTACCTAATGCACAACCATGGGTCTTATGACTTCTATTTATTGAGTATTTTTAGAGTAATCCATGTCGGAAATAATTAGGTTCAAACTACTTAAAATGGCCCATTTCCCGCTTCGGCTCGTTCGGATGGCCACAGTCACCTGTAATGTTACTCCTCAGCTCCGTTCTCAGGGATGATTTCGAAAGAGGAATCTATGGGCTACGTCCAGAAGTTAAGTGTATGATTGTATGTCTATAACTGCGCCCACCACAATAGGGTAATCACGATGACCAAACTTTGCAAATCGGCCAAAGGTGCGAAAATATCCAAACGTCAATTCTGACAAATTGGCGCAATATTACAAATACCTCTTTGAACAAATAAACTGTATCCGCGTGTGCTGAACCCGAATCTGAAGTTAGTTTTATTAAATTCCTCGTACTTTAAGAGAAATGCGCATAATTAGAAAAATAAAATTTTCACAAAAAAATTCATATTTCGAGAAATATGAAATATTATCGTTTCAAAATAAGCCACGAGTCTTCCTGTATTATCCTGCAAAATCTATCAAAATTTCAGCGACTTTAGTAGAAAACGCGATTTGGCGCCAAAATTTCTTTGTCTCAAAAAATCGACTTTACCTACTAATAATGCAAGGCGCTAACTGAAGTCGACATTTTGACAAAAGCTGAATTTCTACAAAACTAATTGTCAGAAAAGGACTAAAATTGGTAGGCATGAAACTAAATCCTTTGTGACTCGGAACGTAAAATAAAAAGTCTGATATTCCAAAGAACTCTACAGAAAAACCCGTTCCTGCAACCCTTCTGCAAAAATTGAGTTTTCTTGATTTTTCGAAGCGTTCGTCTTTTTATCTGACGAACGCTTTACTCTACATGCATTAAATTCAGGTACCTAATGCACAACCATGGGTCTTATGACTTCTATTTATTGAGTATTTTTAGAGTAATCCATGTCGGAAATAATTAGGTTCAAACTACTTAAAATGGCCCATTTCCCGCTTCGGCTCGTTCGGATGGCCACAGTCACCTGTAATGTTACTCCTCAGCTCCGTTCTCAGGGATGATTTCGAAAGAGGAATCTATGGGCTACGTCCAGAAGTTAAGTGTATGATTGTATGTCTATAACTGCGCGCACCACAATAGGGTAATCACGATGACCAAACTTTGCAAATCGGCCAAAGGTGCGAAAATATCCAAACGTCAATTCTGACAAATTGGCGCAATATTACAAATACCTCTTTGAACAAATAAACTGTATCCGCGTGTGCTGAACCCGAATCTGAAGTTAGTTTTATTAAATTCCTCGTACTTTAAGAGAAATGCGCATAATTAGAAAAATAAAATTTTCACAAAAAAATTCATATTTCGAGAAATATGAAATATTATCGTTTCAAAATAAGCCACGAGTCTTCCTGTATTATCCTGCAAAATCTATCAAAATTTCAGCGACTTTAGTAGAAAACGCGATTTGGCGCCAAAATTTCTTTGTCTCAAAAAATCGACTTTACCTACTAATAATGCAAGGCGCTAACTGAAGTCGACATTTTGACAAAAGCTGAATTTCTACAAAACTAATTGTCAGAAAAGGACTAAAATTGGTAGGCATGAAACTAAATCCTTTGTGACTCGGAATGTAAAATAAAAAGTCTGATATTCCAAAGAACTCTACAGAAAAACCCGTTCCTGCAACCCTTCTGCAAAAATTGAGTTTTCTTGATTTTTCGAAGCGTTCGTCTTTTTATCTGACGAACGCTTTACTCTACATGCATTAAATTCAGGTACCTAATGCACAACCATGGGTCTTATGACTTCTATTTATTGAGTATTTTTAGAGTAATCCATGTCGGAAATAATTAGGTTCAAACTACTTAAAATGGCCCATTTCCCGCTTCGGCTCGTTCGGATGGCCACAGTCACCTGTAATGTTACTCCTCAGCTCCGTTCTCAGGGATGATTTCGAAAGAGGAATCTATGGGCTATGTCCAGAAGTTAAGTGTATGATTGTATGTCTATAACTGCGCGCACCACAATAGGGTAATCACGATGACCAAACTTTGCAAATCGGCCAAAGGTGCGAAAATATCCAAACGTCAATTCTGACAAATTGGCGCAATATTACAAATACCTCTTTGAACAAATAAACTGTATCCGCGTGTGCTGAACCCGAATCTGAAGTTAGTTTTATTAAATTCCTCGTACTTTAAGAGAAATGCGCATAATTAGAAAAATAAAATTTTCACAAAAATATTCATATTTCGAGAAATATGAAATATTATCGTTTCAAAATAAGCCACGAGTCTTCCTGTACTATCCTGCAAAATCTATCAAAATTTCAGCGACTTTAGTAGAAAACGCGATTTGGCGCCAAAATTTCTTTGTCTCAAAAAATCGACTTTACCTACTAATAATGCAAGGCGCTAACTGAAGTCGACATTTTGACAAAAGCTGAATTTCTACAAAACTAATTGTCAGAAAAGGACTAAAATTGGTAGGCATGAAACTAAATCCTTTGTGACTCGGAATGTAAAATAAAAAGTCTGATATTCCAAAGAACTCTACAGAAAATCCTGTTCCTGCAACCCTCCTGCAAAAATTGAGTTTTCTTGATTTTTCGAAGCGTTTGACTTTTTATCTGACGAACGCTTTACTCTACATGCATTGAATTCAGGTACCTAATGCACAACCACGGGTCCTATGATCTGTATTTATTGAGTATTTTTAGAGTAATCCATGTCGGAAATAATTAGGTTCAAACTACTTAAAATGGCCCATTTCCCGCTTTAGCTCGTTCGGATGGCCGTGGTCACCTGTAATTCTACTCCTCTAATTGTTAGAAAAGGACTAAAATTGGTAGGCATGAAGCAAAATAATTTGTGACTCTGAATATAAAATAAAAAGTCGGATATTCGCAATATCTCTTGAGATAATAAAATTCGTGCACCTGACCCCCAAATTTCTTTTTTTCAATTTTTTATTTGCTTGACTTTATATCTGTAAATAGAATTTTATACATATTTTTAATATAAAAAGACACTATCAAACAACTGAAATAGTTACTCTGATTTAGAAAGCAATATTAATCAGTTCATGCATAAAGAATATTTATTGACCCTAATTAGAAAGTCGTTTTTATCAGTCAATGATCAATCCTGCTATTTTTTTGTGTGTGAAATATATTTTAAACAACAAAATCCATCTGAATCCATCAAATTCAATATATGGTTGCAATAAAGTTATTGCATTGAGATAATTATAATGAATTTACAACCTCGTAATTTTACTCCTCAGCTCCGTTCTCAGGGATGATTTCGAAAGAGGAATCTACGGACTACGTCCAGAAGTTAAGTGTATAATTGTATGTCCATAACTGCGCGCGCAACAATACGGTAATCATGATGACCCAATTTCGCAAATCGGCCCAAAGTGCGTGTCAGGCGAAAACAAAACTTAGCCCGGCATCACTCCATAAACATTAAAAATTTAAAATAGTAAAATATAGATACACAAGGGGTATAGGAACAATAGCACAAAATACACATTCAAATCATTCAACCAAGACACAAATTACAAGACTGACCAACCACTCCAAGACATTAGCAGGATGTTAGAGTTATACAAGACTGACCACACATGGCTAGGGCACAGGAAATGGTTAGGGATCCAAGGGTCACTTGTAGCTAACTGATAGACTCACACTGAGCTATGGGCTAGGGTACAGGAAGCGGTCAGGGGATCAAAGGGCCACTCTTAGCTAACGGTAGAGGGAGGGGTTAGTTTTTAATTCATATTTAAATAACTGCAAATCAGAAAAAGGACACACCTGGTGGATCGCAGGAGAAATAATTCCTGAGTCATAAGGAAATGTGGAAATTCATATAACTTTAGAACTTCCCGACGGATCAACATCCTTGTACCCCACCCACCACAAAAAATTACAAACAAACACACACACACACACATACACACACTCACACACACGCGCACACACACACACACACACACACACACACACACACACACACACACACACACACACACACACTCACAAACAAAATAAAAACATCTTTTACTCCGAACGAGAATTACACCATGATACTCTTGGGGGAGAGGTTATTAATTTCTGCACAATCACTTACTTCCATTTCCTGTTATTCAGTCTATAATATACGTGTTTATGGACACAATCATAACAACATATCTGAGTATGAATAAAATATATTATTAAATGTGTGAATTATAATATGAATTATTATATGTACACGATATACAAATCGCACGCACGCCTTTTTTCCCGTGACTTTTTTTCCTGTGACTTTTTCCGCTCACCCTTAGATTGGACTAGATCGTATGACGTTATTTTTATTACTGATTTTCTGTAAGTGACATTCTGGCATAGCGAACTCTAAATAATATTACTGCAGCTATTTGGTATAAATTTGCGACTTCATTATTAGTAGTATAGATATCTCGATTTGAGTAGCTCTTTTTAATAGACTATTTCATCATCACCATTTCATTGCTGAAAAAGAAATGTCCATGAAAAACTAATATACAAGCCTCGACTTTAATTCTAAAGATGCAGATATTAAGTTTATATGAGCATTTTAAGTGTGAGACCATCTTTTAAGAGACAATGACTTGATAAATAGAGAAGCGAAACGGTGTAGTTAATTTGAACTGTGGGAGCACGACCGTACCACTGTAGAACATTAATTTTATATGTGAGTTTTGTAAAAGAGAAATTTTTTAGCCATGGATATTGTCACAGTCTGATAAAATTGTCCGACTTCGTGACCCACTTGCCTTGTTTACTTCAAATTCGAATATTTGAAACCCTTGGCCCTTTGTTCAAAGCTTCCTTTTTCTAGGTGCTTCTAGAACAGGTCAAGATGTTATGTAACTTTAGGACCATTGTCCAGTTCTCGAACCAACCACATGCTTTGCGAACAGTCACGTGATACGCAATATACCTTCTATATATGTACCCACACGCTTCCGCTCCCTCACTTCGAGCACATTTTAGCTAATTCCATCAGCTTACTCGGGTCGTGAGAGGCAGCCGGCGCCATAGAGAATCAAGGTACCCTTCGACTTCTCTCAAAGGTATCATTTTATTTAATAGTATTTGCCTATGTATTGTTTAAGTATGTATTTGTGCTATGTATTATATGATTTCCATATACACTTGAGCATGGTTCAGAGAAATAGCTGAAAACCTATATGTTACGGAATATAAATTTATTGTAACCATTTTTCCATTTCTGTACTTTAATTTATATTGTTTTAATTCACTAAGAGCCAGAATGCTGCGCTCGATATGAATTCTTCATGTAATTCAATTATTGCGTGTAATTTTAATTGTAAATTGTGAAGCGCTCTGTCGGTTTGAATTACCTCTTGTATGAACATTAATTTAACGTTGTATCTATTTTATTGCTTCATACGTCATGACTGTTAAATGGAACACATGTGAGACGATTATATTTTTTCTAAAATCTAATTGTAAGCGACGCGAGGTCGAAACTCTTTGTTCAGCGCATTTAATTGAGCCATGCCTAGGTAGGACCTGTTAGGTTGAGAATTATATCCAAACACGTTGCATCCACAGGTCGGCTCATGGTTCATGTTTCACCATGCCTCACCTGCATTAGCTTATTGGTGTAAGCGTGTCGAAATCCACTCTGAGGGCCATGCTGCAAAAATTCCAGTTCCTAGCCACTAACAAAGGGACATCATTCCTTATGCACCACGTGTGTCGTTAAAGGGGGACTGAGGGAACGAATCAGCATGACTGAGTGTTGAGACCAAGGATACAAGAATAGAGCTAAGTGCAAAATCAAGTGTACAGATCTCAAAGGAACACTTTTCTGGCAATTTAGATTGACAAAAATCAGGCATAGGCGCGTAAAGACAGAGTGAAGACTATTCGCGTTGCATTCGATTTATTGTTAATTTGTTAAACTTTATTAAATCTTATTTTCTTTGTTAATACCTCTTAGTAGTTGATTTCTATGCACAATAGACCAATTAGATTAATTCTTAGATTTGAATGGGGGCGGATGAGCAGAAAGATTGATGACGAGTGCATATTAATTTAGAGGGATTTAACTGTTTTCAAATCTAGCTAAAAGTTCGCAGTTTATTAGTCTGTAAATTTGTCGTCTGAACTACAAGACGCACTTTTAATTAGTCAGATAATAAATTGAGCAACCAGTCTGCGTAGAATATGAGAGGAAGAATTAATTATATTTAAAGTCTTTTAATTATTCTAAGCAGGGTCTTTAAATAAATACTGGAAACGTAACAAGTGTGGGTCGTCGCGGGATTGATATGTATTAAATTGTAAATTGTAACATTTTTATACATAGGGCGCATCATAACCTAGAAACGAACGAACGAACAGAATTGCCAATTGTTCTTTTGATTTTTGTATCACTGATTTTCTTTGCTTTTGTTGTGACATGTGCATGTATTCTTTTGCAGAGTAGCGTGCATGTTAGTTAATGTTGATATATTTAAGCGTAGTTAAATATGTCATGTTAGCTATTGAATGATTTATTTAGTATTGTGTTACTGAGTACTTCATTGTGAGGAGTCGAAGGTTATACCGCCAGCTAGGAGAGTTATCGGTAGTAACAGACTTCGGACTATTATATTTAGGGTGCTAGATATAATGTGTAATGTTGTATGGTAGGAGCCGTGACATTACGAAAGTCTTGGAACAGCGGACACTGTGACAAGCAGGTGAAACGTGTAAAGAGTTAACGCGTAATTTATTTCGGAAGGTGTTCTGAGTAAATTAAATAATTTTTGTAAGGTTGTAGCCTAAAAGTTATTTTCGGGATAAGCGGAGTTATCGCCGACGGTTAAAACACACAATTCACGAGATACATTCTTATTGTAGCCAGCGCGCTAAGACAGTAAAATGGATCGCAAACAGGTTATCGAAGACCTGAAAGAAGCCGGTATCATGATAGGATACCAGGGTGACGAACTGACTAGCTACATCAAAACTGAGCTAGAGAAAGCGGAAAAAGCAGAAAAGGAGAGAGTAGAAAAAGCGGACAAAGAAAGGCAAGAGATAGAAAGAGAAGAACGTATTGCTAATCGCGAACTGAAGAAGTTAGAAGCTGAAAAACTAGCCGAAACTGAAGCTAAACGCATCGCAGCTGACGCAGAAGCTAAAAGGTTAGAAGCTGAAAGATTAGCCGACATCGAAACAAAACGTATCGCAGCGGACACAGAAGCTAAACGCATCGCAGCAGACGCGGAAATAAAACGGTTAGAATGGGAAGTGAAGAAACTAGAAGTTACCAATCCAAACCGTGATCGCAGAAGCAGTGGTGATTCGCGTTCTAGCGATGGAAATAATCACAGTAGAATTGAAAATATCATTCCAAAGATAAATATGGTCCCATTTGATGAGAACAAAGATCAAATAGACGCGTATTTAAAAACGTTTGAAAAGTTAGCCAGAGCAACAAACATTCCAGCGGAACATTGGGCGATAAATTTATCGGGGTTATTGCAGGGCAGTGCGAAAAACGAGTTCAATAAGCTTAGCGATTCTGAGTCAGATAATTACGACACAGTCAAGGCCGCATTATTGAAACGTTACAAACTCACAGCAGATACATACCGACGTAAGTTTAAACAGGCCACTAAAGCCAGTTCAGAGACGCACGCACAGTACATACGACGCGTAGCTGACTTGTTCCAAAGATGGATAGATCTAGCCGAAACTCCACAGACGTACGCAGGTCTTAGGGATGAAATGATAAAAGACCACATTCTCGGGTCATACAAATCAGATCTACTGATTCACTTAGCAATAAGGGAAAAATCTACGCTAGAGGAGATAGGCAACGCCGCCGATCGCTTTGATGACGCACATTCTCAATTCTCGAACGCACACGCGAACAACAAGTCTCGACCGAACGAACCGCAGACTCGAAAGGATAAGAAAAATGACGGGAAGGCACCTAATGAGCGTGATGATAAAACATCTAAACCCGACACTAAAAACAAGTCCGACAAACAGAAAGATAAAAAGAATCTTGCATGTTACACTTGTGGTGATAGTGGCCATTTTTCACGAACATGTCCTGAAAAGAAAACAGCTAAAGTTTACGCAGTAGAAAGTCATACACCTAAAACAGAAAAGTCGAATCGAACACCAGTACAGGCAAACGGTCACGATACAATCGCTTTGCTTGATACAGGGTGTGAGCTAGACGCTATTGTAAATGCATCATTAGTTAACCGTACCGACTACACAGGGGAGACAATCTCTGTCACCTTTGCAAACGGCGAACAAGACATTTTACCAGTAGCTGAAGTCTCGATTGTTTCAGACTTTGTAGAAGGAACAGTCAAAGCGGCAGTTATGGAAAACTCACCGCATGACGTGATCCTTGGTTGCAAGTATGTTTTGCCGTGCAAAAAACAAACTTCAACTGAACCACCACTGGTTAACGCTGTAACCAGAGCAGCGAGTAGTAAAGACAAATCTGTAACTGCACCGATGTCTGCCGCACCAGCCGTAGATAAAGCAACAGTTAGCGAGATTAAAATATTACAAGCTGAGGACGAAACACTAGACAAGTTACGCAGACAAGCTGTACTTGTTAGTGACGTCAACACTGACGATTCGAATAAGAAAGCGTGCATTATTCTGAAAAAGGGTTTATTGTACCGCTATTCGAAAGTGGGAGACGAATTTCGGAAACAATTAGTCGTTCCACAAACCAAACGAAATGACGTATTACGATTAGGTCATGAGAGTCTTTTTGGTGCACACATGGGTGTACAAAAAACAACTAGTCGTATTACAAGTGAGTTTTATTGGCCGGACATCACTGCCGATATCCGTAGATTCGTGTTAAGTTGCGACACATGCCAGAGAACACAGTCTAAAAATTCAATCAGACCCGCACCGTTAGGAGAGCCTGAACTGATCAGTGAACCCTACAAGCGCGTAGCATTGGATTTGATTGGGCCTATAATACCCACATCAACGAGAGGTAATCGATACGTGCTGACCACTATTGATTACGCAACAAGATTCGCCGACGCAGTACCATTGAAAAATATTGATACTGAAACTGTCGCCGAAGCCCTTTTCGGTCTTTGGAGTCGTGTTGGAATTCCTACTGAAATTTTGACGGATCAGGGGAGTCAATTCATAGGCAACGTAATGAAGGAAGTAAATCGTTTACTTTCCATCAAACATCTTACTTGCACACCATACCACCCCCAGGCAAATGGTCTGATTGAAAAATACAATGGGACATTAAAAACAGCACTTAAAAAGCTCGCCACAGATAAACCGAAAGACTGGGACAGATACATCCCTGCCCTACTATTTGCATATAGGGAGGTGCCACAATCTTCCACCGGGTTTTCACCATTTGAGCTACTTTACGGACGTACTGTACGCGGACCGATGATGATTTTGAAGGCACTTTGGACTGATGAAAAGACAGATGACGAAGTTAAGACAACTTATACATACGTCACTGACTTAAGAAACCGTCTTGAAACTATAGGCAAGATAGCACGGGAAAACTTGACGATAGCTCAGTCTAGACAGGCAGAATATTACAATAAGCACACCAAACCTAGAGAATTTGAAGTTAATGACAAAGTGTTACTGTTGCTTCCTGAAGCACATAACAAACTTCAGATGAAATGGAAGGGGCCCTTTGTAGTTACCGCCAAGCTAGGGGGACTGAACTATAAGGTGCAGACAGGAAAGAGAGAGAAAATCTTTCATGTTAACCTACTCAAAAAGTACATAAGCCGTGAGGATCAAACCACTCAAGCTGATTTTGTCGTAGCGACGATAGTTACAGAAGACGAGGGGGATACTGATTGCGTCACTGGTACTTTACCAAACTGTCCTCTACAGACGGACGAAACTGTCAAAGACGTTAGGGTAAATGAAGCCTTGACAGAAAGACAGAAAAAAGAAGTGAATGAATTGCTTAATGAGTTCTCATCTACTCTGACAGACAAACCAGGGTTGACAGACTTAATAGAATTTTCACTGAAGCTGACTGACAACAAACCGATACGTTTGAAGCCGTATCCGTTGCCACACGCTAAGATAGATGACGTTAGACGTGAGATTAAGACTATGCTAGATCTAGGGGTCATAGAGAAGACTGACAGTGCCTACGGATCACCCATCGTGTTGATTAAAAAACGTGATAACTCGTTCCGTTTTTGCGTAGACTACCGCAAACTCAATCAAGTGACAGAGTTTTGTGCCGAGCCTCTCCCTGATCCGGATCTCATCTTCACTAAGCTAGCTAACGCTCATTACTATACCAAAATAGATTTGTCACGCGGTTTTTGGCAAATCAAGGTCAAGGACACTGATCGACACATACTAGCTTTCACTACACCAGTAGGAAACTACACATGGAAAGTTATGCCTTTCGGAGTTTCAAACGCTCCAAGCATTTTTTCTAAAATGATGCGGTCATTGTTAGAACCACTGTACGGACGTGGAGTTGAGAACTTCATGGATGATTTAATTCTAGGCACCCAGACATGGGAGGAGCACTTAACACTCTTACGAGATGTGCTAGCCAGATTAAAACAAGCCAACCTCACTGCCCGCCCTACGAAGTGTGAAATAGCACAATTCTCCTTAGACTTCTTGGGACACAAGTTGAGTCATGGAACTATGTCGCCAAGTGAAGCTAAGATAGCACAACTTAAGGACACTTCACAACCGCTAACAAAAACACAAGTTAGAAGTTTTCTTGGTCTTGCTAACTACTACAGAAAATTCGTACCAGATTTTAGTGCCATTGCATGTCCTCTGACTGACTTGACACGTAAGAATATGCCTACAAAAGTAGTGTGGACTGATGCATGCCAAAACGCTTTTGACACACTGAAATCTAGACTGACTTCAGATTTAATTGTTAAACTGCCAGATCTGACAAAACCATTCTTGTTAAGGACTGATGCTAGCAACACAGGATTAGGAGCAGTGTTATTACAAGAACACAATGACACCAAACACCCAGTTGCATATGCAAGCCGTAAACTCACAACTACTGAACAGAAATATTCCACCAGTGAAAAGGAATGTCTTGCAATAGTTTGGGCCATAAAAAAGTTCGAAAACTATTTGTACGGAAAAACCTTTGTCATTGAGTGCGATCACCAGCCGTTGGCCTTTCTCGGACAGGCGCAATTTACGAACAGCCGTTTAATGCGTTGGTCTTTGTTTCTGACACAGTATGACGCAAATATTCATTACATCAAAGGGTCTTTGAATGTTGGCGCAGATTACATGAGTCGTGCTTGATGCCATCAAGTGCCGGTACTGATAGAATGTTGTTTAATCAATTAACTGAACCCTACGGATTCCTTCCTGTAGATATGAAATATAGTTGCACACTTTATTTCTAGGAATGTCGAAATTTTTTTTTTGTGTAAATTTTTCTTCATTGTGGACTTCTACATTTTATCATACATAATTTGTAGGAGGCATTTTATCTTTGGCAAGATAAACGCCTCAAAAGCAAGGGGGTGTCACAGTCTGATAAAATTGTCCGACTTCGTGACCCACTTGCCTTGTTTACTTCAAATTCGAATATTTGAAACCCTTGGCCCTTTGTTCAAAGCTTCCTTTTTCTAGGTGCTTCTAGAACAGGTCAAGATGTTATGTAACTTTAGGACCATTGTCCAGTTCTCGAACCAACCACATGCTTTGCGAACAGTCACGTGATACGCAATATACCTTTCTATATATGTACCCACACGCTTCCGCTCCCTCACTTCGAGCACATTTTAGCTAATTCCATCAGCTTACTCGGGTCGTGAGAGGCAGCCGGCGCCATAGAGAATCAAGGTACCCTTCGACTTCTCTCAAAGGTATCATTTTATTTAATAGTATTTGCCTATGTATTGTTTAAGTATGTATTTGTGCTATGTATTATATGATTTCCATATACACTTGAGCATGGTTCAGAGAAATAGCTGAAAACCTATATGTTACGGAATATAAATTTATTGTAACCATTTTTCCATTTCTGTACTTTAATTTATATTGTTTTAATTCACTAAGAGCCAGAATGCTGCGCTCGATATGAATTCTTCATGTAATTCAATTATTGCGTGTAATTTTAATTGTAAATTGTGAAGCGCTCTGTCGGTTTGAATTACCTCTTGTATGAACATTAATTTAACGTTGTATCTATTTTATTGCTTCATACGTCATGACTGTTAAATGGAACACATGTGAGACGATTATATTTTTTCTAAAATCTAATTGTAAGCGACGCGAGGTCGAAACTCTTTGTTCAGCGCATTTAATTGAGCCATGCCTAGGTAGGACCTGTTAGGTTGAGAATTATATCCAAACACGTTGCATCCACAGGTCGGCTCATGGTTCATGTTTCACCATGCCTCACCTGCATTAGCTTATTGGTGTAAGCGTGTCGAAATCCACTCTGAGGGCCATGCTGCAAAAATTCCAGTTCCTAGCCACTAACAAAGGGACATCATTCCTTATGCACCACGTGTGTCGTTAAAGGGGGACTGAGGGAACGAATCAGCATGACTGAGTGTTGAGACCAAGGATACAAGAATAGAGCTAAGTGCAAAATCAAGTGTACAGATCTCAAAGGAACACTTTTCTGGCAATTTAGATTGACAAAAATCAGGCATAGGCGCGTAAAGACAGAGTGAAGACTATTCGCGTTGCATTCGATTTATTGTTAATTTGTTAAACTTTATTAAATCTTATTTTCTTTGTTAATACCTCTTAGTAGTTGATTTCTATGCACAATAGACCAATTAGATTAATTCTTAGATTTGAATGGGGGCGGATGAGCAGAAAGATTGATGACGAGTGCATATTAATTTAGAGGGATTTAACTGTTTTCAAATCTAGCTAAAAGTTCGCAGTTTATTAGTCTGTAAATTTGTCGTCTGAACTACAAGACGCACTTTTAATTAGTCAGATAATAAATTGAGCAACCAGTCTGCGTAGAATATGAGAGGAAGAATTAATTATATTTAAAGTCTTTTAATTATTCTAAGCAGGGTCTTTAAATAAATACTGGAAACGTAACAGATATTATTGACAATAATAAGAGCGGTTCAAAATTTGTGTTTAGCCCGACAAGAAACTCTGAATATAGAGCCATACTTTCTTTGAGGAGTCGTTTGGAACATTCGCCTTAATCATGAATATTTTATCAGAAACAAAATATCAAACACTAAAATCATTCATAAATCATCCTAGCAAACGCATAATGGTAACCATAAGTAAATGAAAATTGTTTTAAATCTTAGAATCTTCAGGTGTTCAATAGCACATAATAACTTAATTATGCAGATATAGAAACCTCATAAATTTACCAGGTATGTTTTGCTAATGTTGTTGAGTGTATTTGAAAATACTGTACTATTTTATTGTATGTTTTAAACAAGGCTCTCATTGCTTTACTTATTTTAAAAGCAGGGTTTTTTTTGTTTGATAACTATGATTGGTAACTGTGAGTATATTATGTCATGAAGTAGGCTCACTTCGAATGAACTATACTATTAAAAATATGAATGAATTATAATTTTATTTGACTGATGAAACTTGAAAATGCAGATGTATACGAATATAAGACTTAGTTTATAGTAAGGTGTCCGTGTTGTTTATGAACGGACGCGTAGTTCCTGTCAGTAAGTGAATGCAAAAGCATGCCTGGGGGGAATGACGATTGGGGATTATTCGCGTGGCGTGCTGTTCTTCAAGCTGCATTGCCTAACTGTACATCAAAGTTATACAAAGTACCGCCAGCGAGAAACCTCCCTCCAAGCTCACTAAGTCTCTTCTTTACTGAAAGTTGATTTCACTCACACCAAGGAAGGGTTGTTTAGCCAGCGTCTTTTGTCTAAGGATTTTAAGTGGTACACAAGGCGTGAAAGTGATGTTGGAAAAATACGACAACAGAATGAATCTCTGCATGAATGCATTCCAATTCTGAGAGCGAGTAGTCCACGCTATCTATCTATCTATCTATCTATCTATCTATCTATCTATCTATTCTTATCATTAACGTTATATATTTGTCTCCTATCAATGTCAAAATCCCCTCTCTATCTGCCTGCCCGTCCGTCCACCCGTCTATCTGTTTCTTTCCTTTTCTTTTCTATCCATCCATCCACCCGTCTGTCTGTCTGTTTGTCTATCTATCTATCTTTCTGCATATTTGTCTGTCGATCTGTACGTGCATCTGTCTTTCGATGGAACTGTCTACTCTCACATCCAAATTCTATCCATCTATTTATCTTACTAGTTACCAATCTACCTATCCATATATACTCGTCTATCTGATTGTTTTTATATTATTCGTACTGGTTGTCGCTTTGTTTGAATGTAGGATCTCAGCGAGTCTAGCTAGTACGTTATACGCAATTCGCTAGCGTTGCTTTCTATAAAAGCAGGAGGATTTTAAAAATAATAATATTGTTAAGCAGAATCAACAAATCAAAATAATTAACCTATCAGAGTGCCTTTATTTTCTTTAATTAAATCAATTACTTAATTAACATAATAAAAATTTAAATAATGCTTATTTCCTTTTAGAATCCTTTAAGAGGTTTCTCTAAGCAATGATCACTTTTATTTGTATAAAAGATATCGCTTACTCTATTCTTTTTAGTCGTGTTTCACTGTGTTCAGATTCTGTATTTCCATATTTATTTTTCTAAAACAGAGATGGTGTAAATTAGTATTACGTTTGATATCTTTAAAATATTATTGGTCACTCCATAAACCAAAGCAGAAGAAGACAATGTTGTTTTTTCATAATTGGGCGCCTAAAGTTAAAATGTTATCTAAAATTATTGTAAGGTCATTCTCTTGACTTTTTTTAATTAAAAAATTCCATACTCACTTTAGAAACAAAAAAATGTTTGCCGATTTAATCTTCCTTAAAAAAGAAAAAATAACCAATAGAATGGAAACAAACAAACTATACATTTTTTAAATGAATTTCTTCACGTATCGAAATGCATCTGCTTACTCACTGTTAGGAGCAATTTAACGTGAAATCAATAGAGAGATAGATAAAAATGTTTGGCGACAATTAAGCTGTATGCCAATACTGATTAGCAAGATAATATGTCATTTGTGTCTTTAAAAATGAACGCATTTGTGTATTCACTGAATTATTACAATATAATCTAGTAAATTACTACTCTGTTTCTCTCTATCTGTTTGTTTTATTAACGTGTACACATTCCACGCAAACCACACGACCTCATTTACAGACAAGCATTACATATGAATGAACTAAAAGGATGATAGCATTAATAAAAATAGATTCATGATTCAAGCATATGACTAATAAACAGCAGGTCATTCTCCTGCCACTTCTTCTTACTAAGTACAAAGGCACATATAGAAATGTTTATTAATTGAAGCTTTCTTATTATTTGATGATATATGAAACTAGTTTAAACTTTTAATATTTTTCCTAATATCAAATAAACTAGTTTAATTAAAGTTTTGAAATAACTGTCAAATCGAGTTTCAATATTTCACATGATTTTAAGTAAGTTTCAGTTTGCTTGTTTCAGTTTCAGTTTGGTTATTACATTGCGTATTTCCTTCTTACTTACGGCTTGAAACACTGAAAACAAGAAAAAGTTATGTAGGCTTCTATGTACACAGAGCACATAGTCCTTTGAGGGAGTGCGGTGAATCGATTGATCGCGAAGTAAGTGCTCTTTGCTCTTCCAAGATGCCACACTCCTTAAAATGTCATGCCTACGTTTGATTAGCTGGACTATACGCACGAGTGAAGGCAAACTAACAATGTTTTCTGGTTACAAATTTAACATAGTGAATAATTAATAGCTGATAAACTGTATAAAGTGGGAGCCTCTGATCAATTTTGGTAGAACAAGTTTGAAACATTTATAGAAGACTTGAAAGGACTCCAGTAACTTTTACAGTCGTCAGAGCCAAACTTGCATATAAAGCAATGTACCGCAGAACCGAATCTTCGCAAGTACGTACACACACACACACACACACACACACACACACACACACACACACACACACACACACACACACACACACACACACACACACACACATTTAATCCCGAGGAAGAATCGAACCGCAATCCAACTGAGCTGCCGCTTACATCCTTTTACTGTTATTCAGTAAATAATGAGCATATATATGGACTTACAAATAAAATTAATACAAACAGAACTAAATATATGATTTAGAATGCATTTATACGGTATATAAAATACACGCTCCTGCACACCAAAGACAAAAGCATATATTATTAATGTTTTTCACCACGAACGGTATTTGAACCACGCACATCTTCAGCGAGCTGTTAATCTCCGTGACATTTCGTCCTTCACTTACAGTTAATAAACAGTATAACACATACATACTGACTTACGACTTTATATTAAACATATATTGTGTCTTTATTTCCTGTGACTTTTTTACTTGTGACTTTATTTCCTAAGACTTCATTCTGTGACTTTTCCCCACTACAAATGCAATAACACACTGGCCCTAGTTTTTTTCCTCTATATAAAACTTGATTTGATTGATTGAATGTAGGGGGGGGGGCGCTTCCGGCTTCCGCCGCTTTTGCTCTGGGTGGAGGGGTTGTGGGGGAAAGGGAGGGGTGGTTTACCCCCCTGGCTATGTCAACCTAGTTTTTATCTATTATTTCCAAATGGTCAGCTGTCCGCAAAGTTGTTTTTACTGTTTACTCATTACCTCATGTCTGGCCCGTCAAAATTTTCTAGGTCTCTGAGCTCTTGTTGTTCGGGTAATTATTATTATTAATTATTTTTTTTTTTAAAAAACAAACAATATATCCAACACCCTTCTTGTCTTTTCCTTACTTTCCCCCCTTTTGTCACGTGGAGAGTTAATTTTCCTCAACTCTGTCATAGAGGAGATAATGGGCTTTCTTTTGTCAACTCAAAGAGACCATCCCTATTGTTCTCATCTTAACGGTTTATAGTGGGTTTCCAAACACCCCGGACCCCTGTCTCCTTCCTAACAGCCAGGCGGCTTATATCAAAAGTTAATCCTTCCTCCTCGTCTACACTCGTACACGTGAGAACAACAGTACCGATCTTTACTACTGACTGGCGATTATTGTGCAATCAGTCGGAAGTCCTGCTATTTTTCTTAGCAATGTTACTCTTAGTGAATGGCTACGCATTCCTTCGTACTTCCACCAAATCAACACTGCAGGCATTTATGTACACAAAGGTGTGTACGGTAGACCCAACAGCTCCATACACAATTGTCGTGTTTAAAAACAAAGGGGTCATTATACGTATATCGAAGGACAGAAGTTATATGACATACATTTAGATACAAAGTGTTACTCGATGCTATTTTTACTGCAATATTTAAGTCATTAAAACACAAAATTTAGCAGAAACAAAACCTAAATCAGGAATACAAGTAAAAAAGTTTTAGAATATATTTATATTTGTGTTTTTTTTATTTACAGCTAATCCTAACCCTAACATTTCTCTAAAAACAACAAAAACAAAACTGTCTCTAAAATTCCCTCATATTTTTTCTCTAACCTAAAACAAGAGAGTTGTGTATGGAGTCGCTTCTTATCAACGGTGAGCGGAAAAAATGTCACTGGAAAAAAGTCACAGGAAAAAAGTCATAGGAAATAAAATCACAAGGAAAAAGTTACAGGAAATAAATTCACAATATAAAGTCATAAGTGTCAGAGTGTATATCTTATAATACTTATTAACAGTGAGTGAAGCAGGAAAAGGCAAGGAGGTTAACTGCTCGCTCAATATGTGCGTGATTCAAGTGTATTTTATATACCGTATAAATGCTTTGTAATTCATACATTTAGTTCTGTTTTAATTAATTTTCATTGTAAGTCGGTATGCATGCTTATTATTGAGTGAATAACAGTAAATGGAATTAAGCGACGGCTCATTAGGATCGTGGTTCGATTCTCGCTCTGGGGTAAATGTGTGTGTGTGTGTGTGTGTGTGTGTGTGTGTGTGTGTGTGTGTGTGTGTGTGTGTGTGTGTGTGTGTGTGTGACTTGTATATCGGAACATATTATAATTCACGCATTTAATTATATGATTTTTTCATACTTAGTTATATTGTTATGCTTGAAGTCCATAAACAAGTAAATTATAGATAGAATAACAGTGAATGGAAATAAGTGATTGTGCAGAAACTAACCTCTCGCCCAAGAAGATCGTGGTGTGATTCTCTCTCTGAATTAAAGATGTTTTGTTGTGTGTGTGTGTGTGTGTGGGTGTGTGTGTGTGTGTGTGTGTGTGAGAGAGAGAGAGAGAGAGAGAGAGAGAGACTGTGTGTATGTGTGTGATTGTAATTTAAAAGAATCTGCCTCTAATCTCTCCGACACAACTCACATAGTAAATAAGATTTAAACTATAGCTCTATGTGTAACCCAATACTACAAGTGTAATTCCAAGAAACGCCAAAGAACTACGCTAAAACAAAATAAGACACCAATGCAATCATATGGTTATAGCATTCAATGCAATATAAACATGTTAGATAGTTGTATGGTAGGTGAGTTTTATTAATATTGCATGTCACCGTTCAAATTTATAGTTACTATATCTTACAGATATGCCGACCGTTTTGATCAATTAGTACTATATATTTCAACTTTATAATCGCCCACTAGTACAAGAACAATAGAACACTATCAATAATACGGCTAACACAGTTCAATTTTCTTTTATCTCGATCGAGAAATAATTTCCAGAAGTGAAAAGAATCTGACGTATTTACATAAAATGAAACTAAATAAAAATGTATCAATGAAATCATGTTTCAAGCAGTCATATCACACTAAACATCTGTTGGTAATGTTTGTTAGGTGATATTTTAAAGAACATTTTATTCACAGTTACCAGCCGTATGTATTAAACAAGTAAAGAGTTGTCGAACAATGCACGTCAGATTGAAGTTTCTAAAAAAAAAAAAAAAAAAGGAATACATTGGTTTTGCGAGCTGCATGCTTGGTATACATAAATTCATCGAAGCACAATTATGAACCGCTCTTATTACTGTCAGTAATATCCACTGCTAAAGTTTAAGTCATATTTACTATGTAAGTTGTGTCGGAGAGATAAGAGGCACGTTCTTTTAATTTACAGTCACACACATACACACACACACACACACTCGCGCGCGCGAGCACACTCAAACATACGTACACAAACAAAAACAAAATAAAACATATTTTACTCTGAGCGAGAATCACAACCACGATCCTCTTGGGAGATATGTTAATCTGCGCAATCGCTAACTGTCATTTATTGTTATTCAGTCAATAATATACGTGTTTATGGACTACATGCATAAAACATGACTATGTATGAATAAATCATTTTATTAAAATTGTGAATTATAATATGGATTATAAAATGTATACGACGGACAAATCACACACACATACACACACACACACACACACACACACACACACACACACACACACACACACACACACATTTAATCCCGAGGGAGAATCGAACCGCGATCCAACAGAGCCGCCGCTTACTTCCTTTTACTGTTATTCAGTAAATAATGAACATATATATGGACTTACAAATAAAATTAATACAAACAGAACTAAATGTATGATTTAGAATGCATTTATACGGTATATAAAATACACGCACGTGCACACCAAAGACAATAGCGGACATACACGCATACATTATAATTATTAACGTTTTTTCACCCCGAACTGTATTTGAACCACGCACATCTTCAGCGAGCTGTTAACCTCCGTGACATTTCGTCCTTCACTTACAGTTAATAAACAGTATAACACAATCACACTGACTTACGACTTTATATTAAACATATATTGTGACTTTACTTCCGGTGACATTTTTCATTGTGACTTTATTTCCTAAGACTTCATTCTGTGAAAACGTGAATATGTTTCAAATGGGCAAGTTATGGTGTGTGTGTGTGTGTGTGTGTGTGTGTGTGTGTGTGTGTGAGAGAGAGAGAGAGAGAGAGAGAGAGAGAGAGAGAGAGAGAGAGAGAGAGAACAAAAAGACAGAGACAGAAAAGAAATTAACAAGAGAAGAGAGAATCTAATCTCTTTGATTATCTAAGTTTCTGTGTCAACAATCACCTAAGGTAGCAAGTCTAGCTGGCGGTACTTTGTATAACTTTGATGTAGAGTTAGGCACACTCAGGCCTACGCTCGCGAAAGTGGCGGAAGCCGGAAGCGCCCCCCCCCCCCCTACACTCAATCAATCAATCAATCAGTCCTACTCTCTGCTTTGTCCGAGTACCTTCTGTTCACGCTTCACAGCGTCTTGAACAGCACGCCAACGCGAAAGACCAATAATCTTAATCCCTAATCCCTAAAGGCATGCTTTACAGTTCACATCCTTATGCGTTCACTTGCTAACAGGAACTACGCGTCCGTTCATAAACAACACAGACAACTTAATATAACTAAGTCTATATTCGTATATATCTGCATTTTCAAGTTTCATAGTTCAAATAAAATTATAATTCATTCATATTTTTAATAGTATTATAATTCAATAAAAACAATAAACTGTTTCCCGAGTGGTACCACTCACGCTGATGATCCCTTGATAGTTAAAAATCGGAAAGAGAAAACGATATACCAGAGTTTGGGCTTAAACTCAACAATTAAACTCCATGCTATTATTTCTCTTCCTTTCAAACTATACATCCTTTTGTTATCCAGTCCGCAGTACCAAGCAATACCTACCAATAAAATTCAGGCGTTTTCAGTCCTAGGGATTTGGCATTGATTGATTGATGGTTGAATGCACAGTGAACCTTTGTTCCATCCAAACCACACCTTTCTTTTTAATTGTTACCACGATCTATCTGTTCTCTCTCTAAAAGTCTCATCTGAGTCTGTGGGAAAGGGTGAGATAAAGGAGTTTAAATTAGTCATCATGTTTCGCTCTGAATAGGGAGGGCATTAAATGAATGTAAAAAAAGAGAAAATGACTGAGTAGACCCGAACTTATCAGACTTTATTTCCAGTCTTTCGAAGATCAGCGGTTTTCATCATTCAGTTCTCACACTTTAAAAAAAAAAAGATAAAGGATCTGTGACTGTACTTATTTCTGAAACAGAAAGCATGTACACTGCAGATCGATGTTTTTCAGCTAATCTCTGCAGTACTGTCTACAAAATAAGGTAAGAGATCATTTATTTTGATTACTTTATCATTTACATGTTAGCTTTCTTAATAGAGAGAAATAGTCGGTGGCACTGATTGATGGCAAGAGCAAATACTTCTGTTCTTTTCTTCATCTTTTACGAGGCGGAGGGGTATCAATTTTATGTGCAATTATGTCAGGCAGTGAGTAACCAACGGAGACATTCTTCGCTCTTAATTGCCAGGCTTGCACGAGCTTTAGTAAACGTACTGTTTTAGTAAATTAACCATTTTGTTTGTCCTATTTGATGGACTAGATACAAAGCCTAGAACCTTATCTGGGGATGGGGTAAGAATCACACTATCCATCCTGGCACGAATCGAACTCAGCCCCTGAATTAAGCAAGAATTGCTGTGCCTTTGCGGTTGTCCTTCAGTTCAATAATATTGCTTCAGACACTAATTAAGTCCTTCAATTTATGACAGAGTATTTCTTAAATAGAAATTTTAATTCAAAATCTACTTCATTTTATAAGTTTTAACAGAATGGATCTTGAGGAGTCCATTCTACATTACTCAATTTTTATTTTAGACTTGCGACTTTACTGTTTTATAGTGCAAGAGCACTGGACAGTTTCTATCTATGGACAGTATAATTTACGTGTTCATTCGGCCTTCACCCATAAACAAGTGTCGCTCCAAGCCTTATCGTTCTAAATTATAATCGTACTTAAAGACAGCTCTTTATAGTTATAATTTAATTCATCACCGCTGTTACATAAATAAATCTAAGTACAGTGAAATATCGCTATAAGGCGATAATTGGGGTCCATAAAATCGGATTGCATTAATAGTGGGCTTTTTACAATATTTGACTTTTTTCTGTGAACATATACGTCTATTCATGTCTAATGTAAAAGGTTGGGTTATTATGGGACGAATATTAAATGGAATGCATTATTAAGATATATTCAAAATAATGGACGGATATAATATCTATAGGTTTTTACTTTGCGTTAAATAGTTTTTACTAATTTTTATTTGTTTGTACGATAATACACATTGTCCCATAATACCCCGAGTGACGTAATATCACGAATTAGGTTACACTGTATTACAACACCGCCAAGCCCAGCCAACATGTTTGCGGCTTTAGTTCTTTGATGTTTATTAAATTGTGAAAATATTTTATCAACCACCGCATTGTCTACTGTTTGGTTTGTGCAACAATTGTATAATAATTAATTAAATATAATCACTAAACTACTTACTGGCCTTACTCATGGATCAGTAATAAGTAACATATCCGATAATGTTTATTTTGGAATAACACTTCAAGAACCTGGTGAAATCCTTACATTTCGGATCGTTTTATATTAAACGTAATATGCGAACTCTTCCCCAAAATGATAATACACTTTTTACACACTATGTTTCTTTAGTTTATTGAAAATAATTTTAAATAAAGAAACATGTACATTATTTATTAGAGTATAATATATGCTTATCTGCATAGCACTGGTTTTAAGCAAATATTGCCACGTACCTCTAGTTGCATTAAACATTAATTTTCCAAACTCATCACTAAATTACATTTACTGATTTAGTGTCTCGTATAACATGAATTTGAATCTAAATCTTGTATTAAATAGTGATAAATTAAAGAAGCATTACTTTATTTATTTGAGTGACATGTATGCGGTCTGCATGTTGCTGGTTTTTAAGCACTTAATGTCCACCAAAGGATGGTTTTAAAGCATAAACCTTTTACTTTCCAATTTTAATACCAAATTAAATTTGGGACTTTTCAACATACTTTAAAAATTTGAACAATTTATTAAATAGTGATACAATAATGTTAAATAAAGAAACTTAGCTTTATTTATTAGAATGACATATACATGTCTGCGTATTGCTGGTTTTTAAGCAAATAATGTCTGCGTATTGCTGGTTTTTAAGCAAATAATGTCTACGTAAGGCTGATTTTTAAGCATACACTTATTTTTCACAAATTCAACACTAAATAGAAACTGTGGTCCTTTAAAATGATTTTGCATTTGAATCCTGCATTAAATAGAAATAAATTTAAGAAACGTTGCTTTATTTATTACAATAATGTTTAAGTTGCCTGCATATTGCTGCATTGCTGGTTTCAAAGTTTGCATTGTACAAGTAAGGGTGTTTTATAAGCATAACACTTTTACTTTCCAACTTTAATACCAAATTAAATTTGGGGTCCTTAAACATGATTCTGAGTTTGAATCTTTTTTTAAATGGTGAGAAATTAATAGTAAATATAGAAAAAATATAGAAAAATCAAGTTATTTCCAAAATTAACTTACAGGTATGATTACTTTTTTAATTTTTTAATAGCAAATTATGCTCACATAAGGTTGTTTTTAAAAGAAAAAAGCTTTTATTTTTGTAAGTCAACACTATATTGATTTTGTGGTCCTTTAATTTAATTTTGACTTTAAACCTGTATGAAATAGTGATAAATTAAGGAAACCTTGCTTTCCTTTATTTATTTGAGTAACATATATGTTGTCTGCATATTGCTGGTATGTAAGCACATAATGTCCACCTAAGGCTGTTTTTAAAACATTTACTTTCCAATTTTAATACCAAATTAAATTTTGGACCTTTTAACATGCTTTTAAATTTGAACAATTTATTAAATAATGAGACAATGGCATTAAATAATGAAATATAGCTTCATTTATTAGAATGACATATATGTCCACATATTGCTGGTTTTTAAGCAAATGATGTCTGCTTAAGGCTGGTTTTTAAGCAAATGATGTCTGCTTAAGGCTGGTTTTTAAGCAAATGATGTCTACATAAGGCTGGTTTTTAAGCAAATGATGTCTACTTAAGGCTGGTTTTTAAGTATAAACATATATTTTTCCAAACTCAAGATTTAATTGAGTTTGGAGTCCTTTAACATGATTCTAAATGTATATCCTGATTTAAATAGTAATAAATCAATATAAAAACTCAACAATATATTTTTATTCATACCAAATTGTGGACTTTTAGATTATAAAATGAGATACATCTATACAAATATCTATTAAAGCAAATGTATTCTTCTACTTTTGATTTATATTTATAACCTATACATTTATTTATGCAGAGTCATGGTTTTTAAAAAGATTCATTTGTTTACAACTATAAAATTGACCATTTTAACTAAGTGTCCACATAATGCTGGTTTTTAAGTACGAGTCCCATAATGCTGGTTTTTAAGTGTATGTGTTTGTCTACATAATGCTGGTTTTAGGGTTATAGGAATTAGGCAGACCACAAAACATGTATATTTTTTGTTATTTGATATTTTTTCTTCAAATTAAGTACGTTTGCTATTAGTGATGTCTAAAAGCAGAATGTGAAAAAAAAATGTTAATTTTATTATTATTATGGGATATACACTGTGTCCACCTAATGCTGGTTTTTAAGCATGGTCTACCTAACGCTGGAAATAGGGTTATATATATATATATATATATATATATATATATATATATATGATGAATAAAAGAAATTAAGGCTGCAAACATAACAATATACAGTCTGATTTTGTAAGTTTGGAATTTACTCATAGATACTTTGGCTTTAACCATATACATCTTAAACGAGGACAACAATGAGTCCACGAAAAATTTCAGAGTGATTTTCAGAAATACATTTTAGCAGTTTTGATTGGCTAATTTCAGTTGACTAATATATATATATATATATATTCGGCCATTGGTTGACATACACACTGGTAGCGTCTTTACCTGTCATCTAAAGACCATTAATAATTGTCACTCACCCAGTGCAACAGTGGGATGAATAGTATACCACTACTTTTAGAATGCTGACTCGTTGAATCAGGCTGTCAGATGGCTAATCCTTTTAGGACAAAATGCTACTTTCAATTAGTTGTTTTCCCGTACTAAACATTTAGGGTAAACATCTTGCATTGGCTTCTATCATTATTGCCCTTAACATGTAAAGCAAGGCTGCTATTTTAAACTTTAATTTTAAGCACTAAAAGATAAGAAAAATTCTATTACATTTTTATTCAAATAAAAGACATTGTAAATAAACAATTAAATATGGGTTACTAGCGAAAGTAATTGTCATTATGTGTGAATATGTTGGGACAGACAGCAAATTGTATAGTATATTGGCTACTAGGGATGTGTGTGGGTGTGGGTTTGTTGGGAAAGGTAACACCCTGCTAAGGACGAAATCAAGCGAAACGAGAAACAAATAAAATGTTATGGCGCATAAAAATATCGCATTTTCTTCCTTATTCTTTCACTTCGATATTCATTGCATACATTCTTGCAATTCACAACTAACATTTCCTTTGTTATTCTTTCACTTCGAGGTTCATCGCATACAGGCTTGCATGTAAATCATACCTAAGATTAATACATTGACATATGAATTCTGTGTGATAGTTTAAAATCATTGAAAGTTAAATTCCGTCTATAGACAAGAAAACTCTGAGTGAATACTGATCTCTACACTTTATACCTTTTCTATAAATTTTATAATTGTACTGCACTATTGTCGGTCGCCCATAAATTAATGAATAATTAGGACAACACAACAAATTGAGGTCAACACTTCCGGTGGCTTTAGACGAGCCTCCCCCCTGAGCGATGTATCGCTCACACATAAAGGACGACGATAGCAGAAGGCAAACACTTTACAAAGATGGATTTTATTCAAAGCGAAGATGATACGAATGACAGAAAGATGAGTGAAAATTAACAAGAAGTGTATATAAAATAAATAATAAAAAAATAGAAACAGTCAAATCACGGTTCACAATTACAATTCCAAGTTATTATCATATCTATTCAGAGAGATCTAACCTTCCCTAAAGTTAGTCTCCCTACTCCTAGATTTCTCCAAAGAAATTTATGTCACTTCTATAGTTTTTTCCCCTCTCAGTTTCTTTCCTTTTCCTTTTCGAAGTTTCTCCTAAAAGTATGTGATAACTGAATGCACATTCTTCCACAATATGATCCTATGGAATACATATCTGGCGAACACTCTCTCCAAGTAATCCCATGATCCTATTCATTATATTTTTGTCAGTAATCCCACAGTCTAATTCAGTATGCCTTTGCCAATAATCCCATGATCCTATTCATTATATTTTTGTCAGCAATCCCAGTCTGTTTCAGTATGCATTTGCCAATAATCCCATGATCCTATTCATTATATTTTTGTCAGTAATTCCACAGTCTAATTCAGCATGCCTTTGCCAATAATCCCAAGATCCTATTCATTATACTTCTTTTCCAGTAATCAAACGATCTTATTCATTATTAGTCTTTGCCAGTAATTCTACGAACAAATCCATTATATTTAATGTCAGTAATCCTATAATCAATTTCATTATATTTATATGTCAGTAATCCCACAATCCATTTTATTATATTTTTCCTGCAATCCCTCATTCATTATATGTCTGCCTATTCATTATATTATTTATCATTAATCCTACAATCCTCTTTATTTATTTCTATGTCAGTAACCCTACAACCCTCTTTATTATATTTCTATGTCAGTAATCCTACAACTCTCTTTATTATATTTCTATGCCAGCAACCCTATAATCCTCTTTATTATATTTATATGCCAGTAATCCTATATTCCTCTTTATTATACTTCTATGCCAATAATCCTATAATCCCCTTTATTATATTTCTATGTCAGTAATCCTATAATCCTCTTTATTACATTTCTATGTCAATAGTTCCACAAGCTCACGCACTGCCTACACGTTCTCGAGTTCCGGGCTGTAATGGAGTTATAAACATGACTTCAGACACATATTTGTTGACGTCACCAAACTTTGATGGCATAAGCAATTATCCCCCTAGTCAGGAATGCTGTTGGAAATTTGAAGCCCCTGATGGTTTTGCAATCACCTTGACATTTGATGTCATCGATATTCAAGCAGATGGACGCCGCTGCTTTGATGACCGTTTGGACCTTTACGATTTCACAGATCTCAGGTAATTGCTTTTATTTATTACAAGATAATGTTAAACTTTAATTCTCAATGTCTAACTGTTAAAATTACGTATAACTATTTTCTGTTTACTATACTTACTACAATATATAACTATAACATTCTACTGGAAGCAATGTATAGTCCTCTTTGAAAACCTGTTAAAATGATTTATTAATGTACATATATTATTTATATGAATGTACACACATTATTTATAGGAATGTATGCATGTTATTTATAAGCATGTACACTTATCATTTATAGGAACGCACACTCTCTACAGAAATAATTTTGAACGTCTGTTTGTCAGTCTGCTACAAAACCTAAGAATCCTCATTTTAAGCCTAACACATATATCAATGGATTCATGTTGATGACAGAAAGCGTTTAGACATGCTCAGAAACCTGAACATTCATGCTGGTTCACCAGATCTAAAAAATAACGATCTTTTCACTCAATAAAGACAACTCAAGAAGAATGAACTTCATTTCGTGCAGTGGTTTCCCCTTACTGATATAAAAGCAGGCCTTGTTAATGGGCTGGACATGGCATTATGTAATATAGCTGGACGATTTTTCAAGAACTCTGTCCACAGAACAACATGTTTATGGAGGTGGAGGGGAGAGGTGTTGGATGGTGGAGGTGCCCTTCTAATATTTTAGTTGTTTGGTGTAGTTAGGGAACTTAGCTCTTAGCATTGTTGACTTTGCAGATGTTTGCCGGACATTTGCATGTGGACTTTTCAAGGACATTTGATAAATCAGTCACTTAGTTAACTCATTTTTCGAAGGGCAGACTTTTGTTAAATCGAGTCTGAAGCACATTTGATAGTCGATTTGTTAAGCAAACATATAGAATACCCTATGATGTTGTAATAACTGTTATAAAGACTACCTCATGGCCTTGAACGAGATCATGGCTCATGAAGACTTCCCAGTGTGAACTTTTGCCGAATAGTGTGTATTTTGAGGAATATTGCGACCTGTGTTAGCACGCTATCAAAATATTGCTTTTCAAAGGTAGTGAAATTTAATGATTCATCTCCCTTTTTATTTTACATTTTAAATGAGTTAATCCGAGCTGCAATTAAATGTTGAAGTCGCTATAGCAGGTCCGAACTTATGTGTATGTTGACGTCACTATAGTAAGCCTGAGCTGTATGTTGACGTCACTATAGTATGCCTGAGCTGCATTTTGACGTCACTATTTTAAGTTCCGGGCTGTATGTTGAGGTCACTGCAATAAACCTGAGCTGTATGTATATGTTTTTCTCACTAAAGTAAGTCTCATCTGTTCGTTGACAGGTAGAGATTAAATGCAAAAGGAGAGAAGAAATATAGAGGGCAACCCCATTTATATATACTGCAAATTTATGTTTTGTTTTGTTTTTATCTTAACGTTTGTTTGGCTGTTTTCACATGATTGGTTTTCTCAGCGCTTATTTGGCTGTGTTTTTCTTCGCAGCAATTATTCAGCTGTATTTCTCAGAGTTTGTTTGGCTGTTTTCTCTTAGTGTTTCTTTCACTGTTGTATGTTTGTTTTTTATGTATAAATTCTGTCTGTTTATTATGTTTGTTTTTTTAGTATAAATTCTGTCTGTTTATTATGTTTGTTTTTTATGTATAAATTCTGTCTGTTTATTAAGTTTGTTTTTTATGTATAAATTCTGTCTTTTTATTATGTTTGTTTTTTATGTATAAATTCTGTCTGTTTATTAAGTTTGTTTTTTATGTATAAATTCTGTCTTTTTATTATGTTTGTTTTTTATGTATAAATTCTGTCTGTTTATTATGTTTGTTTTTATGTATAAATTCTCTGTTTATTATGTTTGTTTTTTATGTATAAATTCTGTCTGTTTATTATGTTTGTTTTTATGTATAAATTCTGTCTGTTTATTATGTTTGTTTTTTTATGTATAAATTCTGTCTGTTTATTATGTTTGTTTTTTATGTATAAAATTCTGTCTGTTTATTATGTTTGTTTTTTATGTATAAATTCTGTCTGTTTATTATGTTTGTTTTTATGTATAAATTCTGTCTGTTTATTATGTTTGTTTTTTATGTATAAATTTAGAAACCTAGTACATTTCCATCAGTCTCTGGAGATCTAATGAACTATCATTGGAAATTTTTAATAATCTGGCAAAGTTTCCTCAAAGACTATGGCAAGCTGTCCTCGTTGATTATAGCACATATACAGATACAAACTAAATATATAAAAATTTCGCAGCATTTACAGAGATTTATATACTGGACCCTTACACTTCCATTTGTACAGCTCTGGACAAATAGTCAGCCCTTACATTGTCAGTGCCTTTGATTATTCCTCAGTATATCTATATTGTTGTAGTAGTAATGACCACCTGGTCAAACGCCTGTTTGCATTAGTTGAGTGAGTTAAGTAGGAAAGAGGTTGATGATCTGACTGTATTACGTTCCAGTATTTATTCATAGACCCTGTTTCAGAATGAGGATTTAAGGTTAATTAATTTACACACTCACCTATTCTGACAACAAAATGGTTGCCCCAAAACTCGGAAACCAGCTCTGAAAATATAATAATTTCCTATGAGTGAGCAACCGTTCCAATAGACTGACAATCCATACACATGGCATAGACAATAGCATAGCCTATTTCATCGACCTTGACAGTATCTTTACATCAATAGTTAAATACAATAATAAAGATACAATTTTAGTCATGCTCGTGCGTATTACAATTAAAAATACAGCGAAATGCATGCAAGAGATTTAAATCATTCCAAAGACAATATTTATATTTTACAATGTAAATAGACATGAGAAAATTAATACTATTTAAAATAACGCACATGCGTATTACAATTATGACAAATATTACACACGCAAGTGAATTAAATTGTTACATGAAAAATTACAATGAACGTGCACAGACGTTTTGCGATTACATTTCAGTTATTTTAGTTTTAAAAATTATTTGTTTCACAATTCAACAATCAATTAAGAAGTGTAAATATTTCTAGTTTAGCTACACTCTCATCAAGCCACCTGTTTGGATAAAATTGCAATAAAAACACAATTTCTACAATAATAGAAACGTAAATTCACAAAATGATAAAATACAAAGCAATATTTCAAGAAATGAATGTGTTACCTTGCTCAGTACAATGATACCAATCTAGCAGCGGATGTGGTTGATTCACGGAATACTGCAAATGACTAGACAAGCGCACCGGGCCGTCCCTTCCTCGTGAATACGCATTTCATGTTGTTGTTGTTGTCACGTTAACTTCATTCCTGGTTGAGCGTGGTTTAAGGCTTTCAGAGATGTTCTCACCTTTGGAGGCGCTCCACCAGGGCTTCGCATCCTTCACTTTTTTCCAGGGTGCGGGCATGCCGTCGTGTTCGTCATTGTTATGCTTTGGGTGATTTTTAGACGTTTGTGCGATGTACAATTTTTTTTTTTAATTTAAAAAAAAATTTTTTTTAAAAAAAAAATTTTAAATTAGACTCTGTCTTAGTCCTCTTTTCAGAGCCACTCCAGCGCTGTCGGTGATTTTTTTTTGTGTTTTTTTTTTTTTTGGCGCTGTGAAAAAAAAAAAAAAATTAAAAAAAATATCCAGTAATTGCCGGTGTTTGTCCGTGGCTGACTGGTCCGTGTGTACTTCTACAGAGCACAAGGGACCTCTCACCGAGTTTCAGACTCTGGCAATTTCTTCCCCCGTGATGTAGTCGTACTCCGGAAAAAAAAAAAAAAAAACAAAAAAAAACACCCCAGAAATGAATGAATGAAAACTATATTTAATACCGTTTCCCTCTGTGGTGTGTTGTTTCGCTGTATTTAGTCCGCCATCGGTTTCCGTTCTGGGGACGTCCAGGGTGCCTTGGCAGCTGGTGTAGTTGGTTGTAGGTGTTGAACAGCCACCATAAGAATTCGGCGGGTGGCAACCGGTCTCTGTCGTTGTGGTTGTGTTCGTAATATTCCCGGTTTCTTTTTTCTAATTTTTGCTGTACTCTGATCCACTTAGGAGGGCGGTTTCTTTTTTTCTCTTTTCTGTCTGCGTCGTGGCGGCGAATGTTTGATTTTTTTCTAAGACGTTGTCTGTATTACTATCGGCATCCTTTCTTGATGTAGGCTCTGTTTTTGTCTCCTTGTCTTTTGTCTCTGTCCTTGTTTGAGTGTCCTTAGTAGACGCCTCATTTTTTTCCGTTTGCGTGTGGGCAGTCGTGAGTGTTGTCTTCTTTGTTTTCTTATTTTCGCAGTGTTTTGTTGTCTGTGTTTCTTTTGTTGTCTTCTCGTCCGTCTCAGTTTGTGTTTCTTTAGCTTTGGTGCTTCGCGGCGGTGGGGTTTGTGTGTCTTGCGTACACGTCCAGGTCTTAGTCTTGTGTGTTTCTTTTTTCCTTGCGCCCATGTTGCCGTAGTACTGTATTATCTCATAGGAGGCGGCTTTGGCTTCGACGCTGGCCATTTTTCGGTTCAGATATTGTCCTTGTAGGGATTGAAGAGTGTTGTCTATCGCTCTGTATAATTCCGATGGCCTTATTAAAATTAAGAAATCTTCTCTCTTGATGGTTGTTTCGATTTCTTTGCACGTGGTGCAGCTTGCCTTTGTGCAGTTGTATAGGTGTTGATTGTAAAAGCCGTCTTTGTCCGGTACTCCGTAGCGCGATTGCCTTGTAGTGGGAAGCATTGTTATGAGCAAAAAACGCGTCTTTCTCCGTCGGTGGTCCGTAACGAAGTGATGAGTGAGTGTACGCATTTCAGCGTTGGACACGGTATATAAAGGTGCATATGAATTTATGGTGGGAATCTATTAATCACGCATGGGTATGACCTATAATCAGCTATTGTTCGAAATATTACATAACTGGAGTGAGTTCTCTTCCCCTGTGAATACGGTGTGTGCACCAGAGTGTGGCGATTACGTCACTTTTATGAAAAGAACTGTGTCCACAAAACTAAACATAACGAAATACAACTGAATGCGGGATAGGAGGTCAAGTATAATTTGTCTTGACTCCATTACAGTCTGAATGACAAAATGCTTGCCGTGTAGGTAGTCTCGTTTTTGACTGTCCAGACAATTCCGAGACATTCTTTCTTGGAAATTGAATAATTCTGTTTAGCCACATTCAATGTACAGATGGCGTAAGCTACTAGAAACAGAAAATCACTGTGTGTGTGCATCAATACAGCACCTAGTCCTGCAATGCTAGAATCTGTTCTGAGTATGAATTCCTCATTGAAATGAGGCAAATGGAGGACATGAGCTCGTAACAGGCAGTCTTTCAAACTAACAAAGCTGGCTTCACACTCCTCACTCCAAATCACTATCTCAGGTTTGCCTTTCCTCATCAAATCAATGAGTGGTTCGGTGATGACACTGAACTTTGGAATGAATTTTCTATAGTATATGGCCACCCCCAAAGGACTTAACATTTGTCTTGGAGATGGGTCCCTCCATCTCTTCGAGCTTTCTTACTTTTGATACCTCTGACCACTGGAGACCTTGTCCTACTCTTGTGTCCCAAGTATTCAAGTTTGAAATGTCCAAAGAAACATTTGGTTGTCAAGGAGTAAATTTATAAGACAGCTGGTGCTCTAAAGATGCCGAACGGCATTACCCACCATTGATATTGGCCATCTGTTGTACTAAATGTTCATTCTGGGCTTTTGCCTTAAAGACTGGAATTTGACAAAAATCTTTTGAATTTATAAAAATATTTTGCTTCCATGAGCTGAGCTGAAAAGTACTCTGGTTCAGGCATAAACGTATTCAAATGTCTGTAGTCCACACATAATTGGGCCATTCTTCTTTTAACTAGAACAATAAGAGAGTTCTACGGGGTCTCAACCTTCGCAACGCTAACATAGAGTTGATTTTCTATTTTACAGCATCCCATTTAGTATAAGGTAAAACATAAGGTTTCATGCAGATTGGATTATATTATGATCCCATAGAGCGACTATATATTTGCACAGACTCGTTTTTTCCGTTTATTGATAAAAACCCACGAGTTTCTTTTATCATGCTCCATAAATGTCGAGATCAGAGTGTGACAGTTCCAGATTTAAAATAATGTCACCAATAGTATAAACATCTGTTAAACATGGGTGTGGTATGGATTTGGGCATCGGGTACAAAGGTAGCATAGTCCTCTATTACAATAGTAGCAACTATATTATCCGGACATTATACGCTTTTATCAGATTAGCCTGAAACAATTTCGCTTTCGATCTGATCTGAATTTGGAAATTGCACCCACTCAATTTATCGACAACCTCATAGGGTCTTTGCCATGATAAATCTAATTTGTTTTGGGGCAGAAGTAACAACACCTGCCGACTGACATCAATTTTATATGCTTTCATTTATGGTTGATCAGAGTGCTTTTCTGGATTTACTTAACTTTTATGAACATTCTTGGCTGCTATCTGGCATGAAGTATCAATATGGTTCACAAGTTTGATTACATGTTGATATGTACTTTTTGCTAGCCTACTCTCTGTCCAATATTCTCATAATATAGACATAGGTCCGCTAGTGGGTCTATTGTATAAGAGTTCAAAGGGCAAAAATTGAGTCGAATCTTGTAGTATTTCATGCAACACAAACAAAAATGCTGGCAAGTACACATCTCAATCACGTGGTCTTTCCGTGCACAGTTTTCACAGACTTGGCAAGATAACATTCAGATTTTCGACTAAACTGTTACACTTAAGTTGCTAAGGAGTAGTTTAAAACTGCTGTACCCTCAAAAGTTGTTTAATCTCTTTCATTAATTTGCTCATGAATTGAGTCCTTCGACCTGACAAGATTTCAGAAATCCTACATGCATTGGTAAACAGTGCATTTGTTACCAACATGGTACTAATAGAACCAAGAGTAACTCCTTTAGGGTATCACATTGCATAATCAATAACATTGAGAATCCATCTGTGGTCTGGACCCGATGAAGGCACACATTCTCCAAAAGATCGTTTACATGCTTAAAACAGATATCAATCATCGGGTTTCACCTAGTGGAACCGGGTGTTCTTTCTTTCTATTCACTTGCTGAAAGATATCACATGACTGACAGTACCGGGTGATGCCCTCCCAGCAATAATATCTGGCCACTAAAACAGCCTCCACATATGCTAAAGTATTGCTTAGTCCATGATGACCTGCAATGGGTGGATCATGATCCAAATGCAGCATGTTCACTGGACAGCTCAGAGTTACCACCAACTGGCTGCTATCAGTCCCTTCCTGTTTACGACCATCTTTCCAGCAAAACTCAATAACTTTTCCAGAAGATAAAGACACGTATGATTCCAAGAGCTTGTTCTTCTCTTGACATTTCTCTAGAGAATCATCTCTCAATTGTGCTATTCTGAGCAGAGCTATTTTCCCCTTCAGATTCAGCCACAGTCTGAAAGTCAGAAACAATTATCTGCCATGACTGAGTCCAGTATGACCTCACTGTGACCTCACCAAAGACAGTTTCAGCAAAGTTGTCAGATAATCACCTTCACACTTGCTATTAACTATTCCTGGTTCACTTCCAAACCATCACTAATGCCCCTGGCTTCAACTTCCTTTGCTGCAGCTTGTCAACAAGTCAGTACGCACACATTGGCGAGAAAATCTGTGGTGTCCTCCACATTGAAAACATATTTACATCCCATGATAGCTCTCAACACAATTTATGTTATTAATAATTCTCCAGAAGACACCAGTCATCTCACACACTTGGTGGATATGCGGGTGCTGCAAACGTTTCTCTTTTCCACAAAATTAAAGACAAAACATTTACCGTAACACAGTATTTCTATAGGTGGAAAAACATTTTACTAAAGGAGAAGATAAATCCGTCTTTTAATCTATATTTAATGAGCCCACATCCACCCTATTTCGGATGAGCAAGTACCATGAAAGTAATAAATGGACGAACAGACGAACGAACAAAACGATACAAATACAAATCATTTCGCCCCTCTCAAAAAAAATGAGAATAACAAATTTGTTTAGGGGTGAAGAATTAGATCATTTATTATCTAATTCGGGGCACTACTCTTTCACACAGTGATTAGTCATACATTCAACTTTCCAATGTCATACACTCTGTAGGAAATAAGGGGGATTAAAATGATGATATTAAAAAATGTAAATAAAAATTAATCATACAATTTTCATGTGTTAAATGCCACCGCTATCATCAAATGTAATTTGTATACAGAATTACCGTTTTTAATGACCATATTAAATTCATATTATATACAAATATCAATAATGGATTATGAATTTCTATTCACAAAAATGATAACAATAATAAATTCTGATCGATCAAAAGAATGCGATTTAAATGTTCCTATTTCCTAACAGTTCTAGGTGTGCTAATATTTTAAATGTTCTTATTCCTAACAGTTCTAGGTGCGCCTTTGCCTTCTAATTTTATAACTACTCACAGTACTGTCAAAGTTCGAAGGTCAGTGACGTAATCTCACGTGTCACTCCTAAGGGGTGTTTTGAAGAAAAGATGAACATCGTAGCCTGGCTCATAAGGGATGTTTCAAAGAAAAGATGAAGCATGGTAGTGTTGCTCATAAGATGCTTCGAAGAGAGGTGGCATAATCTGTTGCATCACTAACAAGGGTTGCTTGAGAAGAGATGGAAGATGGCGCCTCATAGCTTCGTTCATAAGAATGCTCTGAAGAGGGGTGATGTTCTCTGTTGTGTCACTCATAGAGAAGCTCCAAAGAGAAGATGATGCATCACTCGTTTGGATGCTTTGTCAAGAAGATATGATGCAATGGCTGCATCGCATAACAATGAAGACTGGCAGGAGTCTAGGCACCTTCTCAGATTTCCATACGTGGGTAGATCTGTGCACTGTTGACATGTCACCAACCTCAATAATTGTTGTTACTGCTTGGTTGCCGTGATGATGGAAAACCCAACGACGTTTAACATTACTGGATGATTTGTCTAGTGAAGTGTGTCATTGCATCCTATCAAGTGTAGAAATCCTCATGTCCTGTAAGGAAAACGTAGGTGCTATCCCCTTGACCATGGGATAGAGAATTCAGATGAAGCTCAGAGAGGGGGGGGGTAAAATGGCCTCGCGTGTCATTAACGCATGCAACCCCATTGCATACTTGAGCTGTCTAGAAGACCGAACTGATCACCCCACCAGATAGTACTTAAGCAAGGTACCTCAATGCTTAATACAAGGTGGTCAATGAGATGAAAGATGGGTGGAGAGAGAGACTTCCAACTCTCCTCAGTAAATCTGCATATGTAATGAGACTTTACCACATAATTAAAGATAATAGCTTCGAATATATGTTTTCCATGTTCATCAAACAAATAGAAAATCTTCTTCCTTCTAGCAAAAAGACTGCATTCTTGGACAAAAGTTTGATGTTACAGGAGAGAAATGCTTCTTCGTTGTAGGTTGAAAACCACACCGCATGACATGACGTCACACAGTGGGCACGTGCCTCAAAGTGTTCCCATAGTTTGTTGGTTTCTTGGCTGATGATAAACCTCTCTCAGATGGTTTTTGCTCTCAGATGGTTTTTGCTCTCTCATATTTAGCCTTCAGTCCTCCATATTTATAGTCTTTTGAGAACTGTCGAACCTTCTAGAAGGCTTTAGTCTTGTGGCTGATTTTTCACAAGTTGCACGCTTCTAAAAAGCGTGCAGCATGACTAGCTAGACAAAATCTAATGCACAGTTAGCTAATCTTCCATTTTGCTCATAAACAAGTATTATTATTAGTATAGGGGGCGCTTCGGCTTCTGCCACTTTCGCGATCATAAACAAGTATTCATACACACATGCATCTAATTCATTTAATATATACATATAAAAACCCTTCTTAAATATACACATACTATGTCTACATACAGTCTGTCTTATCTAGATGAGACTAGTGAATGAACTAGTGTTTAGAACTAAGTTATCTATGCGTTAGGGTGTGAGGCGCTATAAAAACTGCATTCTTGACTGAGAATTACCTCCCTTAGTTCATGTTTTGCGTTCACGGTACATACATGATTTAAGTGAAATAAAATTTAATTATGTTTCTCTCCATACCTGTGACAATTACAAAATTGAAGAGTGATGCAATGACGTCCCTAAGATAATTACAAATTGAATAGTGATTAAAATGACATTCCTAGAACTATTAATTTTGAAATTGAATAGTGATTACAATGAGGTGGCTGTTAGTCAATGTTTACTTTAATAATGAATTATAGGGATTACTGAATAATTATATATCAAGTGACATGGTGTGGTTGTCAGTTGTAAGTTTTACTTCCCTCATTTTTTTCTATACCTAGCCTTCCCATGAGAGTGTGTGGCAAGCGCCGTCAGTACGAGTTCACATCTACAACCAACATAGTGATTGTAAAGTTTTTCTCTGACAATTCAATAACAGCAGGAATTGGATTTAATGCGACCATTATTCGGCATTTGGCAGGTACGTCATTATATAACTGTTATCTTTAATTACTTTCCTTGATGAGTTTTCTGTTACCTCATTTTTCTAGCAGATCATCACTGATTATAGTAGTGACCTATATTATGTGTAAACATGGTTCACTGTATCATTGCAGCAGTTAATCATTTAAAGTGAAAACGGTCAAGAATTTGTAGGACGAAAAAGTGCTTGATGTGACCTTATATAGCGATAATGTTAAAATAAGGAACTTAGTAGATACATCAGTAACCTAGTACAAAATCTAGTAGATACCTCAGCACCCTAGAAGATAATCTATTAGATACTGCAGTAACCTAGTAGATAATCTAGTAGATACCTCAGTAACCTAGTACAAAATCTACTGTCACGATAATGAGGGAATATTATTATTATTTTTTCTCTCTCTAAGTGGCCTCTAACTCTAAACTATTAAGGAAAGAGTTTAGTTAATTAAAACAATGACAGGGGCTAAAATGACCATTTTGTCAACAACGGGAAACCTAAGTGTAGGGACACTAGCTGAGGAAAATAGGTTTCATGCCAGGGAATGGAAAAAGTATAATTAACCTGAGGGAGAAAGCTGGCTGACCCTCTGTGGTCAGGACGCCACACCCATAAATCGTCGTGTCTGTGGGCTGATGGGAGACGCTAATTTTGTCCCTGAGAAGGCAGGCTTTGAGTTTTGGAAATGTAAACAATTTTTAAGAATCACCACTATAAAATGTTAGGTGTTTAAGTTGATATTGTACTGTGAAATTATTTGTTGAAATAGAATTTTGAGATTATTGGAAAGTTAAGAATTATATTACTAGAGTTAAATGTATTGGTTTGTGTGTACAACCATTTCTTGCTGTGATTAATGTATTGCTAGGTGGCCATGAGTTGCCATAGTAACTGTAGTTTTAAAATAAAATTAGGACTGTTGCTCTGAGATTTTAGTCAGCATGCTCTGAGAGTTAGCTAGGTACGGCAAACGGATACGTAATCACAGGTGCTATCTGGGAACTCGATACTTGGCACTAATAGAAAGTGGACGGTCAGAATGGTCAGAATATTCATCAGCACATACAGTGTGCAGTGCAGTGCTGAATGGGGATGCCGTGTGTGCTGGAGGGGGTTTGTTCTAATTAGCTCAGTGAAAGTGATATACAAGAAAGGGGATATGGAGATAGAAACAAACGAGAAACATCGAGAATGTAGCATTTTGTAGAAGGGTGGAAAGACTCTCTGTTAGAGTTTCTCCCTGCTTTTTTGTACCAGGGACTTTCTACGAAGCTGGGAGGCAATCAGCAGGAGATTTCTTGGACACTGCAACAGAGTGCCAGATGTCTACCCAGGCTGTATATGGAAGATGCGCCATCAAGGCCGTTAACAGACCAAGATGGATCAATCAAACCAGATAGTCATCTCTGGGTTTTTCAAAGACTGTGAAAAAGACCACGGGCAATCGATTATTTCCCAACAGAAGTGATTAATTGGCAGTATAATGTCGCAGCGCACAGGATATGTTGTAGAGCGGTTTACTGCAGAGGAGTGGTATGGTTGCTGGAAGCAGTCAGCGATAATGCGTGGCATGTCGCAGAAAAAACGGCAAGGTTTGCCGTTAGTCAAGTTTGTAAAGAGAAGAGATGATAGACGTGAGAGAAGAGGAGAAACGAAGATAAGAGAAGAGGAGAGACATGATGAGATGAGGAGGAACATAAGAGAAGAGAAGAGGAGAAACGAGAAACATTGGTGAGAAGAAGGGAGAAGAGAGAACGTAACAAGGATTGAGAAATTAGGCCTAACGAAGAGCGCAGTGAGAGCGTGAAATTGTAGTAGCCGTCGTAGCAGTGAGGACGGCCGTTGGAGCGAACCGTGACGTTAACGGTGGTTTTGTATATCATCAAAACCCCCCAGCATTAGAAGAAAGTGACGACAACTATGTGAGCAGAGCACAAGAAGGAAGTGACGATAACTATGTGAGTAAAAGAACATTCTAATTAGGGTAAGAAATCTCAGAGCACATAAACATAAACATAAAACTTAAACTAAAGCTTAGAATCTTAATTAAGCATTAAACCTAAAATTAAAAATAAACCTTAAGTTTAAATCTACGTTTTATAAGTAAAGGGTGGCTTTAAGATTAATATAAGAAAATATTGATGGAACTGATTGAAGAGAACTTGCAAGTCAAATGACATTTGTTTATTGTTGAACTATTGAATTTTCATAAAGGGGCAGTGGCTCCAGAACTTTGAAATAATGACATATTATGTTGTAAAATGCTCAGACAACTTTAGAAGTAATACTGCATGAAGAAATTGAATTTCGTATTTCTTTTATTTTATTCATCATTCTTTTTTTCTTTCTTTCCCCATACCCAAGGGTATGAGTGTGAATGGCTGACTAACCAACGTGTGAGAAGAAACCCATAGACCAGGGGTGCACAAACCGCGGCCCGCGGGCCGCATGCGGCCCCCGACAGGGTCCTGTGCGGCCCCCAGAAGACTTTAGGATGTTACCATTATTTGTAACAGGCAAGGAGCTTTTAACATTAATCTGAACAAGGGAGTAGAACAGTGGTTTGCTTTCCCGTGGAAGCATCTTGTGCTGTGTTGAAAACAAACGCTGGATGCGGTATTGAGGTGAGAGGCTGTGTATTGGGCCCGTTGTTCAGTTCAGCTGATCAAAGGTGTACTGTTGAAATAGTAGTATCTGCACATCTTTGATGTATGGCGACATCAAATAGCATTAGACAGAGGTCTATATCTAAACCCAAGTCGGCAGGCAGCCAGCTAAAGTTCAGTCTGGGGATGGGGTGAGGTGACACTGGGGGGGGGGGGAAGGATGGTGCAGTCAGTGTGTGTGAATATGTGGCTGTGGATGTCTGGTTGGAATGAATGAATTACACTGTTTCGGAGTGAAGTTGTTTTTAAACTACTGCCCTTTGTTAATATGTCAGAAACCTGCGTAAAATTGAAGACGAAAATCATCAGTTTAAAGAAGAGTGGAGACTAAATACTTTATGCAGCATTTTAATGGAGCAGCTATGTGCTTAATTTGTTGTGAGTCTGTTACTGTGATGAAGGACTTCAACTGCAAGCGGCATTACAAAACAAAGCAGCTGCGACTTTTGATGACTTAAAAGGCACTGGAGAAACAACAAAATTGAGCAACTTTTAAAAGGTCTGTCAGCACAGCAACAAGTCTGAAGAAAACAAGTATTTTGCTCATGCAAGTTGCAAAGTAGCACATATTGTTGCCAAATCATCAGGGCCTTTTACTGAAGGTCATTGATCTTCAATGTTCACCTGAACTGAAGTCATCATTTCAGCAGAACAACATTTTAACATTTTATGGAAGTCTCAGCTCGAGCACAAAGAGAAATGTCAAGGACTTGGCTTGCAAGTTGTTGTCAGAATTCGGCAGCACATACTTGTGTGAACAAACGTTTTCAGTAATGAACATGAACAAGAACAAGCTGAGATCGAATTTGACGACAACAATCTCTGTTCGATTTTGAGGCTGGCGACTACAAAACTCTAACCAAATATTGATAAAGTTGTTAACAACATTCAGGCTCACCCTTCTCACTAATAAAGACTAAATCTAGGTTAATAAGGCAAAACGAATGTATTTCATTATTTCTGTTGTCATCCATGTGCAATCTGACTTGCGGCCCTCCATGCACTATCAATTGGAAATGTGGCCCTCTGGCCTAAAAAGTTTGTGCACCCCTGCCATAGACCAATAAATTTGAATTTATACTCTGACATTAAGGCTTTCTCCTGTCTGTTTGAAAGAGTGGTTGTTGTCGTTGTTATATGTTGTGTCGTCTGTGCCGTCTACACTTCACCCTTACCGGTATGCAATCACACATGCAAACAATGTTGGCAATACGTAACCTACATGCAGGATAAAATTCGATCCAAACAACCATCTTGGTATCCTGTGTGCGGATTTTTTAATAATATTTATGCAAGTCCTACGTGGCGTCGACAAGCCACCATCCTCCTTTCGTCAGAGAGGAGGTGGGGTGGCGACATCTAGTTTATAACTTAATAACCTAGATAATCTAGTAGATACCTGAGTAATCTAGTATAAAATCTAGTTTATAACTCAGTAACCTAGTACATAATCTAGTTTATAACTCAGTAACCTAAGAGATAATCTAGTAACCCAGTAGATAATCGAGCTTATACCTCAATAACCTAGTTACTAGTACATAATCTAGTTTATAACCCAGTAACCTAGTATATAATCCAGTCTATAACTTAGTAACCTAGTATATAATCTATTTTATAACTCAATAACCTAGCAGATAATCCAGTAGATACCTCAGTAACCTAGCAGATAATCTAGTTTATACCTCACTAACCTAGCAGTTAATCATTTACTGTTAGAATGATCCCTAATATAGCTTTGACTTACTTAAATGATACATGTGGCAAAGAATTCTATATTATATAATTATATATAATTATTATGTATTACTCTACTACTGCCAATAATGACGCAGATGATAAATTATTTACAAGCATTAATGAAACACTTGATTACTTGGATGCTCGCCTTGTCGGTTTTATCTTACTGATTCATTAATTTACGTTAATTACGCTTTCCTAATTATAATGAAAATCAATATTTAATTTTCAAAAATATGATGCCCCTTTTGTTAATAGTTCACTACTTTGTTACCAAAGTTGTTAAAATCTGCTTAGATTAATAATATTAATAATTTACGAGTTTGTCTCCATTGTTGTTAAATCTATTTAAATTGATAATATTAATAATTAACGAATTTGTCTGTTAAGTTGTTAAATCTACTAAGATTGATAATATTAATAATCCACGACTTTGTCTGTTAAGCTGTTAAATCTATTTAGATTGATAATATTAATAATTCCCGACTTTGTTAAGTTGTTAAATCTATTTAGATTGATAATATTAATAATTCACGAATTTGTCTGTTAAGTTGTTTAAATAGAAGATTGATAATATTAATAATTCACGAATTTGTCTGTTAAGCTGTTAAATCTATTTAGATTGATAATATTAATAATTCACGAATTAGTCTGTTAAGCTGTTAAATCTATTTAGATTGATAATATTAACAATTCACGAATTTGTCTGTTAAGTTGTTAAATCTATTTAGATTGATAATATTAATAATTCACGAATTTGTCTGTTAAGCTGTTAAATCTATTTAGATTGATAATATTAACAATTCACGACTTTGACTCTTGAGGGAGAAACTGGAACCAACTCGCATAAAAATCAAGCAATCACAACTCCTGTATTTATTAACTTGTTGCCATAATTTTTTGTATGCAGTTAATCACACCTATTGCTAACACACGCAAGCAATAAAACAGTTTATCTGATGTTTTAATGTGTAGTTATATGGATTATAATGACATGTGTTTTTGTGTTGACGCAAAACTACATTCCGCCGTTCAACTGATTACAAGTAAACTATACATTATTGTCACAGGAAATGAGGGACCGAAATTATATTTTATTTCATTTCAAAAAACCGCTAACAAAACTAATTAAAGTAATCCGAGTTTTGTTATTTTTCGTATGTAGCATGTAAATTCCAGTAACGGTCACCTAAGATCTCTTTAGTAGACAGACGTTTGTGACGCAGTGTGTGTTAATTATCATATCATATTGAATATATATATTAGTTTATGAAGAATATGTATATTAAATAAATTGGGACAACTGCGCAATACCGTCACATGTTGTTGACGAGTGAAATGGCCAGTGCGCATTAGAATTGACCACAGAAAAGCGTGCATCACGATTACCACTATATATCCAAGGCAAAAATCATGTCACAGGACATAGCTTCTGGAAGTTTTGGAAACCTTCAGTGAAAGCTATATAAGAGGCAAAATGAAGACTTTACTCTCAATGTTGAAAACGTCGATTCGTCTGAAGCCAGTCTAACTTCACGTATGAATTATCTCATGTACAGAGATTTCATAAAGGAAAGCTGCAATAATCTCTTTCCATCCGTTTTCCATCCGTCTGATGCCATATATTGAGTAACGAGGCAAAATTACTCAGTATAATTTTTGGCAAAGTGGAAAGTTCACTGTCCAGGAAAACCCGATGCATGCGACGCTGGTTGTATGCAGCTAACGACACGAGGGACCAACTTGTTCTCCCCCCTGTCTGAGAGTTCGGTTGGACAGATCTATCCCGCTATTGGGAGGCTAGCACCGAGATTTCTTACAGACATCCGGATTTCTACACTCAATGTAATGCGACGACACATCCCACTGGACGACTCTACCCGATAATGCTAAACGTCGTTGGGATGTCCGTTTCCACGACAACCGGTACAACGATAATTATCGAGGCCGACAACAGTCAGCTAAATTTCAGATTTCTCCCCAGTGATAATCTGAAAGTGGTGCCTAGATTCTGCAGAATCTTCACCTGTAATGCGACGCCTCAATTGCGTCCTATCTTCACTTTGAAGTGCCTCTTATAAGTGACGTGTGAGGTTACGTCATCTCCTTGGAACTCTGACATTAATAGTGAGTAATCATTAGCACGGCTAACGCGCACATACTTAAGTCTAGGACTCTTAAGAAAATGAACACTATTATATCGTTTGCAAAATAAGAACTCTAATGTTAAAAGTAATGCTTATTTTACATGTCAACTATTGTTAAAGCGGCCCCATTTGCCGCATAAGAATTGTGTAATTAATCTTTATTTTATATTTTGAATTTCATCATTTTCATCTCCCCTTATTTCCCACAGAGTGTATGACATTGGAAAGTTGAATGAATGATTAATCACTGTGCGAAAGAGTAGTGCCCCTTTTAAATCGGGAAATAAATAACCTGATTTAAACATCTTTCAACTCTCTTGTTATTCATAGTTTTTGAGAGGGACGAAAGAATTTGTACTATTGTTTTGCACCGTTCGTCTGTTCGTCCATTTATTCACATTTATGATACACACTCACAACACACACCGCCAATAAAACGTTCCTTGGCATGACATTAATAAATTGGGCCCCACCCAAACATCAATGGTGTATGTCATGTGTGTCTATGTAACAACTTGACGCGACGTAGTACTGGCACACGTCACGGGCTTTTCTTCGAGGTGCACCGGAGCAGGCCAAAAATAGACTTCACCCCTTGCATCTCTAACTTCAGCTCGGGTCGGCTTGTAACGAGCCTCCCGTTTTGTGACATCTGGTGACCACTGACCGTGATCTGACAAGGTAAATTGTGTTGTTGTAAGAAAGTGTCATCTCTTTCCTGCTTTTCTGTCTCATCACCATTATGCATTGTTTATTGCATGTTAGGGCTTTGCTATTGAGACTTAGGTGAACTGGATTTTGATAAGACTTATTATTGTGTTGAAATAAGTTTTATAATCTCACGCTATTATCGTTAACGCGTACCGACTCGTGTTTAGACGTACTTAGATCGATATTTTGTACGCTACATTAGCAACTGTTGTTTTGCTAATTTTGCTAACTTTGCAAATTTGCGATTAGGATTTCTTTTACTCGTGTTTGTTGAAATCCTAATCACGTGGTAGCTGGTGTTCATACGCACACCACTGCACCACTGTGACTGACAGAGGTCAAAATCCCGCGAATATTCTAAGTCACTTTAGCCACACTCGTGATAACTAGCAATTTTAAAAATGGCCGAGCTAGTAAACATAAAGAAAGAACTCATGGCTATGGGTAGAGAATTCGGTTATGAGAAAGCCGACTTAAAGAAATACGTGGATGAGGAGATAGCTAAATGGTATGTTGCGAAAGAAAATGAGGCGAAAGAGGTGAGAGAGCTAGAAGATAAGAGACAGATAGCTAAGGATTTAGAGATGCGAACTTTGAGAGAGCTAGAAGATAAGAGAGAGTTAGCTAAACAGCTAGAGATGCAAAACCTGAGAGAGCTAGAAGAAAAAAGAGCGAAAGAGGCTAGAGAGCTAGAAGATAAGAGACAGTTAGCTAAACAGCTAGAGATGAAAGACCTGAGAGAGCTAGAGGAGAAAAGAGCGAAAGAGGCGAGAGATCTTAAAGAGAAAGAAATCCAAGATATGAGAGAAATAGAGTTATTAAAGATTCAGTCAGCTAGGGATTTAGAAGATAAAAGGCAGGAAGTAGAAGAGAAAAAGCTTAAGTTAAAAGCTAGAGCACATCAGGAACAGCTTGAACTAGCTAAGCAAGAGGTAACAGCTAGAGAGAAGTTGTTAGAGGGGACTGCTAAGCAACAGGCCGAGTTAAATAAACCCCGTACACGGCTAGCTTTCTTTAACCCTGAAGTCGAGACGATTGACGAGTTTTTGACACGCTTTGACAGTTTCATTGCCAACTTTAATTACACTGACATTGAAAAGAAACAACAACTCGGTCAAATACTCCAAGGTGAAAGCTCGCGCGCATTTACTGATCTAACGCGCGATCCCGCGATTACTTATGCAGATCTCAAAACGGGTTTGATGCGTACTTTTCAATGTACAGCAGAAGGCTTTCGAAAAATGTTTAGGAGGGCCATACCCAAAGCTAATGACACCATGCAAGCCTTCGGTACTCGGTTACGCCATTATCTTGATAGATGGATTGATTTGACAGACATCCGGAAGACATATGAGGGCCTATTTGATTTGATATTAAGAGATCAATTTCTCCATATCGCTCCGCCTGCAATGACGACATATTTGCAGCGAAATCCCCCGACTAACTTCTGTGATATGTTGAAGTTAGCAGACACGTATAATGATTACCCTGATCCGGTAATTACGAGGAGTGCACCACGCCCTCCTCTTACAAATCGGCAGAAGTATACACCGAAACCGAACCGACCAATGACGAAATCGGAAAAACCCGAACCGGTACAGCGGACATATACTAAGTCACAAGACGTACGACGTCACACACGTGACTCCCCACCTATGACATGTTACACTTGCAAAGGGAAGGGGCATAGTTCTCAGAACTGTCCCAGTCCACGTGATGTAAAAGTATGCACTGAAGCAGGTGCAACTCTAAAGACCCAACAGGCTACAGTAAACGGACAAAAAGTCAAAATACTGGTCGATACAGGCGCGTCCATAAGCTGCATAAATGCTAAACTTGTACGCCCTGAACAGTATCTAAGGGGTAGTGTCCGCATTCGATGTGTTATGGGACACCTTAGTACATGTCCAAGAGCCACTGTACATGTTACGTCACCCGTATTTTCCGGTACAGTCACCGCCGCAGTAATAAGAGACATGCAGTTCGGATTCATACTATCGCCCGAACAGTGTGACGCACACACTGATGACATCTATCCTGTTCTCCCCGTAACCACTAGAGCACAACGGGAACGTAGTAAACAAGGACCCCCAGCTCTAAAGATAGTCGAGAACACATTTCCGCAGTTGACCCCAAGTCAACTCAGTCACCTGCAGCAGGAGGACAAAAGCTTGTCCTCAATGCTAAAGCTGGCACGGAAAAACACTATTACGTCCAGCAAGTACGCGACAATTACGTATTTCCTGAAGGACGGACTAGCGTTTCGGCGCACCGACTTTAAGGAAAATGATACTAGAAGCACCACGTGTTTATTTACCCCTACACCACTCAGACCGCTGATTCTTAGCTTTGCACACGACTCAATCATGTCCGGACATCAGGGCGCACGGCGCACTGAGCAGCGAGTTCGTGAGGACTTTTTTTGGCCAGGCCTGAGTAGGGATGTTCGCTCGTACGTTCGTACATGTACGCAGTGTCAACAACATATCGACCGAGGGCGTGTCAGTCGAGTTCCCCTCGAGATAGTACCAACAGTAGAGGAACCATTCCTAAAAGTCGCAGTAGACATTATTGGCCCAATCATTCCCGCGGCCGAAGGAGGATATCGCTATATCCTAACAATCGTGGATTTTGCAACACGATATCCAGAAGCAGTCGCATTAAAGGGCATCACAGCGATCGAAGTCGCAGACGCTTTAATAGACGTATTTTCTCGCACGGGCGTACCTTGAGAAATATTGAGTGACCAGGGCACTCAATTCACCTCAGCAATGATGGCTGAAACAATGCGTCTACTGGCGTGTAAACAGTTGTTCTCATCACCATATCACGCTCAGTCTAATGGTGCCGTTGAACGTTTCAACGGTACAATAAAGAAAATGTTAATTAAAATGGCCTCGGAACAACCCGACCAGTGGCCGCGTTTTCTAGCACCATTACTCTTCGCGTATCGCGAACTCCCACAAGAGAGTACGGGCTACTCACCGTTCCAACTACTATACGGCAGGCAACCTCGTGGTCCCCTTAAGCTAATAAAAGAAACATAGGTCAAGGGAGACACTGTGACCGATGGTAAAGATGTTCACACGTACGTAGCCGAACTACGTCAACGTCTGACCGAGACATGTCACTTAGCACAGGAAAACATTCGCGAAAAACAACCCCGATACAAGCGAAATTTTGACCGTACGGCTGTGGAACGTAACCTCAAACCAGGTCAGCTCGTGTTACTCTTGCGGCCCACACATAACAACCGCATGCAAATGCACTGGCGTGGACCCTACCGCGTTATTAAGCGTGTGAAGCAGAACGACTATAGCATACAGATAGGAAATAAGCAGAAAACCTATCACATAAATATGCTAAAGCGTTACTATGAACGCAGCGACGAACAGATACAAAACGTGAATGTTGCACTGATACAATTGGAAGACTCCAATTTCAGAACAGACATGATGTCCGCCGAAACCCAGCCTAACCCCGCAGTTACAGTCGATCAAGTCGAGATTGACTCAAACTTAACTGTCGAACAGCGCGACGCAATGTCAGAACTCTTACACAGACATGCGCGCATATTCACCGACCAACCGGGCCACTCAGATTTGGTTGAACACCGCATCAAACTTTTAAGTGACAAACCGATACGCTTAAAACAGTACCCACAGAAATATGAGAGCACAAAGTACATAGCAGAACAGGTGCGTGAAATGCAAAAACAGGGCGTGATTGAACAGTCAATCTCCCCATATTCATCACCGGTCGTCTTAGTTAAAAAGAAAGACGGTACGCTTCGTTTTTGTGTGGACTACAGACAGTTAAATGAGATAACTGAATTCGATGCGGAACCTATCCCAGATCAGGACGAATTATTCGCAAAACTAACTAAGGCACATTACTTTTCAAAGTTTGACATGTGCAAAGGGTACTGGCAACTGTCAGTTGCTATTGACGACAGACCAAAAACAGCCTTTCCAACCCCGCTAGGCTTATTTCAGTTTTGCCGACTACCGTTCGGACTAGCGAACGCACCCGCAACATTCGCGCGCTTCATGCGAAAATTACCGTTAGAGAGCGTTGACGCATTGAATTTCTTCGATGACATACTGGTAGCAACAGGAACATGGGACCAACATTTATCCTCAGTGGGTGGTCTACTTGACATTCTCGAGCGCCATAGATTGACCGTGAAACCCTCCAAAGTTCGCGCGGGCTTTCGAGAGATTGAATTTCTTGGCCATATCATAAGTGACGGACAAATAGGCCCTAATCTAGACTTAACTGCAGCCATTCGTGACATGACCTTACCGACTACAAAGAAACAGGTCAGGGCGGTTTTGGGGCTAGTGGGGTACTACCGAAAATTTGTCCCAAACTTCAGTACGCTTCTTAAACCACTGACGGACTTAACTGGAAACAAACAACCCACGAAAATACGATGGACGGCAGAGTGTAGCACCGCCCTCGAAAAAGTGAAGGACATCTTGACCAGTAAACCCGTCCTACAGTTACCAGACTTTGACAAGAGATTTATTGTCAGGACCGACGCATCAGACGAAGGCCTCGGTGCCATACTTCTCCAAGAGACAGATGACGAATACCTACCGGTAGCATACGCTTCTAAGAAACTGTTAGATCGTGAGACACGGTATTCTACGATTGAAAAAGAGTGCTTAGCAATCGTATGGGCACTCAAGAAATTTAGTGCATATCTGTACTCTAAACCATTCATCCTGCAGTGCGATCATAAGCCGCTTACATATCTGCGCACTAGCATGTACGATAACGCTAGGCTAACTAGATGGACACTCCTGCTACAGGAGTATAGCTTCGTTGTCGAACACATCGCGGGCCGAGAAAATTCGGGTGCCGATGCATTATCCCGGCATGCCATAACCGCGATATAAACAAGAGAGAGGATAGTCTCTCCACAGATGCGCATATAATTCCTGTGGGGACTATCGTGTGAAATAAAATTTTTTTTTGTTCCTATTTGATTTCCACTCTGTGAGCTCCAATCAATTTTAAGAAGGGGGTTGTCACAGGAAATGAGGGACCGAAATTATATTTTATTTCATTTCAAAAAACCGCTAACAAAACTAATTAAAGTAATCCGAGTTTTGTTATTTTTCGTATGTAGCATGTAAATTCCAGTAACGGTCACCTAAGATCTCTTTAGTAGACAGACGTTTGTGACGCAGTGTGTGTTAATTATCATATCATATTGAATATATATATTAGTTTATGAAGAATATGTATATTAAATAAATTGGGACAACTGCGCAATACCGTCACATGTTGTTGACGAGTGAAATGGCCAGTGCGCATTAGAATTGACCACAGAAAAGCGTGCATCACGATTACCACTATATATCCAAGGCAAAAATCATGTCACAGGACATAGCTTCTGGAAGTTTTGGAAACCTTCAGTGAAAGCTATATAAGAGGCAAAATGAAGACTTTACTCTCAATGTTGAAAACGTCGATTCGTCTGAAGCCAGTCTAACTTCACGTATGAATTATCTCATGTACAGAGATTTCATAAAGGAAAGCTGCAATAATCTCTTTCCATCCGTTTTCCATCCGTCTGATGCCATATATTGAGTAACGAGGCAAAATTACTCAGTATAATTTTTGGCAAAGTGGAAAGTTCACTGTCCAGGAAAACCCGATGCATGCGACGCTGGTTGTATGCAGCTAACGACACGAGGGACCAACTTGTTCTCCCCCCTGTCTGAGAGTTCGGTTGGACAGATCTATCCCGCTATTGGGAGGCTAGCACCGAGATTTCTTACAGACATCCGGATTTCTACACTCAATGTAATGCGACGACACATCCCACTGGACGACTCTACCCGATAATGCTAAACGTCGTTGGGATGTCCGTTTCCACGACAACCGGTACAACGATAATTATCGAGGCCGACAACAGTCAGCTAAATTTCAGATTTCTCCCCAGTGATAATCTGAAAGTGGTGCCTAGATTCTGCAGAATCTTCACCTGTAATGCGACGCCTCAATTGCGTCCTATCTTCACTTTGAAGTGCCTCTTATAAGTGACGTGTGAGGTTACGTCATCTCCTTGGAACTCTGACATTAATAGTGAGTAATCATTAGCACGGCTAACGCGCACATACTTAAGTCTAGGACTCTTAAGAAAATGAACACTATTATATCGTTTGCAAAATAAGAACTCTAATGTTAAAAGTAATGCTTATTTTACATGTCAACTATTGTTAAAGCGGCCCCATTTGCCGCATAAGAATTGTGTAATTAATCTTTATTTTATATTTTGAATTTCATCATTTTCATCTCCCCTTATTTCCCACAGAGTGTATGACATTGGAAAGTTGAATGAATGATTAATCACTGTGCGAAAGAGTAGTGCCCCTTTTAAATCGGGAAATAAATAACCTGATTTAAACATCTTTCAACTCTCTTGTTATTCATAGTTTTTGAGAGGGACGAAAGAATTTGTACTATTGTTTTGCACCGTTCGTCTGTTCGTCCATTTATTCACATTTATGATACACACTCACAACACACACCGCCAATAAAACGTTCCTTGGCATGACATTAATAAATTGGGCCCCACCCAAACATCAATGGTGTATGTCATGTGTGTCTATGTAACAACTTGACGCGACGTAGTACTGGCACACGTCACGGGCTTTTCTTCGAGGTGCACCGGAGCAGGCCAAAAATAGACTTCACCCCTTGCATCTCTAACTTCAGCTCGGGTCGGCTTGTAACGAGCCTCCCGTTTTGTGACAATTATTTTAATGTGAAATTTGGTATACTTTAGGAAGGTATGTTGTAGTACAATGTGAACTAGCATGAAAAGTCTATCATGAAAATTTTTGTTGTTTTTGTTGAAATATATATTGAAGAGGTGTTGACATAGTAAAAATAAGTCTTCTATTTTACACACTTTCTTCTTTCTAGTTCAGAATGTCGCCATATGTGTGCTGGAACTATGTTCAAAATTTCATGGCATTCTGATAAATAGTTTCTGAGATATCTATAAAACCGTACTGGCAGTGCATAAAAAACTGATTCTGAGAAAACACGTCGCAAAGTGTTTCTTTACTAAAGTTATGTGTTTAGATAATAAATATAAGTTAAATAGATGAATCTTTTAATTTTATAACCAAACATTAATTATATTTTATAAGACAGTAATATCACCAACTTATTCATGACCACCAGCAAGATAAAACTGCTAAATGTTAGCATCATTAGTTGCATTTTGAACTAACAATTTTGACGCGTACATTTTGCTGCGTCTGAGGCCTGTATCTGTCTGGCTGTTATTTTCTTTCTGTCTAGCTCTATAAAACACTAATTGGCCCACACATCAGAATCAAATCCTAATCTAGCAAATATGCCTAGCCTGCCAGACTCCCCTTCATTGTAAACAATTGTACAAATCTTTTAAGTTGTGAAACTGACCTCATTGCTACAATCACAGTGAAAAATAAACTGATGCTGTCATGTCTTATCTAGTGCACTGATGGTAGTTTGTCACTATCTCCTCGAGGTTTCTGGCAATGTGGGCATAAAAGTCTCTTTATAAAGTTCAAAAGGACTTCACAGTCTACAAAAAGAAAGCTGTTAGTTGTTCATTACCACTGTCAACTTCCATTTCACACACTTTACCTTCAGGTTTTGCACGAGGCAGAGACATTGTCAGTAGCAGACGATGTATTTGTTACACGACATCGCTCAACACTGTGTTCAGTATAGAATTATTTACTGTAATCAGTCCTTTAGTAGGTCTGTTTCCCTGGAATCTTCGATTTCTGGAAGAGTAGGATTGTTTTCTTTTCGCCATCTTAGTTTTACTGTACTCTAACCTCAAATAGAACTCAAACTGAACGTAGATTGCAACTTTCATGAGATCGAAGCTGTGAAAGACGCCATGATGTCAGTTTGCTCTTGAAAGCTAATCGCTGATTGGCTTATTTTAAACCCTTTGCTATATTAGTCTTTTAACAAGTAGCCAATGAAAATGTATGTTATGGTGGATTTTGGACATGGAAATGGGGGAAGCTATAGCTGGCTTTTCTGATATATTATATAGAAGACGAGATATAACCTTTGAAACTTTATCCATATATAATTATCTGTAACTACACTTTTGTTTATGCATACCTACTCAATTAAAAATTAAATTAAAGAGCTTTTTATTAACATCTAGGAAAATGTGAACGTGTGAAGTGAAAGTAGAATGATTAAAGTGAACAATAACACGAAGAACGAAACACACACACACACACACACACACACACACACACACACACACACACACACACACACACACACACACACACATACAATCGTATAATTTTCACACTCAAACCTCCCCTTAAATCTATTTAGATTGATAATATTAACAATTTACGACTTTGTCTCTTAAATTGTTAAATCTGTTTGTTGTTAATTGATAATTTTAATAATTGACGACTTTGTCTCTTAAATTGTTAAATCTGTTTGTTGTTAATTGATAATTTTAATAATTGACGACTTTGTCTCTTAAATTGTTAAATCTGTTTGTTGTTAATTGATAATTTTAATAATTGACGATTTTGTCTCCTAAGTTGTTTAATCTATTAATATTGATAATGTTAATAATTGACGACTTTGACTACAAAGTTTTAAAATTTAGATTGATAAAACAATTCACGACTTTGTTTACTAAGATTGATTAATAGTATAAATAACTTATTACTTTCTCTCCTTAGTTGTTAAATCTATTTAGATTGATAACAATTCACGACTTTGTCTACTAAGTTGTCAAATCTGTTTAGACTGATAATATTAATATTTGTGTTATCCCTGTTGCGTATAAAGTATCGTAAATAACTTATATTACAGAGTCTAAATAAATGAGTGACTGAGAGTTATTTTTAATTTGACCTTGGCATTACTGAAATTTATATATCTAGGGCATATAAAATGGTAACACTTAAATATATTTGATACATATCAATTGCAATTAAAGCATATATTCACTGTTCTTTTGGGCCTACAAAATTAATTAAAATAAATAAAAACTTGCATTGTCATTATCTTTAATTTTTTAATTACAAAATACCAGCGACATGTCCAGCAAGGTTTATGTGCAGCCCTGGAACATGTATTCCCAAAAGCTTCTTGTGTGATGGGAAACCGGACTGTACAACTAGGGCTGACGAAATTATGTGTCGTAAGTACTGTTCACAGATACGTGACACTTTATTTTACCTTGCCCCAAACCGTGTGTAGTATGTACTCTTCACAGCAAAACTGACAATTAATTACGCGTCGTCACAAACTGTGTCTTAATTACTGTTCACAGTAGAAATGACAGACAAATACGCGCCATCACAGACGTGTCTTTTAGAACAGTTTACATCATAATTGACCATTTATTAAATGAACAACTCATAGAGTGACGTAATATTATACAACAGAATCGACCATTTATTACGTGAACAACTCACAGAGTGACGTAATATTATACAACATAATTGACCATTTATTATGTGAACAACTCATAGAGTGACGTAATATTATACAACATAATTGACCATGTATTATGTGAACAAGTAATAAAGTGACGTAATATTATTTACAACAGGCTTGACCATTTAATATTAAAGAACTCATTAAGTAAATGATGATTTGGTGTGACATAATATTATTTAAACAGAATTAACCATTTATTATGTAAACATATCATAGTGTGGCGTAATATTATTTACACAGAATTGGCTATTTATTATGTGAATGACGTTACAGACTGATGTAATAAAACAGAACTGATGGTGACGTAATATTATTTACAAGTGAATCGACCATTTATTTCTCAAGAGACTACCAGTCATCTGCTACTCAGAGATGACACATTGTAATTCAGATAATTGTTTTATATAAAAAGAAAATCCATACTTATTTCATATTACCAAAGAACAAAAATCTAAACTTTACACAACACATACACTTCTTATAATCCTAACCTTACTTACAACTGCCAAATAGGTTCTATATTTATTTATCATATTAAGAAGGCATTTTGTGCATTAACCATGATCTTTGTACTTTGAACGCTCTAATTAAATATAGACGTAAAGAAAATTGGTTTACTTAACACAATGATTCTATGATATAAAAAAATTCTGTTACATTTTAATTTACATTTAATGTATTATTTTACATATATGTTTATATGAATAATTTAAAATAGTTGAAAATAGCATTTCTTTCAAATTACTTTTCTAGATTGGTCGTTTATACGTTCCTGAACTTTTAGTCTAGCGTTCTAGATTATTTTAGCATCTATTAATAGCTGGATGAACTTTTAGTCTAGCGTTCTAAATGATTTTAGCGTCTATTAATAGCTGGATGAACTTTTAGTCTAGCGTTCTAAATGCTTTTAGCGTCTATTAATAGCTGGATGAACCTTTAGGCTAGTGTTGCAAGGTTCTTGTCTGTTAATTGCTTAATTATTAATTATGTGATATATTCATAAATAATTCACAAACAATAATTCTTCCTCACAATCAACACACAGTCACCCGACGGGGTCTTTGTCATTGCGGTCAGGAGAGCAACTAAGTCAAACACTGAGAAGTCTGTCAAGTAATTAACTCTCTTCTCAAGTGTTACTTGTCTGGAATAACAGACCTTAACTGAATTATCTCGTCAATCCTCTGTCTTTATTCCAGCCCCCTCCCCCCCCCCCCACAGACACCTAAAACATGTGCCTGACCATCTTGCTATATGTCGTTACGTCATTTGGCAGCCCCCACCCATCATCTTCACATGTACCTCTCTTCTACAGTAATGAGAGTGGATAGTTTAACAATTTATTAAAGAAAAGTAACAAATAGCAATTTAATATATATTTACAATTAATGTTCTAAAAAAAATCACACACACAAGGCAACTATTCAGAGATTGTTAATCTCTCTAATGCTTATTACAATAAAGCTCAGTTAATCAGGAAAAATATTTCATGCTAATTCCATAGAACAATTACTAAAAATGTATGTCAGAGCATATCATCAATTCAATCTCCAGCTTAGCTTAGAACAGTTCTGGAAAATCAAGTAATCAAAATTATATATTCAATACTGTTTTAGTCAATACAAGATTATAGAAGAATCAGAAATAAGATTAGGAATTTACGTAAAATCAGAGAAACATGTACAGATTACATGAACAATTCATAATATGCAGCTTATGTGTGGTAATCTTGTTCCTGTGTAGAGATGGCTGGCAGGTAAAAGTCTTGTTATAATGGCTATGCCTGGTAACAGTTCTGCATACCATCACATGAACATATTCTTGAATAGTCCGATTTTGAATGCACAACACAAGTTACAAATCACAGTTCCTTTGCACAGTCATTGAATGAGTTTAATGCAGATATAACTATGCACAAGTCCAGCTTACATTTCTGGTACAGTTATGATTTTAACAAGCACTTAGCTTATTGTTCATCTCTTGCGTTTCACGCAGTTACTTGGCAGAGTCAAACTCACGTACCTCACTGCTGCTCTCCTTGTAACTTCCAGTATTCTTGACAGACCAAATTTCCTTGAGCAAGCGCCACCAGACACATATGAATTTCCTTCCAAGATTTAGGAAATACTCCTCGTCACAACTCCCAGTTGTGTCATAGCGTCTCACACGGTGTTCCGCACTTCTCCTGAAAAGTGGTTCAGGGTCCCGACAAGAATCCCACTGCTCATCGACTCTTGTATCTTCAACAGAATACCAATGGCAGTTTGCAGGTGCCAACGTAGAGGTTAACATCAACCTTTGTATCTTGAACATAGCACTTTGAACTTATACCTTGAACGTGGTACCTTGAATTTTGAACTAGATACCATGAATGTTGTTACCTTGAACGTTGAATCTTGAAATGGCTTTTGAAGCTACAACATAAGAATTGATTTTCGTGCATCAAGCCTGTGTTTCTATAATTTCTAAATCTGTACTTTCATTCACGTTTCTCATTGAAAATTCCTTTTACATTCGTTTATCTGATTCTTTATCAAACGAGAATTAAATTACAAGTCTCAAATCATTTATACATTTTACAATGTTACATGTCCAGTTTTTATTTAAAGACCCTGCTTATGAATTTACAGAACTTTAATTTAATTAGATAAATTAATTTCTCCTCTTTCCTTAAACAGACTGGTTGCTCAAATTATCTTTCGTCTCATATGAAAATGCGCCTTTGTAGTACAGACAAACAGATTCACGAACAGACAACTTGTGTACAATAGCCGGCTTGGAAACCGTTAACACTCTCTTAAATCTTTACACATTCAAAATGTTACATTTAGCTCAGTCGATCCCCCATCCAAACCACGATTAGGTCTATATGCATAAAAATCACTACGAAAGAGGTATTAACAATAAAAGAATTTAATAGTTAATATTTAACAATAACAATCAATTATGAAGACACAGCTTCAGATCTAAACTAAGGCAACTTCAATCGGCTTGAAAGTTAATGTTCAAGAAAGTTATTTTTGCCAGGACATTCGATGGATTCAGAGTTCGGGTTAGTTACTTATCTTGTCTTAGTAGTCTTGATGAACACGTGCTCTAAGGTCAGTTCGATCCTTCCACGTATCAAGCGATGCTTGCTCTGTATGATCCATAGTTTCCAATAACTTGTCGTCTCTCGACTTGTTACACTAGGGTTTCATCATGGCAGAACACCATCAACAAAGGCGGTACGGAATTGTAACGTCGTCCGTCCAAGGTTGAATAAAGGAACACGCACCCAACATGATGCGAAGGTGGCAATAATACGTAGAACGTATTATAAGGTAGAGAAGAACCTGCTCTGAAATAAGAGTGTGGTTTCTATGAGCGATTTGCGTTTACATTCACAAATCATCCAAGCATGTGTGATTGATACAATGCGCTTAGTTTTAAATCTTCATCTATCGTGTCTTTTACAATATATTTATATTCATAAAAGATACAATATAATTCACATGTGTGTTATTTTTAACATTACATGAACGTTTGAATTTCCAAACATTTACTTCATCAAAAATGGAATTCATACAAGGAGAACAAAATATAATTCAAATTAAATATGAGCGCTTTACGAATTAACAATGAAATTACATGCAAGAGAATAATTTGAATTACATGGAAATTCGCAACGTGCACAGATGTTCTGTGGCACAAGAGAATTAAGGTTTATACAAATTAAAGATAAAGGTTACAATTAATTTATATACAATGAAATCTTTAGGCTTTAGTCATTCTATCGAATCACGTATGCTTGGAGGAAAATTGTAATAATTCGCATAAAATACATACATAAATTCATATACAAAAATACAAATAGTAAAATGCAATATCATTGTAAGAAGTAGACGTGTTACCTTCTTAAAGTAGAATTACTGCACAAGACACGGGTTCCTATGTTCCTTTCCAACTCAGCAAGATATTCGGCGATTAAGGTGCTCAAGAGCTGGTGTGTGTCGGCCGGTTTGCGTTATGAGTAAAGAATATTACCGCGTCAAGAGTATTTATTGTAGTGCATGAATGCATCACATGACTAGATCATGAGGTATGTTTGTTGATCCGAACTTTCTCAACTGTTGTCTAAAGTTACATAACAAGGGATGAACTCACTGTTGTTTTTTCCTCATGCTGGTGCACGACGGGAGGGTTCTAACAAAGGAATTCAATTCGAATATGATATTCGAGTTTCGGATGTGGGTCAGAAGTTCGTGACACAGAATTCGGTCAGAAGTCTGTCACATACAAGAATAAACATAATTCAAGCAGATTTAAAACAAGTATTAGAAAATCATTTACAATAAGCAATTTTCTATCTCGGACATATCTTTCTATGCCTCTCTCCGTGAAAAACCTTCACACGGGACTTGAGATCTTAAAATATATTAAAATTAATTAAGTGCATTGATTTGCATTTTTCATTTCACAGCTAGCGTTCTAGGTTATTTTAGCGTCTATTAATAGCTGGATGAACTTTAAGGCTAGTGTTCTAGGTTATTTTAGCGTCTATTAATAGCTGGATGAACTTTAAGGCTAGTGTTCTAGGTTATTTTAGCGTCTATTAATAGCTGGATGAACTTTTAGGCTAGTGTTCTATGTTATTTTAGCATCTGTAAATAACTGAAAGAACTGATAGGAATAGTGATAGAGATATTATCATCAATAAATGCATGGAATAAATTATTTATTAATTATCATAAACACATATTCTGTTCGTACCCTTTACTATTTGAACCCGTACGCTTTGGACTTGGGACAAGAGTTGCTGTTAAATTTATAGTAAATGTGTTGAGCTGTTCATCAATATCAACATATTTAAGTAAGCGAACACACAAAATTAAAAGTAAGGAAATAAAAAATAAAATAAAAATGCATATAACATATCAATGTGCAAGTCAACGAAGAAAATACGTGTTCATACAATATGTGGATTATCACTCGCATTCGTTGTGAACAAGATTTGACAACAATTGCGCATGCGTCATTAGGACAAAGTGTGACAGCCATTCTGCACTCGTTAATACTCTAGGACAAAGTGTGACAGCCATTCTGCATTCGTTAATACTCTAGGACAAAGTATGACAGCCATTGAACATGCATCTATACTCTAGGACAAAGTATGACAGCCATTGAACATGCATCTATACTCTAGGACAAAGTATGACAGACATTATGCATGCGTATATACTTTAGGACAAAGTTTGACAGCCATTGTGCATTCTATAATGCTCTAGGACAAAGTTTGACAGCCATTGTGCATTCTATAATGCTCTAGGACAAAGTTTGACAGCCATTGTGCATTCTATAATGCTCTAGGACAAAGTTTGAGAGCCATTGCCCATTCTATAATGCTCTAGGTCGTCTAGGACAAAGTTTGATAGCCATCGGCTTATGCGTTAACACCCTAGGACAATGTCTGACTGCCTTTCGCATGCGTTAACACCCTAGGACAATGTCTGACTGCCTTTCGCATTCGTTAACAATCTAGGTTGTGCAGCGTACTCAAGAGTTGTGACGTCATACTTGACCCAAATAAAACTACGTTTAAAACACATAAATATCTTAAAATTTACTTAAATCTAGAACTGAAAATTACAAAACTGACCTATATGTGACGTCACAATTATATTACAAATGGGACCGAAACAGTAACACGCTATAATACAAACAAATCTGTGACATGTCAATATTACACCACAAATTTGACCTAATGAAGGATATATTAAATATATTAAATGATATTATAAAACTGACAAAATATGTGACCTGTCACTATTATATTATAAACCTGACCCAATCGGTGATGTCATTGTGCAGCCCAAGACGCTTTGTGTGGAAGGACAGCAGTACGCATGGTTGGTGGACGAGAGGCGAAAGAGAATAGCTGGCCTTGGCAGGTGTCGTTACGTTGGAATGGTAGACATTACTGTGGTGGGTCACTCATCCATCCATCGTGGGTTTTGACGGCTGCACGCTGCTTCGATTTGTAAGTTTCAGTGGAGAGATTGTTTATTTTTAAATATATTTGATAGTCCATCACTCTAGGTCTAAAGAAGTGTTTATACAGAAGGATAAGTCTCTGAAAGGAGACATTAGACTCATGTTAGAGCCCTTGATTGAATATCTAGACAATGAGACTTTTTATTAATATTGATGGTCCCCATTATTTTAATAAATCATTGAAAATATCAGTTTACTTTACGAAATATTATTTTAATAATTTTTGTCAAATTCATTTATAGTTGATCTATATTTTAATAAACTATTGTAATTTTTAGTAACATTTTCTCCTGTGTAACTAAAATCAATAATCCACTGCCAAATTGAGTTGCCTGATGAGCCATTATTAATTTCTTCATTATATTTTAGGAAAATATGTATAATATTTATTTTAATTAGCAACATGGTCTCCTCCGACTGGACTGTCGTGGTGGGTGAGCATAAACGAACGACGAAAGACCCTAACGAAAAGGTCATTGGAGTAGAAAGAATCATTGACAACAGGGACTACAAAATATCTTCAAAGGTAAACGACATTGCGCTAATGAAGTTGAGAAATCCTGTCAATCTGACAAATTACGTCAACGTAGTGTCTTCCGACCGACCCTGTAACTCCTGGCGAGAAGGCTTTCGTCACAGGATTTGGACAGACAAAAAGTATGTGACAATAACAATAATTAACTCTTATTAAGGTGTCGTAAATAGTGTTTGGATTAATTACAACGTATTTAAACTGTTCTTGAATTATTATGTGAAAAATACTAATCTCTTCTCTGTATGATGTTCCTTCCTTACTATTTGAGAAAGACTACATTCGTCATTTATTGAGATTAAAAGGTTCTTTATTTATTATTTGAAAATACTATTACTTATTTACATGACATAACTTCTCACTACTTAAAATGATGATTAATTATATTTTCAAAATGATATTTCTTGCGTAGTATGTGCAACACAGCGAAAGTATTCTTATTACATTATTCTTTGTGCAATACTTGACATGGTGCTAATTTATTCATGACAAGAAAGCTTGCTCAGAGTCTGTAAACAACATTAAACTACAAATTAATTTGAGGGCTTAAGATAAAGTATCCAATCATTTTTCTATGTCTCCGCTGCACTATGGGGTAACTTTGTAATAATGAATCAAATCAATATTAGCATTTAGTTATGATACAAAACATCTACAAGTGCCGATGTAGAATATAGGCCACTGGTTATATATGCATATCTACAACTGCTACGCCGATATGAGAGTGCGCCGACGTCAATTCGACTCAGTTCCCCCAATCAGTTATTAAACCGAGAAATAGAATTATAAATTGGGTACATAAATAGATGTAGAGATGTAGAGAGAACAAGAAATAAATTGAGACTATGACTGCAAGTTATGATAAAGTAAGACAAAAGAATTCAAGTTACATTAACAGGTACGCAAGGCCTGAACAATTAAAATATATTTAATAAAAAAAAGTTAAACAAACTCTCTAAGAATAAGGAAAATACATTTTGCCCTATTTTTTTTTGTTGTCATACGGCGATGCTGGATTAAGAAGTCTGATTAAGTTCAAATCGCACTGTAGTCACTGTCACAATCAGGAATTAACTTCTGCTTCAATGTGTTGGCGTGGGGTACGTCATATTGGTACATTGCTCCATAGGACATGGCTGAAATAACATCTGAATCAGGCACCCTAAGCTCTCATCAAAAATTTCAGCACAAGATAGAAATGAACCAAGAAGTAAACAACACCCCTGAAACACAAGTAATTGCAGAGCCTAAGTATAGTGCAATTTATTATAGTAATAGATACTAATTTAGGCATATGCCTATGCAAAACAAACGGAAGGTTAAACATGTGTCAATTAATATAACATTCCAAATGAACTAACCATCCACACAAAACAGAGACATGTTTACCTTATATAGCCAAGGGTCTCCTGCTCCATATATGACTAATGCTAGGGAGGGAGAGTCTCAACAGTCATCCAAAGTGTCATTTTGCAAAATGTGAGGAGTAGAATTTCTATCGTGGTTTTATTACTCTTGAAACCACAGCCATCTCTACCCATACTAACTCCTGATCCTATCAAATTCAAATCCATGACTTTCTTGCAACTTCCAACAAACATTCTGTCAGCACACATGCAAACCTATCCAAAAACAAGTTCGCGATTATGTCAGCATAAGAATGGCATAATACCTAACCAAAGGCCAAAGCCAAGATTCCAGATCTAATGTTTAAGCTGACGCGCTATTGCTTAGAGGTCAGGGTTCCAGTGTTCTACCGGACAATAACAACATCCCTACCCCGCAGCTACTACTCACTCAACAGATTAATTTCTCCCGTCACCCTTGTCCATTGTGGACTTCACTTCCAATATTAAACTTTAGGTAACATTTCTTTAATCACATGAATCACAAAATTGCAACTCATTTAAAAATTATAGACCCAAAATACGAACATTTATATAAAAAATAAGTCGGAGAATTTCCCATCATATGACATTCTATATGTCAGTAATGATAAATTATTTATTGGAACTTTTGATTTTTGTGAAAATACTACCGAACATTTCTTACTGCAATGATTCCTACATTGTACATTCTAATAATATTAATCTATTTACTGAACAATGAATTCTTTCACTACAACTAAACTGTTCTTATTGCAACCATTCCTACATTGTACATTCTAATAATATTAATCTATTTACTGAACAATGAATTCTTTCACTACAACTAAACTGTTCTTATTGCAACCATTCCTACATTGTACATTCTAATAATATTAATCTATTTACTGAACAATGAATTCTTTCACTACAACTAAACTGTTCTTATTGCAACCATTCCTACATTGTACATTCTAATAATATTAATCTATTTACTGAACAATGAATTCTTTCACTACAACTAAACTGTTCTTATTGCAACCATTCCTACATTGTACATTCTAATAATATTAATCTATTTACTGAACAATGAATTCTTTCACTACAACTAAACTGTTCTTATTGCAACCATTCCTACATTGTACATTCTAATAATATTAATCTATTTACTGAACAATGAATTCTTTCACTACAACTAAACTGTTCTTATTGCAACCATTCCTACATTGTACATTCTAATAATATTAATCTATTTACTGAACAATGAATTCTTTCACTACAACTAAACTGTTCTTATTGCAACCATTCCTACATTGTACATTCTAATAATATTAATCTATTTACTGAACAATGAATTCTTTCACTACAACTAAACTGTTCTTATTGCAACCATTCCTACATTGTACATTCTAATAATATTAATCTATTTACTGAACAATGAATTCTTTCACTACAACTAAACTGTTCTTATTGCAACCATTCCTACATTGTACATTCTAATAATATTAATCTATTTACTGAACAATGAATTCTTTCACTACAACTAAACTGTTCTTATTGCAACCATTCCTACATTGTACATTCTAATAATATTAATCTATTTACTGAACAATGAATTCTTTCACTACAACTAAACTGTTCTTATTGCAACCATTCCTACATTGTACATTCTAATAATATTAATCTATTTACTGAACAATGAATTCTTTCACTACAACTAAACTGTTCTTATTGCAACCATTCCTACATTGTACATTCTAATAATATTAATCTATTTACTGAACAATGAATTCTTTCACTACAACTAAACTGTTCTTATTGCAACCATTCCTACATTGTACATTCTAATAATATTAATCTATTTACTGAACAATGAATTCTTTCACTACAACTAAACTGTTCTTATTGCAACCATTCCTACATTGTACATTCTAATAATATTAATCTATTTACTGAACAATGAATTCTTTCACTACAACTAAACTGTTCTTATTGCAACCATTCCTACATTGTACATTCTAATAATATTAATCTATTTACTGAACAATGAATTCTTTCACTACAACTAAACTGTTCTTATTGCAACCATTCCTACATTGTACATTCTAATAATATTAATCTATTTACTGAACAATGAATTCTTTCACTACAACTAAACTGTTCTTATTGCAACCATTCCTACATTGTACATTCTAATAATATTAATCTATTTACTGAACAATGAATTCTTTCACTACAACTAAACTGTTCTTATTGCAACCATTCCTACATTGTACATTCTAATAATATTAATCTATTTACTGAACAATGAATTCTTTCACTACAACTAAACTGTTCTTATTGCAACCATTCCTACATTGTACATTCTAATAATATTAATCTATTTACTGAACAATGAATTCTTTCACTACAACTAAACTGTTCTTATTGCAACCATTCCTACATTGTACATTCTAATAATATTAATCTATTTACTGAACAATGAATTCTTTCACTACAACTAAACTGTTCTTATTGCAACCATTCCTACATTGTACATTCTAATAATATTAATCTATTTACTGAACAATGAATTCTTTCACTACAACTAAACTGTTCTTACTGCAACCATTCCTACATTGTACATTCTAATAATATTAATCTATTTACTGAACAATGAATTCTTTCACTACAACTAAACTGTTCTTACTGCAACCATTCCTACATTGTACATTCTAATAATATTAATCTATTTACTGAACAATGAATTCTTTCACTACAACTAAACTGTTCTTACTGCAACCATTCCTACATTGTACATTCTAATAATATTAATCTATTTACTGAACAATGAATTCTTTCACTACAACTAAACTGTTCTTATTGCAACCATTCCTACATTGTACATTCTAATAATATTAATCTATTTACTGAACAATGAATTCTTTCACTACAACTAAACTGTTCTTATTGCAACCATTCCTACATTGTACATTCTAATAATATTAATCTATTTACTGAACAATGAATTCTTTCACTACAACTAAACTGTTCTTATTGCAACCATTCCTACATTGTACATTCTAATAATATTAATCTATTTACTGAACAATGAATTCTTTCACTACAACTAAACTGTTCTTATTGCAACCATTCCTACATTGTACATTCTAATAATATTAATCTATTTACTGAACAATGAATTCTTTCACTACAACTAAACTGTTCTTATTGCAACCATTCCTACATTGTACATTCTAATAATATTAATCTATTTACTGAACAATGAATTCTTTCACTACAACTAAACTGTTCTTATTGCAACCATTCCTACATTGTACATTCTAATAATATTAATCTATTTACTGAACAATGAATTCTTTCACTACAACTAAACTGTTCTTATTGCAACCATTCCTACATTGTACATTCTAATAATATTAATCTATTTACTGAACAATGAATTCTTTCACTACAACTAAACTGTTCTTATTGCAACCATTCCTACATTGTACATTCTAATAATATTAATCTATTTACTGAACAATGAATTCTTTCACTACAACTAAACTGTTCTTATTGCAACCATTCCTACATTGTACATTCTAATAATATTAATCTATTTACTGAACAATGAATTCTTTCACTACAACTAAACTGTTCTTATTGCAACCATTCCTACATTGTACATTCTAATAATATTAATCTATTTACTGAACAATGAATTCTTTCACTACAACTAAACTGTTCTTATTGCAACCATTCCTACATTGTACATTCTAATAATATTAATCTATTTACTGAACAATGAATTCTTTCACTACAACTAAACTGTTCTTATTGCAACCATTCCTACATTGTACATTCTAATAATATTAATCTATTTACTGAACAATGAATTCTTTCACTACAACTAAACTGTTCTTATTGCAACCATTCCTACATTGTACATTCTAATAATATTAATCTATTTACTGAACAATGAATTCTTTCACTACAACTAAACTGTTCTTACTGCAACGATTCCTACATTGTACATTCTAATAATATTAATCTATTTACTGAACAATGAATTCTTTCACTACAACTAAACTGTTCTTACTGCAACCATTCCTACATTGTACATTCTAATAATATTAATCTATTTACTGAACAATGAATTCTTTCACTACAACTAAACTGTTCTTACTGCAACCATTCCTACATTGTACATTCTAATAATATTAATCTATTTACTGAACAATGAATTCTTTCACTACAACTAAACTGTTCTTACTGCAACCATTCCTACATTGTACATTCTAATAATATTAATCTATTTACTGAACAATGAATTCTTTCACTACAACTAAACTGTTCTTATTGCAACCATTCCTACATTGTACATTCTAATAATATTAATCTATTTACTGAACAATGAATTCTTTCACTACAACTAAACTGTTCTTATTGCAACCATTCCTACATTGTACATTCTAATAATATTAATCTATTTACTGAACAATGAATTCTTTCACTACAACTAAACTGTTCTTATTGCAACCATTCCTACATTGTACATTCTAATAATATTAATCTATTTACTGAACAATGAATTCTTTCACTACAACTAAACTGTTCTTATTGCAACCATTCCTACATTGTACATTCTAATAATATTAATCTATTTACTGAACAATGAATTCTTTCACTACAACTAAACTGTTCTTATTGCAACCATTCCTACATTGTACATTCTAATAATATTAATCTATTTACTGAACAATGAATTCTTTCACTACAACTAAACTGTTCTTATTGCAACCATTCCTACATTGTACATTCTAATAATATTAATCTATTTACTGAACAATGAATTCTTTCACTACAACTAAACTGTTCTTATTGCAACCATTCCTACATTGTACATTCTAATAATATTAATCTATTTACTGAACAATGAATTCTTTCACTACAACTAAACTGTTCTTATTGCAACCATTCCTACATTGTACATTCTAATAATATTAATCTATTTACTGAACAATGAATTCTTTCACTACAACTAAACTGTTCTTATTGCAACCATTCCTACATTGTACATTCTAATAATATTAATCTATTTACTGAACAATGAATTCTTTCACTACAACTAAACTGTTCTTATTGCAACCATTCCTACATTGTACATTCTAATAATATTAATCTATTTACTGAACAATGAATTCTTTCACTACAACTAAACTGTTCTTATTGCAACCATTCCTACATTGTACATTCTAATAATATTAATCTATTTACTGAACAATGAATTCTTTCACTACAACTAAACTGTTCTTATTGCAACCATTCCTACATTGTACATTCTAATAATATTAATCTATTTACTGAACAATGAATTCTTTCACTACAACTAAACTGTTCTTATTGCAACCATTCCTACATTGTACATTCTAATAATATTAATCTATTTACTGAACAATGAATTCTTTCACTACAACTAAACTGTTCTTATTGCAACCATTCCTACATTGTACATTCTAATAATATTAATCTATTTACTGAACAATGAATTCTTTCACTACAACTAAACTGTTCTTATTGCAACCATTCCTACATTGTACATTCTAATAATATTAATCTATTTACTGAACAATGAATTCTTTCACTACAACTAAACTGTTCTTATTGCAACCATTCCTACATTGTACATACTACTAATATTAATCTATTTAATAACGTATTAGGCCCATGTGAAAATATTTTTGATTTCGACATGATTAAAATGTTTGTAATTCGATGATGAAAAACAATTCTAAATGCGATGTCTTATTATGACAGAGAATGGGAAAAGTATACTCATCTTTTAGCATGTGAATGCCTTAATATTCTCTTACTTCGTGAACACTGTGCAAATATTTTAGAAAGTGGTCACCACTACCCAATGAAGGGACGGGTTTTTGAACAAAGAGAGACAAGAGTGGGGAATGACGTTGTAGTGTACCGCTTGCTCAACGTCACGTCTCCGCTGTCACAACCTTATTCACCCCCTTTGTGGCTAATCAGCACTACATAGGACCAGTTTGTTGTACGTCACAGTGTCCAACACGCATACACCATGAATGTTTATCTGGCTCTTTTATTATGCATTAGAAGGGTTGTGTATGCTGACGTGTCTGTATGCGAGATTGTATGTGGAGTGGAGAATAACAGTACAATACAGGACAGCACAATGCAGACACTGCACTACCCCTTTCAAAACAAGAGTAGACAACTTACTATTTCTTAATGAATATGATTAATTTTATTACTGAAAATGTTCTCTTTCGTACAGTGACTATAACCTCTCATTCCATAAACTATTCGGTCACAAAACATGCTCTCTGGGGGTAGGGGCAATTTTTCTAAGCGATGAATGATGAAAATAATAATAATGATAAAAGTAGATGAAAAAGTATGTAAAAGCAACAAATTAAGAATACACAAAAGTACAGTAATTTCTGCTATAATAACAGCTACAGCAAGACACAAAATTACTTTTAAAATGTCAAATACACGACAGTCCTGCAGCTATTTATTTAGCTTCCTCCGGAACTGAATAAAAGTAGATAATAATTCAAATCTTAAATTCCTACCTAGCCCTACTTAGTCAGAGTTATATTTATGCGCACTGAAGTTACTAACGATATATTAATGTTTTGGTTACTCACTTCTTTATTTTTATACCCCTCAAAAATCAAGTTGGGTGTGTCCGATGGAAACAAAAATTGATGATAAATTTGGCCGTCAGGAAAAAAAGCGGAAAACAAATGAAGTAAGGTTGCATTGCTGTCGTCTGTTTCTCATGGGGCGGCTTGTGCTTGTGCTTTCCCCTTCTTGACACTCTTCTTGTGTCGAAATGATCAGCTCTCTGCTTGATCCGAAAGATTGACCATCTGTCCCTAGGTTGGGTCGAGCGGGTCCTCAGACTCCCGCTAAATCGGCAACAAGTTGATGTCACTCTCCGCCATCAGTGGAGTGTCATCATGGCATGGTATTACCCTCTGTCTGTGATCTATCTGCCCGGATGCAATCAGTCAATAAAATCACATAAAATATATATTTAGTGTTGTATTGATAGTTAGCATGTTTCAATAAAATCACATAAAATATATATTTCACGTTTCAGTGCCACTTCATGAGGTTGGGCTTTGTGAAGCGTGTCACTAACGTTTTATGAATCACAAGCAATTTCTGTCAACACAGTGAAAAAGTTCGTTAATTCTTCATCTTTGTATTTTGCAGCATCACCGGGTTCAAATATCCTTATGCAGGCGGAAGTTTCCCTCATCGATCAAATCACGTGCATCCGTTATAACTCTTACCGTGGTGACAGTAAGCACTTCCTGCGTGCGGTCCAGAAAGAAGGCGGTATTAGTACTTGCGTTGTAAGTTAAGGTGAAAAGTGAATCACCTGTATCAGTTAATATCAGTTAATGAAGCTAGTGATCTTGGATTATGAAAGTGAAGTCAATGACTTCCATCAGATAATATTTTGGAATTAGTAGTAAGGTGAAGTTAATGATTTCCTTTTCTTCATATAATTAGAATGGGAAATAAATATAATGACCTCTTTATTGTGGCATTATTAAATTAGAAAACTCAAGTTAAAGGCATCTTTCAATTTCTATTATAAGATTTTTCGCAAACTGTGCATTTTTTGAAGGACATATTATTAGACGATTGCAAGAAAGGAAAAAAAATATATGTTTCATATTTTGAGCATATTATAGCTTAGTTAAAGCCTAAAATGAATTATCTCAAAGGTTCAAATTATGGTGATTTCTTATACAGCACACAAATGCCGTTCTTTAATATTGTGTATTTCGTTTATTTTTTGGTGTGTCTGTGTGCTCTTGTATATGTTTGTATGTACGTATGTGGTCTTGTATGTGTGTGTGATGTGTGTACGTACGTGTGCTATTGTATGTGTGTGTTGTGTGTGTGTATGTATCAATTTCTGCTTGACTTTCTTCTGGTTGCTGTGTTGTCTTTCACTTAGTTATTATTACTAATGATACGCCCATGAGCTTTGACTATAAGACTAAGGTTAACACATTCCTGTTACTGTGAAATGTTGCGCTGAGCACAAGATATTTCCATCATATTATGTTGTGACGTATTTTGCTGTTGTGTGTAAAAGATATTGGCGTCATGTTACATTGTTACAAATAATACTGTGTTGTGTTGCTCTCCAAAAGAGGAAAGGAACAAACCTCTAACGGGATTTTCTAGTACAAATTCAATGTAGAACGAGTATTACAATGTTTTCTTTAAAAAAAAAAAATATATTGTAGTGTTTGTGTGCGTGGTGTGTGTGCGTGGTGTGTGTGCGTGTGTGCGTGTATGTGTTGTGTATGCGCGCGCGCGTGTGTGTATGCGTGTGTGTATGCGTGTGTGTGTATGCGTGTGTGTGTGTGTGTATGCGTGTGTGTGTGTATGCGTGTGTGTATGCGTGTGTGTGTGTGTGTGTATGCGTGTGTGTGTATGCGTGTGTGTGTGTGTATGCGCGTGTGTGTGTATGCGTGTGTGTGTGTGTGCACGCGCACGTATATGTCATTGCAGGGAGAGTCCGGCGCGCCGTTAGTGATTCAGAAAGAGGCGCACTGGTTTCTGTATGGCATTATTTCACAGGGATATGAAGTTTGTTCTGGTACGCTCTTTACATTTCATTGTCGTCATGAAACCACCAACGTCATCATTAAGCCAGCAGCAAACCACCACCATATTAGTCACTAATAAATTAGTAAAATTACTGTTGTTTCTTGTTTTAAGTTAATTTATTATTAACTAATGTGTTTTTATATAACTTAAAACAATAAACAACAGTAAACAGTAATTTAAATTATTTTTTTCTTGTTTTAAGTTATATGTAGACATATTAGTCAATAATCAATTATTAAAATTACTGTTTTTCTTGTTTTAAGTTATAAAAACATATTAGTTAAAAATAAATTATTTAAATTATTTATTTTATAAAGTTATAGAAACATATTAGTTAATAATAAATTATTTAAATTATTTTTTTCTTGTTTCAAGTTATATGTTTGCATATTACTATTATTAGTCAATAATCAATTACTAAAATTACTGTTTTTCTTGTTTTAAGTTATATGTAGACATATAAGTCAATAATAAATTACTAAAATTACTGTTTTTCTTGTTTTAAATTATATGTAGACATATTAGTCAATAATCAATTACTAAAATTACTTTTTTCTTGTTTAAAGTTATATGTAGACATATTAGTCAATAATCAATTACTTTTTTCTTGTTTAAAGTTATATGTAGACATATTAGTCAATAATCAATTATTAAAATTACAGTGTTTCTTGTTTTAAGTTATATGTAGACATATTTGTCCCTATTTAATTATAAAAAGTGCAGTTTCTTTAGTGTTAAGTTACATGCTGAATTATTACACCCTAGTCACTTAGTAAAACTACAGTTGTTTCTAGGTTTAAGTTATAGATAGACTTACAGAGAGTTATATATAAAAGTTCTCTAGAAACGAAATAAAATAAATAACTGCATAATGAATTTAGCAGAATTAAAACAATTTTAAAACATAATCAAGCACAAATTTAAATACGAATAAAATGAATGTATAAATTTAGATTGTAAAATGAAGAAATAAAGAGAGGAATGCATAAATGTGATATTCTTCAGCTCACCTTCCTTGTCACATTTGCATTAATTAATGTCTCAGATTTCTTAATTAATTTAGTTTTATTTTCTGTTGTCTATATTAATTGTCTATTTATTTAACTTATTTATTAAGAGCCATATTTAGCATCTTTCAAAATATTTATATTCTATTTTTTTATTTTTACAATACACTTTGATTAAAGAAAACAGAACACATGAAATGGCGGGTTAGAAATCGATTTAAAAATTACCTGGGGGTACGAGATTGTGGTTTGGAGAATTTAGAACGAAGGATGGTAGAGGGGTGAAGAAAGATAATGAAAAAGAGATGGTAAATACTTTTGAAGACTGAGGACTGGGTAGAGAAAAATGTGGGGGGTGGAGGGGGAGGTGGGGGTGAGGTGGAATAAAGTAGGGAGACTGAGGAAAAAAAAGAAAAGAACTTGAATGCGAATTTGGGGCGTTGTCACTAGTGAGAGCAAAGAATTGTGGGGAAGGAGAGAGGAAACAAACTACTGAAGAGTGAGTTATAGATGAAAAGAAGAGAGAAAAAAATGGCATGATGATTTTATGGTTACTAGCTCTCACAATCAATGTTCCCAGATGGCCATTTCTATTGCAAGAACCTTTTTAGAATTTAGTATGGAATTTGGGCTTTCGGTTAAGTTCTGACAGTAAGCCAAATAATAGCAGAAGCTCCTGCTAACATTAATAACGAGATCTTGATTTATCATCTCTAAATATTTTAGCTCTATCTTCTCTATCAAATCAAATTGTTTCCAAAAGAGTTATATTTCCTTTTTTGAAAATGCTTAAAACATTTATGAGTATTTGCTCTATTTTCTCTATTAAAATAATTATTCCAATTTTTTGTGAAATTGCTTAAAACAATAATGAATATTTGTTCTATTTTCACAATCAAAATAATTGTTTCCAAGAGTTCTTTACTTTCGGTAAGTTCCCAAGATGAAGATGAGCTTTGTTGTTATACCATATCTATCAAAAGAATTGTACAGAGAAATTTACTTCTGCGGTGTGCCAATGCATGGAACAATAAAAATAAAATATATAAATATATGTGCAGAAATTGATATATAATGATTGAGGTCCTATCTAGGTCAGATATAAATAGATACGACTTCTTTATTTTGTAACTCTCAATCTCGGCAATGGAGTAAAACACCGAAATTAAAAGCTAAGGACTCGTAATGGAGTGTAACCTTTTAAAATATTTTACGTTTTGAGAAACTATTTTACACGTGAGTGGTATTAGGGTAATGAGCCACCATTTCGTTCTTTGAAGCGGATGTCAGGTGACGTCTAGTCACATCGACTTGTGACGTCGGCGCGCAACCAGTGACTGTGTGACAGGTGTTTTTGACCACTTTATTTAGTGCTTTTACTTCTTTCCTATCACAAAGGAAGTTTGTGCATGAGTTGTCAGTATCAGTTTTTAAGCGATATAATCCTTTTTTTCTCTATTAGTACCACAAAACTAATGATCTAATTGCACACATTACAAGTTATGGTGGAACACTATCCCTATTCCGTAGTTGTATCTTTTGTTAAGTGTGTCTTAGTAATATTAGTACATTTAGTCACACTTTTCTTAGTATTATTTGTAGCTTTAATTGAGAAGGTCTTAGTAATATTTGTATTAATATTTGTACATTTAGTCACGCTTTTCTTAGTATTATTTGTAGCTTTAGTTAAGGTCTTAGTAATATTTTTAATTTAGTTAAGAGCGTCTTAATAATATTCGTATCTGCATCTAAGAGTGTCTGAACAATATTTGTATCTTAAGTCTTAAGACTTATTTGTATGTGCAGTTAAGAATATCTTAGTAATTATTGTATGGATAGTTAAGTATGGCTTTGAAATATTTATATCTTTAGTTAAGCCTGGCTTAGTAATATTTTTATCTGTACTTAAGAGTGTCCTAGTAATACTTATATCCGTAGCTAAACGTATTTTGACATATATCGAATATGGGTGTAAGGGTGTGTTTTAGTTGGAAATTATTTTATTTAATAATTTTTAATTTAGTTTTTCTATTTATAGGAAATTAATCTTCTTGAATTTAAGCAGTATTTTCAAATGTAGTTTTGTTTTCAGTTTTAGATAAATTCTCTGCATGCAAAGAAAGGGTCTAGTGCTAATTCAATATTTCTTAAATATTTACAGATTATAAGAAACCAATTGTATTCACATGGGTTACGGACTATATCCCTTGGATCAAAGAAACTATCTCCCGTCACACATAGCTGGACATGCGTATGTTGACATCACAGATCTATGGCCTGGCCTGTGGACATGGTTGACAATTTATTGTTGACTATTTTGTTTTCTTTTTTCAGTCATTGATCGGATTGATGAGATCAGTGAATTGTTGATATCTGAATAAATATTGACAACGTTAAGGGACTTTTGCTTCGTGTTTTCTCTGTTGGGGTTCTATGTATGTATATTGTTATCTTTGACAGTTCTTTGTTGGGTATTATCTGTATTGCATATTGTTATCTCTTGCTATTCTTCCTTGAGTGGGTTTTTTTTGTGTGTATTGTTGTATTCTCTGTTTTTTCTTGGAATTTTTGTTAGTGTTGTTGCCTTGTATTCTTCGGCCAATCATTCAATTAATAGTATTTTAGTAGGCAAGGGAAATAAGCCAAAGGAAATATGAGCAGGAAATATAGTCTCACAAATGTCGTATGTAGTGAAAAGTCTGGAAACAGCACAATGCAAGGTGTGTGTTCGCAAAGAAAGAAAACAATATCAAAAGTCTTAGAATTTGATTACTGTTTCCTATTTATAATAATCTAAAGAACAAAATGTTTCTGTTTGTGTCTAAGTACAGAACTTGATACACATTTGCATAATGAATGCATGATTTATAGATTTATTACTTGGATATCAGCCGCCATACACACTTATATAATTCTATATTATTTGAAAAGCAAGCCTCTAGGCATACTTAAATATATTTGCGGTGCAGGCCTACACACTCATACAGTGACATATTTCTACATTATGTACATTGGATAGGTCTCTGCAAACCGTTATTAAGTACTACAATTATTGGATAGCATGATTCCCTGATTCCCAACCAAATCTAAATATAAATATAAATATTACTATAATACCAGTAGAGCTAAAGTATGCAGCTATTCTTGAAAAGCTAGTTTCTGTATTCACCAGCAAAATCCCTAAATTACTTGAAATTAAGGCTTTCAAACACATCTAATTCAAACAATATTACATGGATAGCAGATCTCAGTACACATCTAACTCATACAATATTACATGGATAGCAGATCTCAGTACACATCTAACTCATACAATATTACATGGATAGCAGATCTCAGCACACATCTAACTCATACAATATTACATCTATCTCTATACACATCTCATAAATATTACATAGATAGAAGGTCTCCAGACACAGCTGATACTATGTTATATGGATAGCAGCTCTATACATTGTATATGGATAGCTGGTCTCCAGACACATATAACACTTAAAATATTACTTGGATAACAGGTATCCATACGCAAGTCTCTATATAGTGTACAATCATACAATTTCTTCAAAATCGGGCTTTCATACAGAACTAATTCATACTGTATTACTTGGAGGACATACTTCTATAAAGGTTGACAACTCTGGGAGTAATCTTTCCTTACAGTTTAATCCTATCTAGTACGTGGAGGAAATATCTCTATACATAGCTAATTATATTATTATATATTACTTTGGCTTCAGTACAAAATTAATATATACTACATATGTCGGGGTCATATTGTTCCACTGTATTGTATTATATTCTATTACGTGAAGAGCAATCTCCCTTTTATAATGAATTAATTCTGCATTTCTTTGGATACTATTCATACCAAAACAATTCGTGCTTCATGGATATCAGATCTCTTTAAACTATTATATCTACTTGGAGAGTAATCCTACGCATACACCTAATTCATATCACACTTCATTCGAAAGCAGGATTCCTGACAGCAAAATTAAATTATATTACTTTGGAAAGCAGGTTTCCAGACAAAAATGTTAATACCATGCCACAATCTTTACGTTCATGCTACATTTCCTAAAGAGCAAATACCGACATAAATAGTTAATATATTACTATACTATATTACTTTGAGGGCAAACCTCGTTACAAAGACAGTGCAAGTCTCCACACGCACCTAAATACTGTCAAAATAATGGAAATGTGTAAAGATTGATGTAGTTAAGAAAACAACTCGTCCAGGAAATTAGCGGATTCTGTCTTTTCGATAAAAATTTATGAAGCATCAACAATACATTTCTTGTTCCATTTCAATTAGGTTTAATTAACTTGTAATCCTTTGTTATGAAGGAAAAATCAAATTTACCTCAAGCGTACGTGTTAATATAATTTGTACTAACATATTCGAAGATGGTAACATTTGAAAAAAAAAAGTCCTGCCACAGATATAAATTACAGACAATGACAAAATCGATTCCTATGTTATATGTACAGATGCGTCGCACGGGACTTGAGTCTTTATAATAATGCTTTATTAATAAAAACTTTTATTAATTAAAGATATAACACAACTACAAAGCTCCAAAGCATGGGTATGGAGTAATGGATATAAATATCTGTCTCAGGAGCTGTACACTGATAACATGGATGTTAATGAGACTCACGGCCGCATCTCGGTAATAGACTGAGAAAAGAAGTAGATATATAGACAGAAAGAGAGAAAGATGATATAATTATACGACAAACAAACAAAGTTACACTACGTTAACAAATATGCGAGATGTAAACAATTCACGGGAATTTAATAATGAAAAAGTTTAACAATATTTGTAAACGACACCCTTAATACAGACATCCAAAAGTTCACTATCGAAATGATACACGTTTCATAGTGATTTTAATTTAGCTACGAAATTAAGTTTTACATTGTAGCCATTCCCCTAAAAGAGTCGAGTGGAACACATGACAGCAATGTAGCATAATCCTCATCGCAGATGGTGGTCTCTACACAAAGCTACTTAACCATTAAGCATGTGCTCTATTTCACACAGTAGCCAATGGTATGCATCTAGTGACTTACTATTAATTATGATTTTTATGTGTACAACACACACTTTAAATTTAATATGATCAATCATTACATAAATTAAACCAAAACTAAATAAAATGTCAACAACAATAACGTATTTAAAAATAGGGCATCAAGTTCAATCGCCCTTCACCGACAAAATTTCATTGCACAGATTGCATTTCGCCGTGTCACTACCCAATGCTCGGGCGTGAAGAGATGTCTTACCCATTGACAATATGACAATGTTATTATTTAATTTGTTGACGTTAAAATACAGACAAATCTGTTTACTGAAGTCTTATTAACATGTGTGAAAGAAAAAATGCAAATTAACTCAATTAATTAATTTTAATATATTTAATTAATATTTAAATTAATTTACGCAAAATTTAACTCTTAAAATTTGCCATTTCATATCTCAGATAGTTGAGAGCAACTCTGACCTAGATCCAGAATAAAGGAGCGTTATTGATATGGGTCACCCGGTTCACAATTTTACTACCCGGGCATTAGCATGGGTACCCGTTGACATCACTATCAGTCACTGTACATAGCGTTCAACTTCAGTCTCTTTTGGGAAATTGACATCTTTCACGAGATACGTCACACACTGGCAGATGCTCAAAAGAACACGTCATGAATAACATCAAACTAGGGGTCTCGTCTTAGCCACCTGAAGTGTTGACCTCTATTACTGTGTTGTACTAATTAGTCATTAATTTATGGGCGACAGTTAAATGATAACACTTAAAATCATAATGACAATTTTATATTTCTACTTTGTTTATTACATGATTACAGAGATATTAGCAATATTATGTTTCCGTTTGTGCCTATTACCTTATTGCAGGCAAAATAACAATATTATGTTTTGGATTTATTTATTAAGTGATCACTTGCTCTTTACTCATCTTTCACGTGTCACTTGCTCTTAACTCATCTTCCACGTGTCAGTTGCCCATTAATCATCTTTCATGTGTCATGAAATATGAGTAAAGAGCCAGTGACACATGAAAGATGCATAAATGGGCGAGTGAAGAAAGAATAAAATTGAGTAAAGGGAAATTGAAAAGATGAATGGGGTATGTGTGTGTTTGAAAAATTATCACAGCTATATCTACTAAAAAAAATGAATTGTATAAACTTGACCTTCTTGATTAATGTCCACTTAATAGAGTAAACATTAAAAATTTAGTCGTGTGAATTCTCTTATAACCAACACAAATGTCAGTTCATTTAATCATTGTCCTGAATATTTAAACGCTCTCTTATAACCAACAGAAATGTGAGTTCAGTTAATCATTGTCCTGAATATTTAAACGCTCTCTTATAACCAACAGAAATGTGAGTTCAGTTAATCATTGTCCTGAATATTTAAAAGAAACTTGACAAAATGCCGGACTTGAATTGTTTTATTACTTTTTATTATGAGTGCATTCCCTTGAAAAAGTCAATACGCCAATTAAAAAAAAAATTAGCCTTCGATTGCACGATTGCACTAAACAAACGGTTTAGTGAAAACGTCATTGTTTCTATCGGACGTAACGCAATACGTCATTGTTTTGATTAACACAACCGCACACGGTTTTGTACAGATTTCATAAATTAGTTCTTTTAGTAGCAGCCGCCTACAAGTTCGGTAGAAGGGTTTGTAGAAACCGTGAACGGAAGGTACCTGTGCTTTTACATTATTCTATAAATAATAATTTTGTGTAGAATGAAATCATGACAGATTACCATGTTTAATTAATTCATGTTTATTTCAGTAAAAGTAATACGTTGGCCAGGAGTGAGAGAACGGTCTATAACCGTGTAGGAAATATTCGGAACTGTGTACAAAACTTTTGATTTAGAGAACTTTGTGCAAAATATTTGGAGAACTGAGAAGAAAACTAAATGATCTTGATCAGGGGAAATTATGTAATTGATTGATTCTGTTTATTTATTTTTATTTTTTTAAAATTATTATATAAATATTTTATTAATTTTCATCTGTCTTGTGTCAATTCTTATCATCTCCATTTCGTGTCAAATTCATTTAATCGCAATCATCGCTTCTGTCCTCGTGTCTGTCCGTCCGTCGGTCCGTTTGTTTATTTGTTTGTCCACCCTGTTTGTTTTTATATGTGAGGACCATCCTCTGGGGGCTGAAACAGGTCAACGGAGCGATTGACCTCAAATTGTTGAGTATTTTGTGGGTACACGGTGCCAACAATAGAAAACCAAGGACAACTTTTAATTATCTCGAAAAAGAAAATAACTGACAAGCAGCAAACGAAAACTTAGAGTGACTGAAGAGGGGTGGGTGTAAAACGTTTGGAAGTGAAAGGGTGCTTTGAAATGAGTCATGACGCTATTTTTTAATTATGAGATAATCACAAAATGACGACACTACCTGATGTTTACTACCGTTGTTTGTCAATCATTCTAACTCCCATGACGCATTCTTTAGTCAAAAAGTCTCTCTATATTTTTTTCTTTCTCGGTGCTCAGATCACTCGAAGACCAGCAGAAGACAACAGGTATTTTGGAGCAGCTTTTCAAGAATGAAGCAGATCTTGCCAGTAACCTTAGTGACATTGGCAATCGTAAGCGCCGTCGCAGGTAATATGATATTTGTCAGTCGTTATCTCCCCTTGCGACGTTAACTTTCTCTTTCATAGCTAGAATTGATTTCTTCTGTTCGCTTAGTTCATGTCGAATTGACAATTTATTTTTCATTTGATTCAAATGAAATTTTAAGCTCTCCTCTTGGACAAAAATGATAATAATATACATTTATTTTGGTTCAAATGAAATTTAAAATTGTCCATGAATATATTGGAGTAATTTAACTCCATTGTAGAAGGTTTTTAAAGAATGACAACTACAACTTTCAGTAATTTGTAACATATCTTTAAGTAATTAAAGAAAATAGAACAACAACTCCAACCTTCCATTAATTTGTAACAAATTTTTAATTAAGTAAAGAAACAAAGAACGACAACTCCAACCTTACAGTAATTTGAACATATCTTTAATTAAGTAAAGAAACAAAGAACGACAACTCCAACCTTTCAGTAATTTGTAACATATCTTTAATTAAGTAAAGAAACAAAGAACGACAACTCCAACCTTACAGTAATTTGTAACATATCTTTAATTAAGTAAAGAAACAAAGAACGACAACTCCAACCTTACAGTAATTTGTAACATATCTTTAATTAAGTAAAGAAACAAAGAACGATGAGTCCAACCATTTATTAATTTGTAACAGATTTTAACCGTCATGTTTGTGTTAGGGAGATAAGAACATTGTCGAATATGTAAGCCGTCGTGTTTGTGGCAGTTTGTTACGACTGCGTGCAGGAGAAAAGAAAAGCGATAAAAATAAATTGTTGATTAAATTACCCCCACCCCTGTTGTTTATGGAAAATAACCACGTTTCTCAGACACATGCACTCACAAATAATAAACAGACACACGGACGCACAAGAAAGATAATGCGTCACGAAGTATCTAGTCTTATGGTAAACACGTAAAAATTAATAAAACGATTATAGCCCCCAGACATTCGTGATGAATGAAGTTACTATAACTAATACACATGTGACATGACGAGACGATATACAGAGATCCAAGAATATAAATTTAAAAGAATTTAGTAAAGAACATAGAAAACGGTGGAGTAATTTCTAAGGAATCGAAATAAATGATTATGTTAAAAGTCATCACAATTAGAAGTTATGTGCACAGGTATAGAAATACTAATGTTCAGTATAAGAATTTCTTGTGTTTCAACTTATCTCGACCAGATGAGAATCATTCAGTCAACTTGAAGACAGCAATCAGTAATTTCTCCTGGATCCTTGAATGAATACATGGTCTGACGTCTGATACAGATGCTGACCAAGTAGATGCAATATTTGGGAAAGGTCAGCTAGGTCAACAACAAACACAGTTCAAGGGTGTTGGATGAGTGAGCATCCTTTTCTTAGCCATGGTCAGTCAACCGGTGCCAATTTGCCAGACTGCTTGCAATGAATCATGAGTTACAAAATCCAGGCAAAATCCCACAAACAGGTCTACAGATTTATAATTATCTTGTCTGGAAAATTACTATAGGGAAATTCCACAAACAGGTCTAGCTCTTTAGATGTCAGTGTCTATAAATAACTTTACGCATTGTTATGATTAATGCTGTAAATGATTTTACCGTCTGTATACAACTGGAAAAAAAACTGATAAGGTTAATGGAGAAATATATGCAACGAATTATTTATTAATTATCATAAACGCTTATTCAGTTCATATTCTTTACTATTGGTACCCATTCGCTTGGGACTTGGTACAAACTTGCTATTCTATTTATAGTAACTGTGTTGATCTGTTCAACGATATCAACATATTTAAGTAGTCGAGCACACAAAAAAAGAGTAAGGAAACGAAAATAAAAGCATATAAAATATCCATGTGTAAGTCAGCGAAGAAAATATATGTACATACAATATATAGGTTTATAACTAGCATTCATTGTTAACTCTAGGACAGCCTTTGTGATACGTCAATTCTATAGGACAAGCTTTAACATCCATTGTGACTAGTCACTACTCCAGGACAATGTTTGACAGCCATTGTGAATACGTCAATTCTGTAGGACAAGCTTTAACATCCATTGTGTCTAGTCACTACTCCAGGACAATGTTTGACAGCCATTGGCAATACGTCAGTACTCCAGGACAAGTTTTATCAGCGATTGTTAGTACGTTTTTACTCTATGTTTTGTAGCATTTTATTGTATTAGAAATATTGGCGTCCTACATGGAAAACATCAGGCCTAGAAACACAAATCTTATCACTACACCATTAGAAGGTTTTATTAAATGGGTTGAGTACAGATCTAATAATAATTAAATATAGGTTTATAAATTAGTATGTCGAGAATTGTGAATTTCAAAACTGACTTATCTGTGACATGTCACAATTATATTATAATTGTGACCGAACCAGAGATATGTTATATTACAAAAGTGATAAAATATGTGACATGTCACTGTCACATCACAAATTTGGTTCAGTGAATGACATTACATTATGTTATTAAAAATGTCGAAATCTGTGACATATGACTATTATATTACATACCTAACCCAATCAGTGACGTCACTGTGCAGCCCGTGGCACTTTGTGCGGAAGGACAAAAATACGCCCATACTCTGGAGCAGGTCAATTTGTTGGCCGAGAGGCGAAACCGGGTAGCTGGCCTTGGCAGGTATCTCTACGATTGTTCGATAAACATGAATGTGGCGGGTCACTCATCCATCCATCGTGGGTTTTGACGTCTACGGGCTGCATTGCAACGTACGTCCAAGTAGAGAGTGTATTGAATTTTATCAAGCTTGAAGAAATTAAAGAAAATATTTAATTCATACTTAAATTAGTATTTAATATTTTTAAAAAAAGACATTTTGTCATTAACATTTAAGGACATTTCTTTTGGAATGGGAAGAAATGAACAATAGATTTGTTTAGTAGACATATGTTCCTATTCAAGTGCTCTCAGTCAACAGTTAGTAGACATGTCTCCCTATTCAAGTACTCTATAGACAAAACCGTTTGTAGACATGTCTCCCTATTCAAGTGCTCTATAGTCAACAGTTTGTAGACATGTCTCCCTATTCAAGTACTCTATAGACAACAGTTTGTAGACATGTCTCCCTATTCAAGTGCTCTATAGACAACCGTTTGTAGACATGTTTCCCTATTCAAGTGCTCTATAGTCAACAGTTTGTAGGCCTTGCACACACGTACACTCTCAACCTTTTACAGTTACAGTGATTACTCTTTCATTTGTCCATCACATCTTAGAATAACTATTTCTCTCCACTATCTATCTATCTATCTATCTATCTATCTATCTATCTATCTATCTATCTATCTATCTATCTATCTATCTATCTATCTATCTATCTATCTATCTATCTATCTATCTATCTATCTATCTATCTATCTATCTATCTATCTGTCTGTCTGTCTATCCATCTATCTATCTATCTATCTATCTATCTATCTATCTATCTATCTATCTATCTATCTATCTATCTATCTGTCTGTCTGTCTATCCATCTATCTATCTATCTCGGTATATCTGTTTCTCTCTATATCTATCTATCTGTATATCTGTGTCTATCTATCTATCTATCTATCTATCTATCTATCTATCTATCTATCTATCTATCTATCTATCTATCTATCTATCTATCTATCTATCTATCTATCTATCTATCTATCTGTATATCTGTTTCTCTCTATATCTGTGTATCTGTATCTATGTATCTATCTATCTATCTATCTATCTTGATAAACAATATATTTTATTGGTCTAAAGCAGTGGTCCCCAACCTTTTCATCGCCGCGGACCGGTCAACGCTTGATAATTTTGCCGCGGACCGGTCGACGCTTGATAATTTTACCGCGGCCCGATGATGTGGGGGGGACGTTGATTGTTTATATTTTAGATTGTTTTGATTTAATAATTTTAATTTAATTGTATTTAAACGTGCCTTCAAATTAAAATACAGTTACACCAAAAAATGAATATAAAGTGATTTAACATTTTAACTCACTAGAACGCTAAATCAGAGAGAACCCTGAGCTTGTTTCTTTGCAACGAGACGGTTCCATCTGGGGGTAACAGGAGACAATTACACCCGAAGTGAGTTGCTTATGTCCATCCGTTGTTTTGTTTTGGTTGCTGTCACTGCAGAAAACCCCGCTTCACACAAATAGGATTCGGAAATGGCAATACGGATTTAAGTGCTGTGGTGGCCGTTGTTGTATTGGCAGGTGAGGGGGTTTATAGAGCCCAGGATAATACCACATCGTCTGTACTTAGTGTGTATGTGCGCCCAGGATGTTCATTCCCCACCCTGTAATGTTCACCAGTGGTGGTGTTGTTGATGTCCCCGGTAGCCGTTGGACTGTATGTAGGTGGGTGTTGGCGGCAAGCATTAGTTGATTTAGATCCGCAATGGGGTGGTTATAATATCCCCACTGCATGTGATGTTGCTCCCTGTGCTGCCACCGTTGTTGTTGTTGTTGTCGGCGGTGGTTGTTGTCGCAGCGCTGCCGTTGTTGTTGTGGATTCTGTTGTTGTGGTTGTAGTAGATGATACTGTTGTTGTCGTCTGATGTGTTGTGGCGGGCGCCTTCTTTTTGATTTGGTGCTCCGTTCTGTAGTGTTTCCTCGTGTGTCTGTTGTGGTTGTCTTTGTTGCAGTCCCTGCTGGTGACTCTGGCTGTGGATTGGGGGCAGTTGGTTTAGTCGTTGTTGTTGTTTCTTATGGTGTAGTTGGAGCGTTGTCGACTTCTGTTTCGGTCTTTGCGCCAGTTGTCTTCACTTCTTTTTCTGTTTGTATTTTTCTTTCTTGCGTCTTGATATGTACCGTTTGTGTGCTGGAGAGTTTTTGGCGTTTCTTCTTATTTTCGGTGGTAGTTGTTTTAATTTCTTTTTCTTTGCTGACAGAGCTTGTAGTCTGAGTTTTCTTATTATCTGTTGTGGGTTTTTGGAGTTTGCGAGAATGCCTGGCTGATTTCTTGTTTTGCTATTTGAGTTGAATTCACTTTGGCCGTAGGTGGAATTTTCCAGATGATGTTGGTGTTTATTCCACTTTCTCTTGTAGTGGCTTGTAGAGTTTGGGTGGAAACGTGGCTTTTTCCTTTGACTGTTTGAGTTGTGCCGTCTTCCTGTGTGGGTTTTCGCGTTTTTTCCTCCTTTTCCGTTTGTGAAGAGCGTGTTTTTGTTGTCGGCGTTATTTTCCAGAAGATGTCTGTCTGTGTTTCACAGTCTGTTGATGTAGTTTTTTTTTCGTGTTGCCTTGTCAGGTGCTTGTTTAAAATCTTATGGAGACCAATTGCGGTTAAGATGGCTTGTTGTCTAGTGTAAGTTCATCTTCTGTTTTTGTGTGGAAGAGGGTCAACAGCAAATTAGTGAACGCATTTTTTTAGTTCAAGGTTTTTAGTTTCTAGTGTGAAAGTGAAGGGGGTAACTTTTCGTATGCCCCCATTTTCGGTTGGTTTGCTGATTTCACAGCAGTATTTTGTCCAGTCTTCTCCTTTGTACTTCTTAATGTTTGCATCTCTTCAAGCCTCTTTTGCCGTATCTGTCTCAGCTGGGCTATGCGCTCGTTTGTGAAACAGAAAGGGCCGTCCGCATCTTCTGTGACTGACTCAGAATCGCGTAAAATGTCACTTGGTGGAGTGGGCAGTAGTGGCATTTTTGCCAGCCCTGAAAAGGGCTGAGTCTTAGAGCTGGTTTGTCTGGTGTGGCGCTTTGACATGACTCTCCTCCCGGCGGTCCAATGGATGGAATGCGTTCGTCGGTGGTCCGAAGCGAAGTGTGTTGGTGTGGTTGGGAAGTAGAGCTCGAATTCTTTAAAAGGAAAGACAGATGATCGTGCACCAAGTGGGAGAATGAATGCTCAGACTCAATCTCGTCCATGGAAAGTCGCACAAACCCGAAAGAAATACACCAGAGTAAAAATAAAATTGGGGGGCCCTGTACCATTTGGTCCGCGGACCGGGGGTTGGAGACCACTGGTCTAAAGTGTTTGTTCAGGAGTATAAGATTTGTAATCCTATAAAAAGTGTTTTTGAAAAGAGAGTAAATAATATAATTTAGAAAAATATATATATTCTTTATTTTAATTAGAAACGATTTCCCTTCTAACTGGACTGCCGTGGTGGGTGAGCATAATCTAATGTCGGAAGACCCTAACGAACAAGAAATTAAAATTGAAAAGATCTTCCAACACAGCACGACATTTAATGAGGACATTGCGCTAGTCAAGTTGAGAAATCCTGTAAATCTGACAAATTACGTCAACGTAGTCTGTCTTCCGAGGGACCTTGTACCTGATGGCAAGAAGGGTTTCGTCACAGGTTTTGGAACCAAAGACTGTATGTGACAATAATTAGAATTAACTCTTATTAAGGTGTCTGTAAATAGGTTTTGGATGAATTACAACGTACATTATTTATTTTCAATATTCTAGAATTATTTAGCGAAAAATACTAATCTATGCACTGCATGACGTCCTTTCTTCCTATTTGAATGATGGCGCTAATTTAATCTCCTTACATCATTCTTTGTATAATACGTGACATGGTGCTAATTTAGTCTCCTTACATCATTCTTTGTATAATACGTGACATGGTGCTAATTTAATCTAATTGCACCATTCTTTGTATAATACGTGACATGGTGCTAATATATTCTCATTACATCATTCTTTGTATTATAAGTGACATGGTGCTAATTTAATCTCATTACATTATTATTTGTATGATACGTGACATGGTACTATAATGTGAATAAATCATTCTTTTGATATAATTGTTGAAATGGTGCTAATTTATCATGGCAAGAAATCTTCCTCAGTTTATATAAACAATTCTAAATTATATTTTGACTTGGTATAGTGCTTAATCTTCGATCGTTTCTTGCTTGGTATTAATTTTAAACAATTTACTGAATTACTAGATATTTTGTGAAAATACTATTGATGTCTCCTTGTTACAACGATTCTTACATAACTCATTATAATATGAGTATATATACTGAACAATTAGGCTTATGTGAAAGTAAAACTGAAATTAGGACATTATGTGAAAGCTTTTATAATAAATGAATCATTTTAACACGTGGATAATCTCTTATATATGAACATTTTACTGTGTAAGTATGTGAACACTATAATCTCTTCGTATATGAAAACTGCTAATCTCTTAGGTTGCAAACGCTTAAAAAAATCACTGTGATCTTTGCAGTCATCTTTGAGTATGTGAATGTCACGGGGATGAAAAAATATTATTATTTTTTTCTCTCTCTCTCTAAGTGGCCTTATACTCTAAACTATTAATGAAACAGCTAAGTAATTAAAAGAGGGACAGGGGTGAAAATGACCATTTTGTCAACAACACGAAAACTAAGTCGGAAACACTAACCTTAAGTTCATGCCAGAGAATGGAAAAAGTATAATCAACTTGAGGAAGAACGCTGGCTGACCCTCTGTGGTCAGGACACCACACCCATAAATCTATGTCAGTGTACAGGAGTACGTGGGGTGCCAATTTTGCCCGAGAAGGCAGGCTTTTAAGTTTTGAAAATGTAACATCTTTTTAATCACCACTATATAAATGTTTGGTAGTAAGTTGATATTGTTATTGTGAAATTGCTTATGAAATAGAATTTTGAGTTACTGGAAAGTTAAGATTTACTGTAGTTAAATGTTGGTTTGTGTGTACAACCATTTCTTGCTGTGATTTATGTACAGCTTGCCAGATGGCCATGAGTTGCCGTAGTAACTGTAGTTTTAAAATAAAATAAGAGTAGGACTGTTGCTCTGAAATTTTAGTCAGTGTGCTCTGAGAGTTAGCTAGGTAGGGCAAATGGTTACGTAAATCACAGGTGCCAACTGGATACATAGCACTAATAGAAAGTGGAGGACCAGAATGGTCAGAATATTCATCATCACGTACAGTGCCGTGCTGGTTGGGGGTACCGTGTGTGCTGGAGGGGGTGTGTTCTAATCAACTCAGTGAAAGTGATGTACAAGAACTTTGTGAATAAAAGGGGATGACAGAGGCAGAGTGGACGAGAAACGTCAAGAATGTAGCAACAGTTGTTAGAGGGTGGGAAAGGCCCTCAGAGTTTCTCCCTGCTTTTTGTACCAGGGACTTTATGTGCTGGGAGGCAACCAGCGCTAGAGAACTCTTGGACACTGCAACTAAGAATGCCAGGTGTCTACCCAGCTGTATTTGAAGGCGTGCCATGTCAAGGCCGTCACAGTTCAAGATGAACCATTATTGCAGGACAGTCGTCTCTGGGTTTTTCAAAGACTCTGTGCAAAGACCGCGGGCGATTGATTACTTCCCAATAGAAGTGATTGGCAGGGTAATGTCGCAGTGCACAGGATATGTTGTAGAGCGATTTATTACAGAGAGGTAGTATTATCGCTGGAAGTAGATGCGATGATGCATGGCATGTCGCACAGAAAACGGCAGGGTTGGCCGTTAGTTACATAACGTGAAGAGAAGACGAGAAACGTAAGAGAAGAGGAGAAACGAAGAGGAGAGAAAAGGAGAAACGTGATGAAATGAGGAGAAATGGAAGAAGGGAGGAGGGGAGGAGAGAGAACGTAACAAGGATTGAGAAATTAGGCCTAACGAAGAGCGCAGTGAGAGCGTGAAATTGTAGCAGCCGTCGTAGCAGCGAAATCGGACGTATTTGAGTTCCAGGGAGCGAGCCAGTGTCAAGACGTCGACGGTGTTTTTGTGTATCATCAAAACCCCCCAGCACAAGAAGAAAGTGATGATAACTATGTGAGTCCAGCACAAGAAGAAAGTGGTGATAACTATGTGAGTCCAGCACAAGAAGAAAGTGATGATAACTATGTGAGCCCAGCACAAGAAGAAAGTGGTGATAACTATGTGAGCCCAGCACAAGAAGAAAGTGGTGATAACTATGTGAGCCCAGCACAAGAAGAAAGTGATGATAACTATGTGAGCCCAGCACAAGAAAAAAGTGGTGATAACTATGTGAGCCCAGCACAAGAAGAAAGTGGTGATAACTATGTGAGCCCAGCACAAGGAGAAAATGACAATAACTATGTGAGCCCAGCACAAGAAGAAAGTGATGATAACTATGTGAGTCCAGCACAAGAAGAAAGTGGTGATAACTATGTGAGTCCAGCACAAGAAGAAAGTGATGATAACTATGTGAGCCCAGCACAAGAAGAAAGTGGTGATAACTATGTGAGCCCAGCACAAGAAGAAAGTGATGATAACTATGTGAGCCCAGCACAAGAAAAAAGTGGTGATAACTATGTGAGCCCAGCACAAGAAGAAAGTGGTGATAACTATGTGAGCCCAGCACAAGGAGAAAATGACAATAACTATGTGAGCCCAGCACAAGGAGAAAACGACAATAACTATGTGAGCCCAGCACCAGGAGAAAGTGATGATAACTATGTGAGCCCAGCACCAGGAGAAAGTGACGATAACTATGTGAGAAGAGCACAAGGAGAAAATGACAATAACTATGTGAGCCCAGCACAAGGAGAAAATGACAATAACCATGTGAGTAGAAAAATATTAATTAGGATAAGAATCTCAGAGTACGTAAACATAAACATAAACCTGAAAGCTTAGAATCTTAATTAAGCATTAAACCTTAAATTAAAAATAAACCTTAAGTTTAAATCATTGTTTATAAGTAAAGGATGGTTTTAAGATTAATATTGAGAAAATATTGATGGAACTGATTGAAGAGGACTTGCAAGTCAAATGACATTTGTTTATTGTTGAACTATTGAATTTTGATATAAGAGCAGTGGCTCCAGAACTTTGAAATAATGACTGTTATATTATGTTGTAAAATGCTTAGGCAACTTTAGAAGTAATACTGCATGAAGAAATTGAACTTCGTATTTCTTTTATTTTATTCATCATTCTTTCTTCCCCCCACCCACCCACCCATTGGTGTGAGTGTGGATGGCTGACTAACCAACGTGTGAGAGGAAACCCATAAACCAATAAATTTGAATATATACTCTGACTTTCTCCTGTCTATGGTTTTGAAAGAGTGGTTGTTGTCGTTGTTATACTTTGTGTATCGTCTGTGCCGTTTACACTTCACCCTCACCCGTATGCAAGCACACATGCAAACATGTCGGCAATACGTAACCTACACGCAGAATAAAATTCGAGCCAAAGAACCATCTTGGTATTCTGTGTGCGGATTTGTAACAATCTTTATGCAAGTCCTACGTGGCGCCGACTAGCCATCACCCTCCTTTCGTCAGAGAGGAGGTGGGTGGCGACAGTGAACACTGTACTAATTTGTTAATAGAATAAGAATCTCTTTCTCAGTGTCACTTGTAATAACCATTCCCACACTTAGTGATTATGAATTTATTGTTAATCTTGTGAAAACCTTTTACCACACTTAAGCATATTCTAGCAAATTCATAGGAATTCTAGACACTTTGTTCGGGGCGAAATGAACAGGAAGGTTTTCGAAATGTATTAATAGAAATTAAGAAATAAGTTTTTAAAAGAGACTTTGTAAAATAGCGATTTTTTAAAAATTATTAATAAGAAGGTCAAATTCACCCGTATATGAAAAGAGATAGTTAAATACAAGTTGGATGAAGATATATCTGTCTGCAAACATTCTAGTTTGGAAGACGTTCCTGGTTATATAGAAACATATTTGCTACGATAAATGATTGTACACAATTCTAATTGGTAAGATAAATGATTGTACACAATCCTAATTAGTAAGATAAATGATTGTACACAATCCTAATTAGTAAGATAAATGATTGTACACAATCCTAATTAGTAAGATAAATGATTGTACACAATCCTAAGTAAGATCATGATTGTACACAATCCTAATTAGTAAGATAAATGATTGCACACAATTCTAATTGGTAAGATAAATGATTGTACACAATCCTAATTGGTAAGATAAATGATTGTACACAATCCTAAGTAAGATAATGATTGTACACAATCCTAATTAGTAAGATAAATGATTGCACACAATTCTAATTGGTAAGATAAATGATTGTACACAATCCTAATTGGTAAGATAAATGATTGTACACAATCCTAAGTAAGATAAATGATTGTACACAATCCTAATTAGTAAGATAAATGATTGTACACAATTCTAATTATTAAGATAAGTGATTGAATACATTCCTAATTAGTAAGATAAGTGATTATACACAATTCTAATTAGTAGGATACTTGATTGTACACACAATTAATTAGTAAGATAACTGATTGTACAAAATCTTGCTTAGTAAAATAACTGATTGTACAAAATCCTAATTAGTAGGATAACTGATTGTACATACAATTAATTAGTAAGATAACTGATTGTACCAAGTCTTGATTAGTAAGATAACTGATTGTACAAAATCCTAATTAGTAAGATAACCGATTGTACACAATCCTAATAAGTAAGATAAATGATTGCACACAATTCTAATTGGTAAGATAAATGATTGTACACAATCCTAATTGGTAAGATAAATGATTGTACACAATCCTAAGTAAGATAAATGATTGTACACAATCCTAATTAGTAAGATAAATGATTGTACACAATCCTAATTATTAAGATAAGTGATTGAATACATTCCTAATTAGTAAGATAAGTGATTATACACAATCCTAATTAGTAGGATACTTGATTGTACACACAATTAATTAGTAAGATAACTGATTGTACAAAATCTTGCTTAGTAAAATAACTGATTGTACAAAATCCTAATTAGTAGGATAACTGATTGTACATACAATTAATTAGTAAGATAACTGATTGTACCAAGTCTTGATTAGTAAGATAACTGATTGTACAAAATCCTAATTAGTAAGATAACCGATTGTACACAATCCTAATTAGTATGATATGTGATTATACATAATCCTAATTAGTAAGAAAACTGATTGTACACAATTAGTAAGATAAATGATTGTACACAATCCTAATTAGTAAGATAACTGATTTTACATTATCCTAATTTGTAAGATAACTGATTGCACACAATCCTGATTAGTAAGAGAAGTGATTGTACACAAGCGTAATTAGTAAGATAAGTGATTGTACACACTCATAATTAGTAAGATAACTGCTTGTACACAATCCTTATTAGTAATATAATTGATTGTATACAATCCTTATTAGTAAGATAACTGATTGTACACAATCCTAATTTGTAAGATAAGTGATTGTACACAATCATAATTGGTAAGATAACTGAATGTACACAATCCTAATTTGTAAGATAAGTGATTGTACACAATCATAATTGCTAAGATAACTGCTTGTACACAATCCTAATTAGTAATATAATTGATTGTATACAATCCTTATTAGTAAGATAACTGATTGTACACAATCCTAATTTGTAAGATAAGTGATTGTACACAATCATAATTGGAAAGATAACTGATTGTACACAATTCTAATTGGTAAGATAAATGATTGTACACTATCCTAATTAGTAAGATAAATGATTGTACACCATCCAAAGTAAGATAAATGATTGTACACAATCATAATTAGTAAGATAATTGATTGTACACAATTCTAATTAGTAAGATAAATGATTGACACAATCCTAATTAGTAAGATAAATGATTGTACACAATCCTAATTAGTAAGATAAATGATTGTACACAATTCTAATTGGTAAGATAAATGATTGTACACAATCCTAATTAGTAAGATAAATGATTGTACACAATCCTAAGTAAGATAAACGATTGTACACAATCCTAATTAGTAAGATAAATGATTGTACACAATTCTAATTGGTAAGATAAATGATTGTACACAATCCTAATTGGTAAGATAAATGATTGTACACAATCCTAAGTAAGATAAATGATTGTACACAATCCTAATTAGTAAGATAAATGATTGTACACAATCCTAATTATTAAGATAAGTGATTGAATACATTCCTAATTAGTAAGATAAGTGATTATACACAATTCTAATTAGTAGGATACTTGATTGTACACTCAATTAATTAGTAAGATAACTGATTGTACAAAATCTTGCTTAGTAAAATAACTGATTGTACAAAATCCTAATTAGTAGGATAACTGATTGTACATACAATTAATTAGTAAGATAACTGATTGTACCAAGTCTTGATTAGTAAGATAACTGATTGTACAAAATCCTAATTAGTAAGATAACCGATTGTACACAATCCTAATTAGTATGATATGTGATTATACATAATCCTAATTAGTAAGAAAACTGATTGTACACAATTAGTAAGATACATGATTGTACACAATCCTAATTAGTAAGATAACTGATTTTACATTATCCTAATTTGTAAGATAACTGATTGCACACAATCCTGATTAGTAAGAGAAGTAATTGTACACAAGCGTAATTAGTAAGATAAGTGATTGTACACACTCATAATTAGTAAGATAACTGCTTGTACACAATCCTTATTAGTAATATAATTGATTGTATACAATCCTTATTAGTAAGATAACTGATTGTACACAATCCTAATTTGTAAGATAAGTGATTGTACACAATCATAATTGGTAAGATAACTGAATGTACACAATCCTAATTTGTAAGATAAGTGATTGTACACAATCATAATTGCTAAGATAACTGCTTGTACACAATCCTAATTAGTAAGATAACTGATTGTACACAATCATTATTAATATGATAACTGAACGTACACAATCTTAATTTGAAATATTACTGATTGCACACAATCTTGATTAGTAAGGTTACTAATTGTACACAAAACTAATTAGTAAGATAACTGATTGTATAATACGTAACTAGAAATATATCTTATTGTACACAATCCAAATAAATAAGATAACAATCTGTACACAATCCTAATTAGTAGGATAACTGAGTGTACACAAACCTAATTAGTAAGATAATTTATAGTGCACAATCATAATAAGTAAGATAACTGATAGAACTCTAACCTGATTAATACAGTAACTGTTGTGTTCACAAGCCTAATTAGAATTAACTACAACTTGTATTTGAACATATGTGACTGTATACCACCCGTGTTAGAAGATAATTGGCATACACAGGAGATAAATGATTGCACAACACATCCATTAAAAGAACTGAATATGCACAATCTGTATTAGAAAATAACTTATTGTACACAATCCTGATTAGACGATAACGGATTGTAAACAAGTTATTTTTTAAGATAACAGGCAATTTTAAATTAACGGACAGTGCACAAGTTATAATTGACTGTAAACAAAATCTTTATTAGAAGGTAATTAACTGTAAACAAAAACTTTATTAGAAGGTAATTGACTGTAAACAAAAACTTTATTAGAAGGTAATTGACTGTAAACAAAAACTTTATTAGAAGGTAATTGACTGTAAACAAAAACTTTATTAGAAGGTAATTGACTCCAAACGATTTATATTTGAATATAAGTGTAAATAAAGTTTCATATTTTATTGCTAGATATCGGCTTAAACAGAATCTCATAAAATATATTCTTTACGTTTCTTGCTAGTAATCGACTTAAACAGAATCTCATAAAATATATTCTTCACGTTATATTGCTAGTAATCGGCTTAAACAGAAGCTCATTAAATATATTCTTCACGTTATATTGCTAGTAATCGGCTTAAACAGAATCTCATAAAATATATTCTTCACGTTATATTGCTAGTAATCGACTTAAACAGAATCTCATAAAATATATTCTTCACGTTATATTGCTAGTAATCGGCTTAAACAGAAGTTCATTAAATATATTCTTCACGTTATATTGCTAGTAATCGGCTTAAACAGAAGTTCATTAAATATAATTTCATGTTTTATTGCTAGTTAACATCTTAAACCAAATCTCATAAAATATTTATTTAACCTTTTATTGCTCGGTTTAAATAGAATCTCATAAAAATCTCATAAAATGTAGTTTCATGTTTTATTGCTAGTTACAGGTTTAAACAGAAAGTCATAAAATATGGTTTCATGTTTTATTGCTTTTTATCGGTTTAAATAGAATTCATATTATATATTTCACTTTTTATTTATAGTTAGCGTGTTTAAACAAAATCACACAATTACATTTTTCATGTTTTATTTCCAGTCAGCAAAGTCAGGCTTTGAGAGGTGTGTCAGTAATGTTTTAATGTCAACGAAATCCATAACTGTATTAGCGTGCAGTCTTCAGATTCACAAAGTTGTGATTCGCCTTAAGTTTAATTATTCTAGCTTATGTATTAATCAAATTTATTTTACACGCCTTTCAGAGATGTAAACTGAGGTGACTTTCAAACCGAATCTTTATAACACGACGCGTCAAAGATTTATGTAACATTCACCCTTTACTCTGAGTATAAAGATTTATGTAACATTCACCCTTCTATCTGAGTGTCAAAGATTTATGTAACATTCACCCTTTTCTCTGAGTATAAAGATTTATGTAACATTCACCCTTCTATCTGAGTGTCAAAGATTTATGTAACATTCACCCTTCTTTCTGAGTATCAAAGAATTTATGTAACATTCACCCTTCTCTGTCAGAATCAAAGATTTATGTAACATTCACCCTCCTCTCTCAGTATCAAAGATTTATGTAATATTAATTTTTCTCTATGAGTAACAAAAATGTATGTGACATTAATCCCTTTTCTCTGATTTTTAAAATGTTATGTAGTACTATCTCTTTGTCTCTGAATATAAAAGATATGTGTAATATTATCCCTTTCTCTCTGTATACAAAAAATATATAACATTAACCGTTTATGTCTGAGTATCAGATATTTATAAAACATGAACATTTATCTCTGTGTATCAGATATTTCTATTTTAAATCAAAACATTTAATTGTGTTTGCAGCCAAATGTTGTCCAGGCATTCTTAAACAGGTGAAAGTTTTCATCCACGACCCGATCACGTGCAGCCGTAGGGACGAACGTGGTCGCGAAATCAATCAAGACACTGTGTGTGCGGCTCCCAAAAGAAACGACACAGAACCATGCAAAGTAGGTTAATGTGAAGTGAATGAATGATTTCTTTCACCTAATATTATGGGATTAGTGAAGTTAAAGACCGCCTTCGTGTACTTTTTTTTGCGATTGACTGCAAAGTGAAATTAGTGATTCTCCAATTAATTGTTTGGAAGTTGTTGTAAACCGATGACCGCAATTAAATCATACTATGGGATTAGTTAGAGAATTGTCTTCTTCGGATACTATTTAAAGATTAGTAGTAAACTACAGTTAATGATCTTCATTTTGCAATTCAGTTAGCAGCAACATAAAATTAAGGATCTCCGTAAATTGAAATCATTCGATTAGTAGTGAAGTAAAATTGAAATGTCACTTTATTACGGGGATGGAGGGACCCAGAATTAATATTTTATTTCACTTTAAATCACGCAAAACGCGAACTAAGGGACGTAATTCGCAGTCAAGGATGCAATTTTTATAGCGCCTCACACCCTAATGCGTAGATAACTTTTAATTTCTAAACACTAGTCCATTTACCTATCTCATCTAGATAAGATAGACTGTATGTATGTATATATGTTAAAGAAGGATTTTGTATATACATATATGTAGTTGTATGAACGCAGTTATATTCATATATGAGTGTGTTTGCCTCACTGTACTTGTTTACTAGCAAAATAGCTAAGTGTGCATTAGATTTCACCTTGCTAGTTCTGCTGCACGCTTTTTAAACACGTGCAATTTGTGAAAAATCATCACAAGACTAAAACCTTCTTGAAAGTTCTACAGTTCTGAAAAGACTATAAATATGGAGGACTGAAGGCTAAATCTGAAAGAGCAAATACCATCTGAGAGAATTATTTTAACAACTATGGGAACACTGTAAGACACGAGCCCACTGTGTGACCTCATGTCATGCAGTGTGGTTTTCCAACTGACGACAAAGAAGCATTTTTCTCCCTGTAACACCAAGCTTTTGTAACTGCAACTTTGTCCAAGAATGCATCTAGAAGAAAGAAGAAAGAAAGAAGAAAGAAGAAGATTCTATATTTGTTTGATGAACATGGGAAACATATATTCGAAGCTATTATCTTCAATTATGGTGGTAAAGTCTCACTATGTATATGGAGATTTACTGAGGAGAGCTGGAAATATCTCTCTCCACCTGTCTTTCATCTTGACATCTGCCTTGTATTAAGCATCGATGTAACTTGCTTATATTCTACCTGGCGGGGTGATCAGTTCGTTTTCAAGACAGCTTATGCCTGCAACATTGGTTGTATACAGTTAACTACACGAGAGGCCATTTTCGTCCCTCCCCCTCCCGTCTGAGCTTGTTTGACTTCATATAACGCGGTGAAGTGGACAGCACCTACATTTCCTTGCAGACATGAGGATTTCTGCACTTGATAGGACATGATGACACACTTCACTAGGCGAGTCATTAGGTAATGTTAAGCGTTTTTTGGTTTTCCTTCGTCATGGCAACCAAGCAGTAACGACAATTACTGAGGTTGGCGACATGTCAACAAAGCACAGATCTACCCACGTATGGAAATCTGAGACAGTGTCTTGATCTGCAGCCATTGCTGTAAAGACGCTATGAGGCGTCTATATCTTCTTGACAAAGCATCCATCACGCCTTGCATCATCTTCTCTTTGGAGCACTTCTATGAGTGACGTGACAGATAACGTCTCCTCTCTACATAGCATTCTTATTAACGATGTGTCATCTCCATCACATCTTCTCAAGCACCCCTTATGAGTGACGTGACATATTAATGAGTGATACGACACCTCTCTTTGAAGCATCTTGTGAGCTATGATACATCATCTTTTCTTCAAAACATCCCTTAGGAGTGACATTTGAATTTACGTCACTGACCTTCGAACTGTTAGGAATAAGAACATTTAAAATCTTAGCGCATATAGAACTTTAGGTATAGAAACTTTAATTTTTTTTTTTGATTGATCAGAAATTATTATTATGCTATCATTTTTGTGTAATGTGAATCACAACATGGTGGCTAATGTAGGCCTATTTTTGTCTAATGTGAATCACAACATGGTGGCTAGTGTACGCCTATTTTTGAGAAATGTGAATCACAACATGATGGCTAATGTAGGCCTATTTTTGTGTAATGTGAATCACAACATGATGGCTAGTGTAGGCCTACTTTGTGTAATGTGAATCACAACATGGTGGCTAGTGTAGGCCTATTTTTGTGAATCACAACATGATGGCTAGTGTAGGTCTATTTTTGTGTAATGTGAATCACAACATGGCTAGTGTAGGCCTATTTTTGTGTAATGTGAATCACAACATGGCTAGTGTAGGTCTATTTTTGAGAAATGTGAATCACAACATGATGGCTAATGTAGGCCTATTTTTGTGTAATGTGAATCACAACATGGCTAGTGTAGGCCTATTTTTGTGTAATGTCAATCACAACATGGTGGCTAGTGTAGGCCTATTTTTGTATATGAATTGTTGATGATAGCGGTGGCATTTACTGCAAAAAGAATTGTATGATTAACTTTTATTTTACATTTTGAAATATCATCATTTTCATCTCCTCTTATTTCCCACAGAGTGTATGACATTGGAAAGTTGAATGTATGACTAATCACTGTGTGAAAGAGTAGTGCCCCGAATTAGATAATAAACAATCTGATTCTTCACCCCTAAACAAACTTGTTATTCTCATTTTTTTTGAGAGGGGCGAAATGATTTATATTTGTATCGTTTTGTTCGTTCGTCTGTTCGTCCATTTTTTCACTTTCATGATAATTGCTCATCCGCAAACACAGCCAATAAAACGTTCCTTTGCATGGCATAATAAAACTGAGCCCCACCCAAACAGCAATGGTGTATGTCAAGTGTGGTCTATGTAACATCATGACACGACGTATTACGTCACAAAGAGCTTTTCTTGGAGATACATCGGAACAGACCCGACTTCACCTTCCTTTGTGTCCCTATGCATTAGTTCGTTCACGATGTTACACACAACACACAGTGTTTGTGACACACTTTATTCCATAAACAGTTAGCTTGTTCACGACGTCTACACACAACAGACAGTGTTTGTGACACACTTTATTCCATAAACAGTTAGCTTGTTCACGACGTCACACACAACAGACAGTGTTTGTGACACACTTTATTCAATAAACAGTTAGCTAGTTCACGACGTCACACACAACAGACAGTGTTTGTGACACACTTTATTCCATAAACAGTTAGCTAGTTAACGACGTCTACACACAACAGTGTTTGTGACACACTTTATTCCATAAACAGTTAGCTAATTAACGACGTCACACACAACAGACAGTGTTTGTGACACACTTTATTCCATAAACAGTTAGCTAATTAACGACGTCACACACAACAGACTGTGTTTTTGACACACTTTATTCCATAAACAGTTAGCTAATTAACGACGTCACACACAACAGACTGTGTTTTTGACACACTTTATTCCATAAACAGTTAGCTAATTAACGACGTCCACACACAACAGTGTTTGTGATACACTTTATTCGATAAACAGTTAGCTAATTAACATCTTATAAGTTTGTAGTCAGCAATAGGGTTTTAAGATTTTGAGTTTAGTCTAAAGTACATGTGAGTACTTTAAGTGAGATTATATTTATTCTTAGTGTTATTAGAACCGAATGGAAATATTGAGATTCAAAGAAGTGCTGTCATCATTAATCTCCCAGATCTCAGTCTATTAGTGCAGGAAAACACAAACACACATATGTGCGTGCGTGTGTGTGCCCGCACACATTTTTGCCTCGTTTAGCGCCAGTAATGGTCTCACGTCTGATTATTTCAATGTCTTCTCGATCAGTTTGATTGACAGATGGTATAGGCCTTAAACGTTTGATTATAAGACTTCAGTTACTTCATGACTGCTTCTGTTAAACGTTGTATTTCATTATAAGACTGTATTTACTATCTTAATGTTTTTGTTAAACGTTGTGTTCATTATAAGACTTCAATTACTACATGGCTGTTTCTGTTAAACGTTGTGTTTCATTATAAGACTGTATTTACTATATTAATGTTTCTGTTAAACGTTGTGTTCATTATAAGACTGTATTTACTATATTAATGTTTCTGTTAAACGTTGTGTTCATTATAAGACTGTATTTACTATCTTAATGTTTTTGTTAAACGTTGTGTTCATTATAAAACTGTATTTACTATCTTAATGTTTTTATTAAACGTTGTGTTCATTATAAGACTGTATTTACTATCTTAATGTTTTTGTTAAACGTTGTGTTCATTATAAGACTGCAATTACTTCTTTAATGCTACCGTTAAGTTTGCATTGTATGGAAAATATTTTCATTGCAAAATTTTATTGTGACTCATCATTGATCACAAAAAGATCAAAATTAAAGTAAGAGTTTACTTTCAATAAAATAAGCAGAGGAAAATAAATCTTAATATTTACTGGTAAATACATTGAATTGTGTGCGCGTGTGTGTGTGTATGTATGTGTGCGTATGTCTGTGTGTTCTTGCAGGGGGAATACGGCGGGCCACTTGTGGTTAAGGACAAGAGGCGCTGGGTTCTAGTTGGCGTTTCGTCACATAATGATGGCTGTATTCGTGAGTTATTAATGTTTCACCGTTGACAATATTAACAGCAAAAAACCATATTTTACCACATATCAAATGGCTAAGTGAAATATAACTGTACATTCTTTATCGGTTATCAGATGGCTAAGTGAAATATAACTGTACATTCTTTATCGGTTATCAGATGGCTAAGTGAAATATACACACTGTACTACTTATCGGATGGCTAAGTGAAATATAGGAATTACATTACCGCTTATCAGATAGCTATTTGGTATCTGATCACAGTATTCTGATTCATTGAGTGACAAGTGGTAATTCAGTCACTTTACTATGTCTGTCATTTCTGAGTGTGATTTTCATTCCTAAAAGTGTATTGAAGTCAATTTACAACATAAAGTGTATTGAAGTCAATTTACAACATAAAGTGATTGAAGTCAATTTACAACATAAGACACACGAAGGAGTGTATATCGTTCACAGAGACAAACAAGACATGTAATAAACATCAAACACCGTGTAACACTCACTATTGAAAGTCTTAACAGCGCACAGATATAAACAATACGTAACCTGTACAACACTCCAAGCTGTGTAACGTTGCAAGTATTAACAGCATACAAAGGTAAACAATACGTAACATATACAACACTCCAAGCTGTGTATCGTTTCAAGTCTTAGCAGCATACAAAGGTAAACAATACGTAACATATACAACACTCCAGGCAATGTAATACTGTTTCAAGTCTTAACAGCATACAAAGGTAAACAATACGTAACATATACAACACTCCAGGCAATGTAATACTGTTTCAAGTCTTAACAGCATACAAAGGTAGGCAATATGTTATATAAACATCACAAGCAAATTAACATTTATTTAATAATTATTATTTACATAATATTTGTTTCAAGTCTTAACAGTATACATGTAAACAATAAAAACATATACAACATTCCAAGCAGTGTAACACTCTGTTGCAAGTTTTAACAAAACACAGAAATATACAAAACGCAACATAAACAACATTAATTAATTGTTTAATCTGTTCACAACTCCACACTCAAATAGTGAAATCTCTTATACTCACGTAACACTTGAACTAAAAGTTTATCTATTTTCATTTTTTAACAAACGTGAACTGAAATTTATCTACTCTCTTAATATACAGCACTTGAACCAAGTACCAATGAAACACTCAGATAATACCTGCAAATATTTATCTAGTAAATACATTTCACTTTACTAATACAATGTAAACATAGAATAAATATTTATCAAGTCAATACATTTCACATTACTAATACAATGTAAACATAGAATAAATATTTATCTAGTCATTCATTTCACTTTACTAATACTATTTAAAATGTCAAATAAATATTTAATTTTACTCAATTCATTTCACTTATAGTATTTAAAACATCGTGAAATTTGTGAACTGAAAACATATATAATTTCACACTCTAACCGCGCTATGTTTTGCCTATCACGCATCAATATTGGCAATGAAACACTAAAACGGCATATTGTTTGCATACCACACATTATTATTGGCATTAAAACACTAAAACGGCATTATTTTTTGCATACCATACATTAATATTGTCAGAAAAACACTAAAATTCATTATTTTTTGCATACCATACATTAATATTGTCAGAAAAACACTAAAATTCATTATTTTTTGCATACCATACATTAATATTGTCAGAAAAACATTAATATTCTTTATTTTTTGCATACCATACATTATATTGTCAGTAAAACACAAAAATTCATTATGTTTTGCATACCACACATTAATATTTATCAGGTTTTCACTGAACCCACATTTCTCATTTACGGTATGCGTAATATATGAAAAATATTGGAAAGGGTTCTTTATTTATGCACTTTATATTTTTGTATTTCTTATTTTATTTATAGCAAACCCAATCTTTCTGAAGTTAAAGATAACCCATTCATATTTAGTTTTGTTTCATTTTTAGAGAAATGCTTTCTTGAATGGTCTAATGCTAATTCCAGATTTCCTATGTTATATACAGATCCTACACTACCAGGTGTATACACACAGGTGTATTTCTTTATTCCTTGGATTCAAGAAACTCTAGCCCGTTATGCTTAGTTGAACTGCCGACATCCTAGTGATCAATAGTTTGACCAGTGGACACAGTTGACTTCACATTGGACTCCTCCAGAGAGCAACTTTTCATGTTCACTATTTTTGCTTGAGGTTGATGTGATTATACTCTGATTTTTTGTCAGTTATGACAGTTACTCTAATGACAACTGCAAATTCAAAATTGTCTGTCAATGTGATTGATAATTATCTTTGCATATACAAGAATATTATTGAATAAAAATCTTGAATTTTTAAAAATTGAATTTTTAAAAAGCCTACAAATTCTTGCTTAAGGCATGAATACATTTATCTTTTTTCTCTAGGGGTACATAGAGGTGTTATCTATCTATCTATCTATCTATCTATCTATCTATCTATCTATCTATCTATCTATCTATCTATCTATCTATCTATCTATCTATCTATCTATCTATCTATCTATCTATCTATCATTCCAAAAATCCATCTATCTATCTATCTATCTATCTATCTATCTATCTATCTATCTATCTATCTATCTATCCATCCATCCATCCATCCATCCATCCATCCATCCATCCATCCATCCATCCATCTATCTATCTATCTATCTATATATCTATCTATCTATCTATCTATCTATCTATCTATCTATCTATCTATCTATCTATCTATCTATCTATCTATCTATCTATCTATCAGTACGTTCTTCTTTTTCTCATTTATTACTGCTAACGTGGATTTCAAGAAAAGTGATTTTAAAATGTAATCACGCATTTTCTTATTTAAAATAAATTAAGTTCTATGGGACCCGGGTAATACGTATTTCTATAATTAACTCAGATTCATTAGACTTAATGCACCAATTCATCTTTAGACGGCGAAGAAGACTAAAAAGACGCTAAAAGTTGCAACATGATTGTAAACTACAATTATAGTTAGCAATACATTGAAATTAAAGACAAAGATTCTTTAACAATTAACAATTGAATTATAGTAATTAAGAATTAAAAAAAAATTCTCCACATTGATGGGTGTGATGTAACAACAGAACCGCCTTATCGTTTCAGTTTTCTGTTTCTTTCCACTTTCACATAGTGTTTGAGACATTCAAACTCTGAGAGGTGTTTTTATTGAACTTACCTGAATGACCAGTATAACTCTTAATAATCCGTCTTATACGCACCAGCATAAACAGCCCTCAGTGACTAATTACTCGTAGTACACAACATGTACAGCCCTCAATGACTAATTATTGGTAGCACACATGTACAGGCCTCAATGACTAATTACTGGTAGCACACACGTACAGCCCTCAATGACTAATTACTGTTAGCACACATGTACAGCCCTCAATGACTAATTACTGTTAGCACACATGTACAGCCCTCAATGACTAATTACTGTTAGCACACATGTACAGCCCTCAATGACTAATTACTGGTAGCACACAATATGTACAGCCCTCAATGACTAATTACTGGTAGCACACAACATGTACAGCTCTCAAAGACTAGTTAGATATATAGACAGACGCATAACAAGAAGTAATATAATTGGACTCTCACTACAATTACCGTACACTAACAGATACGAGAGACTGAAACAATTAACAAAAAAAATTGATAAGAGAACATTTTAACAATATTTAAAAATTCAAAGCAAAATAAATTCTGTCCTTTTTTCTCATCATTAGCAATTTAAAATTAACAACACTCTTTGCTAATTCAGTAATCACTCACTGACGGAGTCACTGTCCATAGCGTGACTTGACTTCAGTCTCTTTCCATGACTTGACTTCAGTCTCTTTCCATGACTTGACTTCAGTCTCTTTCCATGATTAGGAAATTGACAGCTCTCACAATATACGCCTACACTGTCAAATGCTTCACAGAACACGACATGAATAACCTCAAAGTAGGCACAAAAGCCCTCAAATAAGACTTAAGAAGATAGAAGCCCCCACCCATCTGAAACTTACGTAACTGCTCACCCTAAATATAATGCAAATTATACATTAAGAAAATATTTAATTTGGCATATCATTCTGCAACAAAAAACTAGTTAAACATGTTAAAAATAGCAAAACATTCCTAATAAAACTTAAATATTCTCACAATACAGAAACGTTTTTACCTTTTCTACCCAAGGGTCTTCGATCCATTTACAACCGGTTATGGGTGGGACTGTGTAGAGTCTTTAAAACTCACCCGAATAGTCGTTGCAAAGAGTAAAGAATAGAAAACCCACCCTAGTTCCTCAGACTAAAAGCCATGCTCATACCAAGTCTGGCGGTTTAACCAATCACATTAAAATATACACCTAGAGCTAATTAATATTCAAGACTTTCTCACATCTTCTACGCCCACATTTTGTCAAGGTACATCACCTGTCCAAAAACAAATTCAGAGCTGTATCAGCGTAAATGTTGCATAACCATTTAACTGGATCAAAAGCAAGATTGTAGATCTAACTGTAAGCCGACGGCGCTACTGTTAGAATCCACGGAGCTAGCGTGGTCACAAACAATGACAGTCGTACCACGTGTTACTACTCTAAGCGCGCTCACTCAAACAGCATATCGTCTCCTGCACCCCACTACATCCTGGATTTTCACTTCAGAAATTAACTTTATATAACATTTCCAAGTCATACAAATTACAAAGGGCCCTCATTTTAAAATTCTAGATAAAATTAAAAAAATATATTAAAAGTATATGGGAGCATTTCCCCTCACATGACATGGAGTGAACATGAGGAAATAGGTGTGGCAGAAAGTTGTATCTGAGTGAGACTAAGATCGTTACTCTGAGCAAAGGTGAAATGAGAGAAAGGTGTGTCTTGGTCAGGCGAGAGTCCGTGGGAAAATATGTGTCTTGGTTAGGTGTGTGTCCATGTAAGAAAAGTGTGTATTGGTAAGCGTCTGTCCATGTAAGAAAAGTGTGTATTGGTAAGCGTCTGTCCATGTAAGAAAAGTGTGTATTGGTAAGCGTCTGTCCATGTAAGAAAAGCGTGTATTGGTAAGCGTCTGTTCATGTAAGAAAAGCGTGTATTGGTAAGCGTCTGTTCATGTAAGAAAAGCGTGTATTGGTAAGCGTCTGTTCATGTAAGAAAAGCGTGTATTGGTAAGCGTCTGTTCATGTAAGAAAAGCGTGTATTGGTAAGCGTCTGTCCATGTAAGAAAAGCGTGTATTGGTAAGCGTCTGTTCATGTAAGAAAAGTGTGTATTGGTAAGCATCTGTTCATGTAAGAAAAGTGTGTATTGGTAAGCATCTGTTCATGTAAGAAAAGTGTGTATTGGTAGGCGTCTGTCCATGTAAGAAAAGTGTGTATTGGTAAGCGTCTGTTCATGTAAGAAAAGTGTGTCTTGGTAAGGCGTGTCCATGTAAGTAAAGTGTGTCTTGGTAAGGCGTGTCCGTGTAATTTTAGTTTTAATGCTGCTGACTTCATGTCGTTATTTCGACTAAAGACAGAATGAACAAAGGTGTTATACCGACTAATTGTGATATGAACAAAGTCATTTTCACATTTTTCTTTCTTTCTCCTTCATATATGAACAAATGACAAACTGAACAAAGGCATTTTCATATTATTATTTTTTTAAAACAAAAACGTTGCATGCTTTACACATTTTACAACTCAGTTTCCAACAATATAATATCAACAGGTAAAATCAAATTGACGTATGAATTGATTTTAACAAACGTTGTCCTTGGTCTTTTTGAAGTTTTCTTAACGGTGTGAATTTTAACATGCAGGCGTGTTTTCATAATGAAGTCCAACATTATGACATTTATCTCCATTTCCACGTAATCTCTCATTTCCATACATGGTTACGCATGCACCTAGCACCTGTTTTCCATACATCTTCATACTGTACTCTCTTCCCACTTATACCTATCCCTGTTTTCCATACATCTTCACACTGTACTCTCTCCCCACTTATACCTATCCCTGTTTTCCATATATCTTCATACTGTACTCTGTCTCCCCTCTTATACCTAGTCTCCTTTCGATACATGGTCAATTAGTTTTCTATCTGTCCAAATACATGTAATCATTCTTTTCCACACATCATCACGCAATATTCTGCCTATTCCGTTAAAGAGAATAACTGTCAAATAACATGAATTGGTTTCTTGAATCTTATTATTATAGTTTGAATTTTCTTTTACTACATAGAAGTTCGCCGTGTAGCTGATTTTATAAATCCTTGAAGTATTTGTAGCATTTTGTTTAATTTGCGCATTCATTGAAGGAGGATTTTCTATTAAGTTCGTCATGACATGACTTTGTTGTTCACTCTGATGACTTCTCTGATCATGTAACATTTTGGTAAAGTAGGTCACTGAAATGCAAATCAAAGTAGGTCAAAGTTAAAGTAGGACAGTAGGTCATTGTTTTCATTAAGATGTTAACGCAATGCAACCCCTTAATATATTTTTTCCATACATCACCACGCAAAATTCTGCCTCCCTATATATTCCTAATATCTCTTTTCCATACATCGTCACGAACTATTTTACCTCCCAATATAAACCATGTTTCTATTTTCATTACATCATCATCGACATTTGGGTGTGTCGTAACATAAAAGGAAAAGATGCCGCCAGTCAAGCTAAGGAGCAAAGTACACATAATATCTATTTTGCAAAGTGTGTACTCTGGTAACCAAAACAACTCTAGTAAGAAAACTGTTGTGCGTAGAAGTCGAACAAAGATAATGAGAACATAACTCTAGTAGAAGTCTAACAAGAAACTTAGTAAAGAACTCTAGTAGAAGTCTAACAAGAGATTTAGTAAAGAATAGTAGAAGTCTAACAAGAGACTTAGTAAAGAACTCTAGTAGAAGTCTAACAAGAGACTTAGTAAAGAATAGTAGAAGTCTAACAAGAGACTTAGTAAATAACTCTAGTAGAAGTCTAACAAGAGACTTAGTAAAGAACTCTAGTAGAAGTCTAACAAGAGACTTAGTAAAGAATAGTAGAAGTCTAACAAGAGACTTAGTAAAGAACTCTAGTAGAAGTCTAACAAGAGACTTAGTAAAGAACTCTAGTAGAAGTCTAACAAGAGACTTAGTAAAGAACTCTAGTAGAAGTCTAACAAGAGATTTAGTAAAGAATAGTAGAAGTCTAACAAGAGACTTAGTAAAGAACTCTAGTAGAAGTCTAACAAGAGACTTAGTAAATAACTCTAGTAGAAGTCTAACAAGAGAGTAAAGAACTCTAGTAGAAGTCTAACAAGAGACTTAGTAAAGAACTCTAGTAGGTCTAACAAGAGACTTAGTAAAGAACTCTAGTAGAAGTCTAACAAGAGAGTTAGTAAAGAACTCTAGTAGAAGTCTAACAGGAGACTGAAAAAGAACTATAGTACTCATACACGTTTTTGAAAAGAATATTAGGAAAAAGAGAGACTAATTGTAGGGTGGGTTAAAATCTCTCTGAAATAGATAGGATAGTAATTTGGAATTGTAATTATGATTTGATTTTTTTCTCCTTCTATTATTTTTTTTTAAAAAAAACTTATTAATGTTCATCCGTCTTTGGGTCATTCTTTCTATCGTCACTTTGTGTTAAACTCATAATTGTAGCGTTCGTAATGTGTCCTCATCTTCTTCTATTATTAGTCTGTGTTCAATTCATAATTGTAGTGTTCTTAATGTGTCCTCATCTTGTCATCATTGTGTTTAATTTATAGTTGTAGTGTTCGTAATGAGTCTTCATATTGTTCTATCATTACTTCGTGTTAAATTCATAATTGTAGTAATTGTAATTTGTCCTCAATTCATAATTGTGTTCAATTCATAATTGTAGTGTTCCTAATTTGTCCTCATCCAGTTCTATATGTGAGCGATATATCGCTTTGGGGCCTCGTTTAGCCACCTGAAATGTTGACATCAATTACTGCGATGTACTAATTAGTCATTAATTTAAACGCTCTCTTATAACCAACACAAATGTCAGTTCAGTTAGTCATTGTCCTGAATATTTAAACGAAACTTGACAAAATGCCTGACTTGAATTGTTTTATTAATTTTTATTATGAGTGCATGCCCCTGAAAAAGTCATTACGCGCTAAATAAAATTTAGCCTTCGACTGCACGATTGTACTAAACAAACGGTTTAGTGAAAACGTCATTACTTCTCTCTGATGTAACGCAATACGTCATTGTTTTGATTAACACAACCGCAAACGGTTTTGTACAGATTTCATAAATTAGTTCTTTTAGTAGCAGCCGCCTACAAGTTCGGTAGACAAGTTTGTAGAAACAGTGAACGAAAAGTACCTGCTGCTTTTACATTATTCTATAAATACTAATTTTGTGTAGAATGAAATCATCACATTTTACCATGTATAATTAATTCATGTTTATTTCAGGTTAGTGATGTTGTGCTCAGAGAAAATTGGTAGCCGTTTATTAGAAGATCATTATGTAGTTAATATTAGCAGTCTCAGAGTACTTTATTTGTAACTTTGTTTTGTAAGATTTTTTGCCACACCTTTTGGAGGCTTGCCTTTTGTAGCAATGCTTCTAATTTTGGCAACAGTTTGGTTAAGTGATTCAGCCTTGGTTCAAGAGGACGCCATATTACGTCGCTTGGAAAAGGTCTACATAGACTCTGCCAGTGACAGTTAAACTCCACCTTTGAGACTAAGTTAAGTAAAAGAAATACATTGCCAGTGACAGTTAAACACCATCTTTGTGACTAAGTTAAGTAAAAATAATACATTGCCAGTGACAGTTAAACTCCACCATTGTGACTAAGTTAAGTAAAAGTAATACATTGGCCAGGACTGTGAGAACGGCCTATAACCTTGTAGGAAATATTGGGAACTGTGTACAAAACTTTTGATTTTGAGAACTTTGTGCAAAATCTTTGGAGAACTGAGAAGAACATTATCTTGATCAGGGGAAATTATAACTAGCAAGGGGAGGCTAACCTTTCTCTGATAGATATTATGAGCATTGTGCTAGGTGCATTTTGTAATTGATTGATTCTGTTTGTTTACTTTATTTGTTTAAAAATTATTTTTATAAATATTTTAATAATTTTCATCTGTCTTGTGTCAATTCTTATCATCTCCATTTCGTGTCAAATTCATTTAATCGCAATCATCGCTTCTGTCATCGTGTCTGTCCGTCGGTCCGTTTGTTTATTTGTTTGTCCATCATTTTTATTTTTATATGTGAGGACCATCCTCTGGGGGCTGAAACAGGTCAACGGAGCGATTGACCTCAAATTGTTGAGTATTTCCTGGGTTCGTGGTGCCAACAATAAACAGAAAACCAAGGATAACTTTTAATTATCTCGAAAAAGGGAATAACTGACAAGCAGCAAACGAAAACTTAGAGTGACTGAAGAGGGGTGGGTGTAAAAAGTGTGGAAGTGAAAGGGTGCTTTGAAATGAGTCATGACGCTATTTTTTAATCATGAGATAATCACAAAATGACGACACTACCTGATGTTTACTACCGTTGTTTGTCAATCATTCTAACTTCCATGACTCATTCTTTAGTCAAAAAGTCTCTCTCTATTTTTTTCTTTCTCGGTGCTCAGATCACTCGAAGACCAGCAAAAGACTGCAAGTTTTTTGGAGCAGCTTTTCAAGAATGAAGCAGATCTTGCCAGTAACCTTAGTGACATTTGCAATCGTAAGCGCCGTCGCAGGTAATATGATATTTGTCAGTCGTTATCTCCCCTTGTGTCATGTTAACTTTCTCTTTCATAGTTAGAATTGATTTCTTCTGTTCGCTTAGTTCATGTCGAATTGACAATTTATTTTTAATTTGATTCAAATGAAATTCTAAGCTCTCCTCTTGGACAAAAATGATAATATACATTTATTTTGGTTCAAATGAAATTTAAAGATTTCATCTTGGACGAAAATGATAATATTTATTTATTTTAGTTCAAATGAATTTAAAGTTGTCCAGGAATATATTGGAGTAATTTGACTCCAATGTAGAAGGTCTTTAAAGAACGACAACTACAACCTTTCAGTAATTTGTAACATATCTTCAAATAAATAAAGAAACAAAGAACGACAACTCCAACTCTTACCAAAGGAACGGGGTGCCATTTGATAGACAGTAAGATTTTATGTAAACTTGCAGCGAGCGACAAGCTGGACTAGGAACTGCATAACCATCAATTTGAGAAGTTCTATGCTAAGTTTAATTAATGTGTCAGGGTTTTAAATTAGGAACACTTTGTGGCAGAATAAAATTCCCTATACCCATTTAAAACTTTATATATTTGTTGCCAATGTTAATGTGACCCAATCTTGGGCATTGCTTATGATGATATAATGTCGGTACCAAAGTTATAGTAAGCAACAAGGGTGGAGAATACACTAGAACTTACTGATGCACTCGAAACCAGTTAAGAGTGAATTATTTATTAATTTTTCAGACTAATAGTCTCACACTTGCTCATTAAAACTTCATCCAATGGGGATGTACTGAATGTTACTTTGTTAAAGAAGTTATGTATTCCAATCACTTTGATTTTGAAATACTTTAGCTCTAGTCATAAAGCTGATCATTTGCTTAGGTAAGTTAACTGACTGATAAATAAAAATAGACTTAGAAATATTTCATACACATTTGCTATTGATCTATGATTTGAAGTGGAGAATGCTTATGCAATTGATCCATTTTTCTATGTTTACCAATTTGATACATTGTATATTATATATGTGAATTTTGATCGAAGCTATATTTCTTATCCTGAGTGGTTTATCAGGCTAAAGAAAATGTCGCAGGATTTGTAAGTTGATAATGCATGTAAGAGAGAAGGGAGTTTAGAGATGAAATATGCCTGGAATTTGAATTTGAATTTTGCATATTTGAGCGCAACTATATTTTATATTTTGTAACCTTGTATCCATTCCAGACTGCATTGACTACTTTGCTCTGCAGACCAAATTGATGTATCTAACACTGCCATCAAACTTATCAGTAAATGTGTTGCTGCATTGACTACTTTGCTCTGCAGACCAAATTGGTGTATCTAACACTGCCATCAAACTTATCAGTAAATGTGTTGCTGCATTGACTACTGTACTCTGCAGACCAAATTGGTGTATCTAACACTGCCATCAAACTTATCAGTAAATGTGTTGCTGCATTGACTACTGTACTCTGCAGACCAAATTGGTGTATCTAACACTGCCATCAAACTTATCAGTAAATGTGTTGCTGCATTGACTACTGTACTCTGCAGACCAAATTGGTGTATCTAACACTGCCATCAAACTTATCAGTAAGTGTGTTGCTGTATGTTGTTTCCTGTGGATTACATTCGAGAGCCAATACAACGAAACTGAAGTTTGAGTTAGTCTTGAGAATTCACGAAGACATATCTGACATTCCTCATTTTGTGTTTGAACAGCATACATGATGATTCTAGAACACTATGCACAATGTGATTTGATAGAGCATGCAAAGTTCTGAACGATTCTCCACGGTGTGCTTTGTAACAGCATTGAACATTCTGGAACAGCTGTGTAATGTGCCAAGAAAGGGGACACTGGACCATCATCTAATAAGAAAGACAGTGACTTGTTGTAAACCATGTGATTGTGAACAGTTGATAGTGATAACTGCCATTTGTAAATGTTATAACATTGATTATAATTATCTCGCTAAAACTCCTCTCTCATTTCAGTGATGAAGTCTATGTATGAACTTGATTTATATATATGTGTGTGTGTGTGTGCGTGCGCGCGTGGCGTGTGTAATAAATGTGCCAATCCTATTTTAATACCGAATTGCTATTTAAATTGTTAAATTGTCAGAGTAACTTCACTTTGGGCACTCCTTATGATGGTGTTTTTGTAAGTGTCAGAGTTGGAAGTAAACAACCCAAGTTCAGAATATTCTAGAAATTAATGTGATGCAAACTAGTTCAAATAGGTGAGTAGATTTATTATCTAAAGGTTGTGATTTACGAGAACGAGACCAGCCAATGGGCTGAGAAAACAATGTTTACTACTGTAGAAAATTCTATTGTCTAATCATTTGAATTTGGTGTGGCAAAGAAGTCCAGTCTTGAAAGGCGTCTGGCTGTTAGCTTAATGGTGAGTTAATTGACTGGTTGATAAAGAACACTTGACATTGTTTAGATATGCTGTATGCACGTATCGGGCTAATAAATACTGTTGAAGAAAACTGTCAGTGGAGATTGAAATGTAAGAAATAACGGAGGGATAAAGCAATAAACTGGAATCGTAGAGTTTGTTCCCTGATTGTTTATTTACAGAGACAAGCATCCTTTCTATATGTATGATTTGAACCTCCATGACCTTGATAGATGCAGAAGCCTCTATTGGAGTGTAAGTGTGGAGGGTATCCTACACTCTAGAGAGATGTATGGAGGCAAGATATGCTTACTACATGAGCAATTTCTGTAACAGGGACGTTCTATATTTGCTGTAATTGTTATTCTGCTTGAGGAAATTTACACAGCAAAAGAGGGCGCCCAGGTTTGACTTCAAGAGAATAACAGCCCACCAGTAGTTTTCAACATATGTGGAGAGAGACATGTAGCATAATAACAGTGGACATTTACTTGAAACATTGTTTCAAAAGCATACAAAAGACAGGGCTTAATTCAGATTAAAGAAAGACTATTATACTTTATCTCTAATAACTCCATTTCTGTTCTCTGATAAAATCTATCCTGTTATTTGTATTGACGCTATTGTAGAATTCTAGTTAGGATATAAGACTGTTTAAAGAGAGAAATTATTTGATTGTGGTTTCTTGGGAATATTGATCTTAACTAATCTTTTTACATCGTATTTATCATATGTATATTTGATTGTTGATTTAACAATTTATTGTTAAATTTATTGACCTTCTTTCACATATTGATAACTTTGTGTTGGAGAAGAAAGTGGGTAGATGGGGCTCGCTAAATATAGATTAAAAACATATTTGTCGTCTCCTTTAGAAAGACGTTTTCCACAAACGGAATAGTGTGTGACTGTATATGTTTATCTTTAATGTTGTGAAAGAGAGAAAACATTTACTGTGCCCGCATATCCGCCTAGTGAGACGAGACGTGTCTACTGGAGAATTATTAATAATATAAATTATGATTTTCATCGCTTATAATTAGTTAGGAATTGTTAATAAATTAATAATAATCATAATCATTAACTAAGTGGCGCTGGCTTCACACAATGATAACCAATAACTAAGGTGGCGTTGTGTCACAGATTGATAATTTTAATTCTCGGCTTTGTCTCATAGGTTGTTATATCTATGTAGAATGATAATATTAACAATTCACGGCTTTGTCTCATAGGTTGTTAAATCTATGTAGTCTGATAATATTAACAATTCATGGCTTTGTTTCATAGGTTGTTAAATCTATATAGACTGGTAATATTAATAAGTCAAGATTTTTTCTCATAAGTTGTTAAATTTATTAAAATGATAATTAAAATGATAATATAAATAAATACGCCATTGTTTTATACGTTGCTAAATCTATTTATAATGATACTATTAATATTTGTTTTAACCATGTTACTGGGTCTAAATGACCTAACTGACATATATTACGTGGCCTGAATAGCTAATTTCTGAAAGTTATCTTAATTTGACCTTGACATAACAGAAAGTTGCATATCTAGAACATATAAAATGGTTATATAACTCAAACATATCAATTTCTATCAAAGCATAAATGTATTTGTACTTCTATGCGTAGACAGTTAACATGCATTATTAAAATGGATTGTCATTTTTTTTTTTTTTTACAAAATACCAGACTCGTGACTACCAGACCAGTTTATGTGCCGTCCTGGGATGTGTATCCCCTATAGTTCCAAAATAACTGGTTGACAACTCTTACATTAGCGTTAAAGAAGCCCTTAGTGTCTATAAATAGCTTTATGCATTGTTAGGATTAGAGATGTCAGTGTCTATAAATAACTATAGGCACTATTATGATTGGCTCTTTAGATGTCAGTGTCTATAAATAACTATAGGCACTATTATGATTGGCTCTTTAGATGTCAGTGTCTATAAATAACTTTACGCATTGTTATGATTAATGCTGTAAATGATTTTACCGTCTGTATACAACTGGAGAAAAAACTGATAACGTTAATGGAGAAATATATCCAACGAATTATTCAATAATTATCATATACACGTATTCTGTTCATATTCATTAATTATCATAAACACGTATTCTGTTCAGATTCTTTACTATTGGTACCCATTCGCTCGGGACTTGGGACAAAATTTGCTGTTCTATTTATAGTAATATTTATTTATAGTAACTGTGTTGATCTGTTCAATGATATCAACATATTTAAGTAAGCGAGCACACAAAAAAGAGTAATGAAATGAAAATAAAAGCATATAAAATATCCATATGTAAGTCAGCGAAGAAAATATATGTACATACAATATATAGGTTTATAACTAGCATTCATTGTTAACTCTAGGATAAGATTGACAGACATCGTGAATACGTCAATTCTGTAGGACAAGTTTGTGAATACGTCAATTGTGAATACATTGTGAATACGTCAATTCTGTAGGACAAGCTTTGACAGCCATTGTGAATACGTCAATTCTGTAGGACAAGCTTTGACAGCCAATGTAAATACGTCAATTCTGTAGGACAAGCTTTGACAGCCATTGTGAATACGTCAATTCTGTAGGACAAGCTTTGACAGCCAATGTAAATACGTCAATTCTGTAGGACAAGCTTTGACAGCCATTGTGAATACGTCAATTCTGTAGGACAATGTTTGACAGCCATTGGCAATACGTCAGTACTCCAGGACAATGTTTGACAGCCATTGGCAATACGTCAGTACTCCAGGACAAATTTTATCAGCGATTGTTAGTACGTTTTTACTCTATGTTTTGTAGCATTTTATTGTATTAGAAATATTGGCGTCCTACATGCAAAACACCAGGCCTAGAAACACAAATCTTATCACTACACCATTAGAGGGTTTTATTAAATGGGTTGAGTACAGATCTAATAATAATTAAATATAGGTTTATAAAATTGTATGTCGAGAATTGTGAATTTCAAAATTGACTTATCTGTGACATGTCACAATTATATTACAATTGTGACCGAACCAGAGATATGTTATATTACAAAAGTGATAAAATATGTGACATGTCACTGTCATATCAAATCTGGTTCAGTGAATGACATTACATTATGTTATTAAAAATGACGAAATCTGTGACATAAGACTATTATATTACATACCTAACCGGATCAGTGACGTCACTGTGCAGCCCGTGACACTTTGTGCGGAAGGACAAAAATACGCCCTTACTCTGGCGGAAGGACAAAAATACGCCCTTACTCTGGAGCAGGACAATTTGTTGGCCGAGAGGCGAAACCGGGTAGCTGGCCTTGGCAGGTATCTCTACGATTGTTCGATAACCATAGATGTGGCGGGTCACTCATCCATCCATCGTGGGTTTTGACGTCTAAGCGCTGCGTTGAAGGGTACGTCCAAGTAGAGAGAGTATTGACTTTTATCAAGCTTGAAGAAATTAAAGAAAATATTTAATTCATACTTAAATTAGTATTTAATATTTTTTAAAAAAGACAATTTGTCATTAACATTTAAGGAATTTCTTTTGGAATGGGAAGAAATGAACAATAGATTTATTTAGTAGACATATGTTCCTATTCAAGTGCTCTCAGTCAACAGTTTATAGACATGTCTCCCTATTCAAGTGCTCTATAGACAACAGTTTGTAGACATGTATCCCTATTCAAGTGCTCTATAGACAACCGTTTGTAGACATGTCTCCCTATTCAAGTGCTCTATAGACAACCGTTTGTAGACATGTCTCCCTATTCAAGTGCTCTATAGTCAACAGTTTGTAGGCCTTGCACACACGTACACTCTCAACCTTGTTACTGTGATTACTCTTTCTTATTTGTCCATCACATCTTAGAACAACTATTTCTCTCCCCATGATAGCATATCTATCTATCTATCTATCTATCTATCTATCTATCTATCTATCTATCTATCTATCTATCTATCTATCTATCTATCTATCTATCTATCTATCTATCTATCTATCTGTCTATCCATCTACCTATCTATCTATCGGTATATCTGTTTCTCTCTATATCTATCTATCTGTATATCTGTATCTATCTATCTATCTATCTATCTATCTATCTATCTATCTATCTATCTATCTATCTATCTATCTATCTATCTATCTATCTATCTATCTATCTATCTATCTATCCATCCATCTATCTATCTATCGGTGTATCTGTTTCTATATCTATCTATCTATCTATCTATCTATCTATCTATCTATCTATCTGTATATCTATCTATCGGTATATCTGTTTCTCTCTATATCTATTTATCTGTATATCTGTATCTATCTATCTATCGATCGATCTATCTTGATAGACAATATATTTACTTGATCTAAAGTGTTTGTTCAGGTGCATAAGATGTATAATCCTATAAAAAGTGTTTTTGAAAAGAGAGTAAATAATATAATTTAGAAAAAAATATATATATTCTTTATTTTAATTAGAAAAACTTCCGCTTCCAACTGGACTGTCGTGGTGGGTGAGCATAATCTAAAGTCGGTAGACCCTAATGAACAAGAAATTGAAATTGAAAAGATCATCACACACGGGAAATTTAATGTCGACCTTGGGCTAATCAAGTTGAGAAATCCTGTAAATCTGACAAATTACGTCAACGTAGTCTGTCTTCCGACCGACCTTGTACCTAATGGCAAGGAGGCTTTCGTCACAGGTTTTGGAACCAAAGACTGTATGTGACAATAATTAGAATTAACTCTTATTAAGGTGTCTGTAAATAGGTTTTGGATGAATTACAACGTACATTATTTATTTTCAATGTTCTATAATTATTTAGCGAAAAATACTAATCTATGCACTGCATGACGTCCTTTCTTCCTATTTGAATGATGGTGCTAATTTAGTCTCTTTACATCATTCATTGTGTAATACGTGACATGGTGCGAATTTAATCTCATTACATCATTCTTTGTATAATACGTGTAATACGTGACATGGTGCTAATTTAATCTCATTACATTATTATTTGTATGATACGTGACATGGTACTAATTTATTCTCATTACATCATTCTTTTGATATAATTGTTGAAATGGTGCTAATTTATCATGGCAAGAAATCTTCCTCAGTTTATGAAATCAATTCTAAATTATATATTGACTTGGTATAGTACTTATTCTTTGATCGTTTCTTGCTTGGTATTAATTTTAAACAATTTACTGAATTACTAGATATTTGTGAAAATACTATTGATGTCTCCTTGTTACAACGATTCTTACATAACTCATTATAATATGAGTATATATACTGAACAATTAGGCTTATGTGAAAGTAAAACTGAAATTAGGACATTATGTGAAAGCTTTTATAATAAATGAATCATTTTAACACTTTGATAATCTCTTATACATGAACATTTTACTGTGTAAGTATGTGAACACTATTATAATCTCTTCGTATATGAAAACTGCTAATCTCTTAGTTTGCGAACTCTTAAAAATCACTGTGATCTTTGCAGTCATCTTTGAGTATGTGAATGTCACGGGGATGAGAAAATATTATTAAATTTTTTTCTCTCTCTCTAAGTGGCCTCATACTCTAAACTATTAATGAAACAGCTAAGTAATTAAAAGAGGGACAGGGGTGAAAATGACCATTTTGTCAACAACACGAAAACTAAGTCGGAAACACTAACCTTAAGTTCATGCCAGAGAATGGAAAAAGTATAATCAACTTGAGGAAGAACGCTGGCTGACCCTCTGTGGTCAGGACACCACACCCATAAATCTATGTCAGTGTACAGGAGTACATGGGAAGGCACTGGGATGCCAATTTTGCCCGAGAAGGCAGGCTTTGAGTTTTGAAAATGTAACCTATTTTTTAATCACCACTATATAAATGTTTGGTAGTAAGTTGATACTGTTATTGTGAAATTACTTATGAAATAGAATTTTGAGTTATTGGAAAGTTAAGATTTATATTACTGTAGTTAAATGTTGGTTTGTGTGTACAACCATTTCTTGCTGTGATTAATGTACAGCTTGCCAGGTGGCCATGAGTTGCCATAGTAACTGTAGTTTTAAAATAAAATAAGAGTAGGACTGTTGCTCTGAGAGTTAGCTAGGTAGGGCAAATGGATACGTAAATCACAGGTGCCAACTGGATACTTGGCACTAATAGAAAGTGGAGGACCAGAATGGTCAGAATATTCATCATCACGTACAGTGCCGTGCTGGATGGGGGTACCGTGTGTGCTGGAGCGGGTGTGTTCTAATCAACTCAGTGAAAGTGATGTACAAGAACTTTGTGCATAAAAGGGGATGACAGAGGCAGAGTGGACGAGAAACGTCAAGAATGTAGCAACAGTTGTTAGAGGGTGGGAAAGGCCCTCAGAGTTTCTCCCTGCTTTTTGTACCAGGAACTTTATGTGCTGGGAGGCAACCAGCGCTAGAGAACTCTTGGACACTGCAACTAAGAGTGCCAGGTGTCTACCCAGCTGTATTTGAAGGCGCGCCATGTCAAGGCCGTCACAGTTCAAGATGAACCATTATTGCAGGACAGTCGTTTCTGGGTTTTTCAAAGACTCTGTGCAAAGACCGCGGGCGATCGATTACTTCCCAATAGAAGTTATTGGCAGAGTAATGTCGCAGTGCACAGGATATGTTGTAGAGCGATTTATTACAGAGAGGTAGTATTATCGCTGGAAGTAGTTGCGATGATGCGTGGCATGTCGCACAGAAAACGGCAGGGTTGGCCGTTAGTTACGTAACGTGAAGAGAAGACGAGAAACGTAAGAGAAGAGGAGAAACGAAGAGGAGAGAAGAGGAGAAACGTGATGAAATGAGGAGAAATGGAAGAAGGGAAGAGGGGAGGAGAGAGAACGTAACAAGAGTTGAGAAATTAGGCCTAATGAAGAGCGCAGCGAGAGCGTGAAATAGTAGCAGCCGTCGTAGCAGCGAAGACAGTCGTATTTGAGTTATATGGAGCGAGCCAGTGTCAAGACGTCGACGGTGTTTTTGTGTATCATCAAAACCCTCCAGCACAAGAAAAAGTGATGATAACTATGTGAGCCCAGCACAAGGAAAAAGTGATGATAACTATGTGAGCCCAGCACAAGAAAAAGTGATGATAACTATGTGAGCCCAGCACAAGGAGAAAATGACAATAACTGTGAGCCTATCACGAGGAGAAAGTGACAATAACCATGTGAGTAGAAAAATATTAATTAGGATAAGAATCTCAGAGTACGTAAACGTAAACCTAAACCTAAAAGCTTAGAATCTAAATTAAGCATTAAACCTTAAATTAAAAATAAATCTTAAGTTTGAATCATTGTTTATAAGTAAAAGATGGTTTTAAGATTAATATAAGAAAATATTGATGGAACTGATTGAAGAGGACTTGCAAGTCAAATGACATTTGTTTATTGTTGAATTATTGAATTTTGATATAAGAACAGTGGCTCCAGAACTTTGAAATAATGACTGTTATATTATGTTGTAAAATGCTTAGGCAACTTAATAGTAATACTGCATGAAGAAATTGAACTTCATAGTTCTTTTATTTTATTCATCATTCTTTCTTCCCCCCACCCCACCCACCCATTGGTGTGAGTGTGGATGGCTGACTAACCAACGTGTGAGAGGAAACCCATAAACCAATAAATTTGAATATATACTCTGACTTTGGGGCTTTCTCCTGTCTATGGTTTTGAAAGAGTGGTTGTTGTCGTTGTTATACGTTGTATCGTCTGTGCCGTCTACACTTCACCCTCTCCCGTATGCAAGCACACATGAAAACATGTCGGCAATATGTAACATACACGCAGAATAAAATTCGAGCCAAACAACCATCTTGGTAGTCTGTGTGCGGATTTGTAACAATCTTTATGCAAGTCCTACATGGCGCCGACTAGCCACCACCCTCCTTTCGTCAGAGAGGAGGTGGGGTGGCGACAGTGAACACTGTACTAATTTGTTAATATATGAACACTTCAAGAATCTTTTTCTCAGTGTCACATGTAATAACCATTCCCTCACTTAGTGATTATGAATTTATTGTAAATCTTGTGAAAACCTTTACCACACTTAAGCATATTCTAGCAAATTCATAGGAATTCTAGACACTTTGTTCGGGGCGAAATGAACAGGAAGGTTTTCGAAATGTATTAAAATTAAGAAATAAGTTTTTAAAAGAGAATTGGTAAAATAGCGATATTTTATTATTAATAGGAAGGTCAAATTCACCCGAATATGGGAAGATATAGTTAAATACAAGTTGGATGAAGATATATCTATCTGCAAACATTCTAGCTTGGAAGACGTTCCTGGTTATATAGAAACATATTTGCTACGATAAATGATTGTACACAATCCTAATTAGTAAGATAAATAATTGTACACAATCCTAATTAGTAAGATAAATAATTGTACACAATCCTAATTGGTAAGATAAATGATTGTACACAATCCTAATGGTAAGATAAATAATTGTACACAATCTTAATTGGTAAGATAAATAATTGTACACAATCCTAATTGGTAAGATAAATAATTGTACACAATCCTAATGGTAAGATTTAAATGATTGTACACAATCCTAATTGGTAAGATAAATGATTGTACACAATCCTAATTAGTAAGATAAATGATTGTACACAATCCTAATTAGTAAGATAAGTGATTGTACACAATCCTAATTAGTAAGATAAGTGAACTGATTGTAGAAAATCTTGATTAGTAAGATAACTGATTGTACAAAAATCCTAATTAGTAAGATAACAGCTTGTACACAATCCTGATTAGTAAGATATGTGATTGTACACAAGCGTAATTAGTAAGATAAGTGATTGTACACAATCGTAATTAGTAAGAAAACTGCTTGTACACAATCCTTATTAGTAATATAATTGATTGTACACATTCCTTATTAGTAGGATAACTGATTGTAAACAATCCTAATTTGTAAGATACGTGATTGTACACAATCATATTTGGTAATATAACTGATTGTACACATTGCTAATGAGTAAGATAACTGATTGTACACAATCCTAATTAGTAAGATAACTGCTTGTACACAATCCTAATTAGTAAGATAACTGATTGTACACAATCATTATAAATTAATATGATAACTGAACGTACACAATCTTAATTTGAAATATTACTGATTGCACACAATCCTGATTAGTAAGGTTACTAATTGCACACAAAACTAATTAGTAAGATAACTGATTGTATAATACATAACTAGAAATATAACTTATTGTACACAATCCAAATAAGTAAGATAACAATCTGTACACAATCCTAATTAGTAGGATAACTGAGTGTACACAAACCTAATTAGTAAGATAATTTATAGTGCACAATAATAATAAGTAAGATAACTGATAGCACTCTAACCTGATTAATACAGTAAATGTTGTGTTCACAAGCCTAATTAGAATTAACTACAACTTGTATTTGAAGATATGTAACTGTATACAACCCGTGTTAGAAGATAACTGGCATACACACTATGTGTTAGGAGATAAATGATTACACAACACATCCATTAAAAGAACTGAATATGCACAATCTGTATTAGAAAATAACTTATTGTACACAATCCTGATTAGACGATAACGGATTGTAAACAAGTTATTTTTTAAGATAACATGCAATTTTAAATTAACGGGCAGTGCGCAAGTTATAATTGACTGTAAACAAAAACTTTATTAGAAGGTAATTGACTGTAAACAAAAACTTTATTAGAAGGTAATTGACTGTAAACAAAAGTTTATTAGAAGGTAATTGTCTGTAAACAAAAACTTTATTAAAAGGTAATTGACTCCAAACGATTTATATTTGAATATAAGTGTAAATAAAGTTTCATATTTTATTGCTAGATATCGTTTTAAACAGAATCTCATAAAATATATTCTTCACGTTATATTGCTAGTAATCGGCTTAAACAGAAGTTCATTAAATATAATTTCATGTTTTATTGCTAGTTATCGTCTTAAACCAAATCTCATAAAATATTTATTTCACATTTTATTGCTAGTTATCGGTTTAAATAGAATCATAAAAATCTCATAAAATATAGTTTCATGTTTTATTGCTAGTTAAACATAAAGTCATAAAATATGGTTTCATGTTTTATTGCTTTTTATCGGTTTAAATAGAATTCATATTATATATTTCACTTTTTATTTATAGTTAGTGTGTTTAAACAAAATCACACAATTACATTTTTCATGTTTTATTTCCAGTCAGGAAAGTCAGGCTTTGAGAGGTGCGTGTCAGTAATGTTTTAATGTCAACGAAATCCATAACTGTATTAGCGTGCAGTCTTCAGATTCACAAAGTTGTGATTCGCATTAAGTTTAATTATTCTGGCTTATGTATTAATCAAATTTATTTTACACGCCTTTCAGAGATGTAATCTGAGTGACTTTCAAACCGACTCTTTATAACACGACGCGTCAAAGATTTATGTAACATTCTCCCTTCTCTCTGAGTATCAAAGATTTATGTAACATTCACCCTTCTATCTGAGTGTCAAAGAATTTATGTAACATTCACCCTTCTCTCTGAGTATCAAAGTTTTATATAACATTTACCGTTCTCTCTCAGTATCAAAGATTTATGTAACATTCACCCTTCTCTCTCAGTATCAAAGATTTATGTAATATTAATTCTTTCTCTCTGAGTAACAAAAATGTATGTGACATTAATCCCTTTTCTCTGATTTTTAAAATGTTATGTAGTAATATCTCTTTGTCTCTGAATATAAAAGATATGTGTAATATTATCCCTTTCTCTCTGTATACAAAAAATATATAACATTAACCGATTATGTCTGAGTATCAGATATTTATAAAACATGAACATTTATCTCTGTGTATCAGAGATTTCTACTTTAAATCAAAACATTTAATTTTGTTTGCAGCCAAATGTTGTCCAGGCATTCTTAAAGAGGTGAAAGTTTTCATCGACACAATCACGTGTTTCAGTATGGACTACCTTGGTCGCTTTATCGATCAACACACTGTGTGTGCGGCTCCCAAAAGAAACGACACAGAACCATGCAAAGTAGGTTAATGAGAAGTGAATGAATGATTTCTTTCACCTAATATTATGGGATTAGTGAAGTTAAAGACCGCCTTTTTTTTTTTTTGCGATTGACTGCAAAGTGAAATTAGTGATTCTCCAATTAATTGTTTGGAAGTTGTTGTAAACCGATGACCGCAATGAAATCATACCATGGGATTAGTTAGAGAATTGTCTTTTTCGGATACTATTTAAAGATTAGTAGTAAACTGATGACCGCAATGAAATCATACAATGGGATTAGTTAGAGAATTGTCTTCTTCGGATACTATTTACGGATTAGTAGTAAAATGATGACCGCAATTAAATCATACCATGGGGTTAGTTAGAGAATTGTCTTCTTCGGATACTATTTAAAGATTAGTAGTAAACTGATGACCGCAATTAAATCATACCATGGGATTAATTAGAGAATTGTCTTCTTCGGATACTATTTACGGATTAGTAGTAAAATGATGACCGCAATTAAATCATACCATGGGGTTAGTTAGAGAATTGTCTTCTTCGGATACTATTTAAAGATTAGTAGTAAACTGATGACCGCAATTAAATCATACCATGGGATTAGTTAGAGAATTGTCTTCTTCGGATACTATTTACGGATTAGTAGTAAAATGATGACCGCAATTAAATCATACCATGGGGTTAGTTAGAGAATTGTCTTCTTCGGATACTATTTAAAGATTAGTAGTAAACTGATGACCGCAATTAAATCATACCATGGGATTAGTTAGAGAATTGTCTTCTTCAGATACTATTTAAAGATTAGTAGTAAACTGATGACCGCAATGAAATCATACCATGGGGTTAGTTAGAGAATTGTCTTCTTCAGATACTATTTAAAGATTAGTAGTAAACTACAGTTAATGATCTTCGTTTTGCAATTCAATTAGCAGCAACATAAAATTAAGGATCTCCGTAAATTGAAATCATTCGATTAGTAGTGAAGTAAAATTGAAATGTCACTTTATTACGGGGATGGAGGGACCCAGAATTAATATTTTATTTCACTTTAAATCCCGTCTGTACCGTGCACACAAAACACGAACTAAGGGAGGTAATTCGCTGTCAAGGATGCAATTTTTATAGCGCCTCACACCCTAATGCGTTGATAACTTTTAATTTCTAAACACTAGTCCATTTACCTATCTCATCTAGATAAGACAGACTGTATGTATGTATATATATGTTAAAGAAGGATTTTGTATATACATAAATGTAGTTGTATGAATGCAGTTATATTCTTGAGTAAGTTTGCATCCCTGTACTACTAGCAAAATAGCTAAATGCTCAATAGATTTCATCTTGCTAGTTATGCTGCATGCTTTTTAGAAGCGTGCAATTTGTGAAAAATCAGTCAAAAGACTAAAACCTTCTTGAAGGTTCTACAGATCTCAAAACACTATAAATATGGAGAACTGAAGGCTAAATCTGAGAGAGCAAATACCATCTGAGAGAATTATTTTAACAACTATGGGAACACTGTAAGACATGTGCCCACTGTGTGACCTCATGTCATGCAGTATGGTTTTCCAACTGACGACAAAGAAGCATTTTTCTCCCTGTAACACCAAGCTTTTGTAACAGCAACTTTGTCCAAGAATGCAGTCTATTGCTAGAAGGAAGAAGAAGATTCTCTATTTGTTTGATAAACAAGGGAAACATATATTCAAAGCTATTATCTTCAATTATTGTGGTAAAATTATGTATATGGAGATTTACTGAGGAGAGCTGGAAATATCTCTCTCCACCTGTCTTTCATCTTGACATCTGCCTTGTATTAAGCATCGATGTAACTTGCTTATATTCTACCTGGCGGGGTGATCAGTTCGTTTTCAAGACAGCTTATGCAAGCAACATTGGTTGTATGCAGTTAACTACACGAGAGGCCATTTTCGTCCCCCCATCCTTCCCGTCTGAGCTTGTTTGACTTCATATCCCGTGGTCAAGTGGACAGCACCTACATTTCCTTACAGACATGAGGATTTCTGCACTTGATAGGACATGATGACACACTTCACTAGGCGAATCATCTGGTAATGTTAAACGTTTTTTGGTTTTCCTTCGTCACGGCAACCAAGCAGTAACGACAATTATTGAGGTTGGCGACATGTCAACAAAGCACAGATCTACCCACGCATGGAAATCTGAGACAGTGTCTTGATCTGCAGCCATTGCTGTAAAGACGCTATGAGGCGTCTATATCTTCTTGACAAAGCATCCATCACGTGATGCATCATCTTCTCTTTGGAGCACTTCTAAGAGTGACACGACAGATTAATGAGTGACGTGACAGATTACGTCACCTCTCTACATAGCATTCTTATGAACGATGTGCCATCTCCTCACATCTTCTCAAGCACCCCTTATGAGTGACGTGACAGATTAATGAGTGACACCTCACCTCTCTTTGAAGCATCTTGTGAGCAATGACACATCATCTTTTCTTCAAAACATCCCTTAGGAGTGACACTTGAATTTACGTCACTGACCTTCGAACTTTGACAGTAATGTGAATAGTTAAAATTAGAAGGCAGAAGTGCACCTAGAACTGATAGGAATAAGAACATTTTAAATCTTAGCGCATATAGAACTGTTAGGTATATAAACTTTAAATCGTATTTTTTTTTGATTGATCAGAAATTATTATTATGTTATTATTTTTGTGTAATGTGAATCACAACATGGTGGCTAGTGTAGGCCTATTTTTGTGTAATGTGAATCACAACATGATGGCTAATGTAGGACTATTTTTGTGTAATGTGAATCACAACATGGTGGCTAGTGTAGGCCTATTTTTGAATTATTGATGATAGCGGTGGCATTTACTGCAAAAAGAATTGTATGATTAACTTTTATTTTCAATTTTGAAATATCATCATTTTCATCTCCCCTTATTTCCCACAGAGTGTATGACATTGGAAAGTTGAATGTATGACTAATCATTGTGTGAAAGAGTAGTGCCCCGAATTAGATAATAAACGATCTGATTCTTCACCCCTAAACAAACTTGTTATTCTCATTTTTTTTGAGAGGGGCGAAATGATTTGTATTTGTATCGTTTTGTTCGTTCGTCTGTTCGTCCATTTATTCACTTTCATGATAATTGCTCATCCACATACACAGCCAATAAAACGTTCCTTAGCGTGACATAATAAAACTGGGCCCCACCCAAACATCAATGGTGTATGTCAAGTGTGTCTATGTAACATCTTGACACGACGTATTACTGGCACGTCACAAAGAGCTTTTCTTGGAGATACATCGGAACAGACCGACTTCACCTTCCTCTGTGTCCCTATGCATTAGCTCGTTCACGATGTTACACACAACACACAGTGTTTGTGACACACTTTATTCCATAAACAGTTAGCTAATTAACATCTTATAAGTTTGTAGTCAGCAATAGGGTTTTAAGATTTTGAGTTTAGTCTAAAGTACATGTGAGTGCTTTAAGTGAGATTATTTGTATTCTTAGTGTTCTTAGAACCGAATGGAAATATTGAGATTCTAAGAAGTGCTTTCATAATTAATCTCCCAGATCTCAGACTATTAGTGCAGGAAAACACAAACACACATATGTGCGTGCGTGAGTGTGTGGCGCATACACATTTTTGACACGTTTAGCTCCAGTAATGGTCTCACGTCTGATTATTTCAATGTCTGCTCGGTCAGTTTGATTGACAGATGGTATGGGCCTTAAACGTTTGATTATAATGTTACGTTTCCAGTATTTATTTAGAGACCCTGCTTAGGAAATTATGGAGCTTTAATTTACTATTTAAATTAATTCCTTCTCGTTTAACCTAAACAGACTGGTTGCCCAAATCATCATTTGACTAACTTAAAAATGTGTCTTGTAGTGCGGACAACAGATTTACAAACTGACAATTTGCGTACAAAGCTGGCTTGGAGTTGTTAAATTCCTCTAAATTAATATGCATTCGTTATGTCATTCAGCTCATTCGCCCCCATCCAAACCAAGAAATCTATAGGTCTATCATGCATAAAAATATACTACGAAGAGGATTAACAATTAAAAATAAGATTTAATAAGTTTAACAATTTAACAAACAGTTAATATACGAACACGAAGTCTAATTCTAAGCCGTAGCAATCAACGTGCTTTAAATTGTCAACTAGAGAATTGCCATGAGAACAAAGTTCAAAGTTCCTTTTGATTTCGGTACACCAAGTTATGACTTAACTTGTGAATGTTGGTCCACGTGTTCGAATCCAGTCCAGACCAGTCTATCTCACTTGTCTTCCCTCAGCAAAGATGCATACAGCATAACAATGGAATGGTGAGCATAGACAGACGTGCAGACATGGCAATAGGACAACAGTGGATTCAGCTCACTCGTAGAGCATGAACAACTTCAGTGGAACAAGGATAAGGAGTAGGAAACAGAAACCGACCTGAAAGCAAAAGTGTTTTCGTAATCGTCTTGCTTCAAGGTCGCCTGCCTAAGCACGATCAGTTTATAAATGCTCAGCCTAGAAATTCGACATAACTCGTCCTTTACAATTTAGATCAAAAATTATAATCTCAAGCATGTTGCATTTAACAAGCATGACGTATGAATTACCAAATATTTACAATGTTAAAATTTAGAGTTTATACAAAAGGGACAATTCAAACCAAGCAAAGTGCTTTACAATTTACATTAAAATTTACAATAATTTGAATTAAAATAGAAAATTCATGTCGGGCTCAGGCAGTCCCTGGCTCTAGTGAATTTAAAGTTATATAAATTAAAGTTACAATGGGAAAAGAGTTACAATGATTTATATACAACTCATAGGTTTTTGTCATTTATCAACGAACCGTGCTTAAGCTACAAATAGCAATGCATAGCACAAAATTACATACATGTTCAACAATGCAAAATACAATTAAATAAATTCAATACCTTAGTGAGAAATCGAGGTGTTATCTCAGCAAAATGCGTCGGCTGTTCCTATGCGACTCAACGAATGAGTGACTCTACAGAACCGCGTTCCCGTATTTATTAAAAATCATAAGGTGCATCACGTGACTGGTCACGTAGTATGTGGTTGGTTCGAGAACTTAGACAATGGTCCAAAGTTACATAATGTCTCTGACCTCTTTGTTGGAAGCTTCTCGATACTGAAGCATCATGGGGAAGCTCCAAACAAAGGAATTTCAAATTTTGATGTTTGAAAACAAACAAGTGGGTCAAGGAGTCATGACATTTTTATCAGACTGTGACATATAAGACTTCAATTACTTCATGACTGCTTCTGTTAAACGTTGTATTTCATTATAAGACTGTATTTACTATCTTATTGTTTTTGTTAAACGTTGTGTTTCATAATAAGTCTTCAATTACTACATGGCTGTTTCTGTTAAACGTTGTTTCATTATAAGACTGAAATTACTACATTAATGCTACCGTTAAGTTTGCATTGTATGGAAAATATTTTCATTGCAAAATTTTATTGTGACTCATCATTGATCACCAAAAGATCAAAATTAAAGTAAGAGTTTACTTTCAATAAAATAAGCAGAGGAAATGAAATCTTAATATTTACTGGAAAATACATTTAATTGTGTGTGTGTGTGTGTGTGTGTGTGTGTGTGTGTGTGTGTGTGTGTGTGTATGTGTGTGTGCGTGTGTGTTTGTATGTGTGTGTATGTGCGTGTGCGTGTGCGTGTGTATGTGTGTTCTTGCAGGAGGATTACGGCGGGCCACTTGTGGTTAAGGGCAAGAGGCACTGGGTTCTAGTTGGCGTTTCGTCATATAATGATGGCTGTTATCGTGAGTTATTAATGTTTCACCGTTCACAATATTAACAGCAGAAAAACTCATTTTACCACATTTCAAATGGCTAAGTGAAATATAACTGTACATTCTTTATCGGTTATCAGATGGCTAAGTGAGAACTATACACACTGTACTGCTTATCGGATGGCTAAGTGAAATATAGGAATTACATTACCGTTTATCAGATAGCTATGTGATAACTGACCACAGTATTCTGATTCATTGAGTGATAAGTGGTAATTCAGTCACTTTACTATGTCTGTCATATTTGAGTGTGATTTTCATTCCTAAAAGTGTATTGAATCAATTTACAACATAAGACACACGAAGGACTGTATATCGCTCACAGAGACAAACAAGACATGAAATAAACATCAAACACCGTGTAACACTCACTATTGAAAGTCTTAACAGCGCACAGATATAAACAATACGTAACCTATACAACACTCCAAGCTGTGTAACGTTTCAAGTATTAAAAGCGCACAGATATAAACAACACGTAACCTATACAACACTCCAAGCTGTGTAACGTTTCAAGTCTTAACAGCATACAAAGGTAAACAATACGTAACCTATACAACACTCCAAGCTGTGTAACGTTTCAAGTCTTAACAGCATACAAAGGTAAACAATACGTAACCTATACAACACTCCAAGCTATGTAACGTTTCGAGTCTTAACAGCACACAAAGGTAATCAATACGTAACATATACAACACTCCAAGCAGTGTAACACTGTTTCAAGTCTTAACAGCATACAGAGGTAGGCAATACGTTACATAAACATAACAAGCATTATAACACACTTTGTTTCAAGTCTTAACAACATTCATGTACACAATAAAAACGTATACAACATTCCAAGCAGTGTAACACTCTGTCGCAAGTTTTAACAGAACACAGAAATATGCAAAACGTAACATAAACAACATTAATTAATCGTTTAATCTGTTCACAACTTCACACTCAAATAGTGAAATCTCTTATACTCACGTAACACCTGAACTAAAAGTTTATCTATTTTCATTTTTTAACAAACGTGAACTGAAATTTATCTACTCTCTTAATATACAACACCTGAACTAAAAGTTTATCTATTTTCATTTTTTAACAAACGTGAACTGAAATTAATCTACTCTCTTAATATGCAGCACCTGAACCAAGTACCAATGTCACACGCAGATAATACCTGTATATATTTATCTAGTCAATACATTTCTCTTTACTAATACAATGTAAACATAGAATAAATATTTATCTAGTCAATGCATTTCACGTTACTAATACAATGTAAACATAGAATAAATATTTATCTAGTCAATACATTTCACTTTACTAATACAATGTAAACAAAGAATAAATATTTATCTAGTCAACACATTTCACTTTACTAATACAATGTAAACATGGAATAAATAATTATCTAGTCATTCATTTCAATTTACTAATACTATGTAAACATAGAATAAATATTTATCTAGTCAACACATTTCACTTTACTAATAATTGTAAAATTCGAATAAATATCACGCATCAATATTAGCAATGAAACACTAAAACGGCATTATGTATTGTATGCCCCATATTATTATTGGCATTAAAACACTAAAAACGCATTATGTTTTGCATACCATACTTTAATATTGTCAGTAAAACACTAAAAAGGCATATTGTTTGCATACCACACATTAATATTTATCAGATATCCACTGAACCCACATTTCTCATTTACGGAATGCGTAATATATGAAAAATATTGGAAAGGGTTCTTTATTTATACACTTTATATTTTTGTATTTTATTTATAGCAAACCCAATCTTTTAGAAGTTAAAGATAACCCAATCATATTTAGTTTTGTTTCATTTTTAGAGAAATACTTTCTTGAATGGTCTAATGATAATTCCAGATTTCCTATGTTATATACAGATCCTAAAACACCAGGTGTATATACAGAGGTGTTTGACTTTATTCCTTGGATTCAAGAAACTCTAGCCAGTTATGCTTAGCTGAACCGCCGACATCCCAGTGATCTATAAATAGTTTGACCAGTGGACACAGTTGACTTCACATTGGACTCCTCCAGAGAGCAACTTTTCATGTTCACTATTTTTGCTTGAGGTTGATGTGATTATACTCTGATTTTTTGTCAGTTATGACAGTTACTCTAATGACAACTGCAAATTCAAACATGTCTGTCAGTGTGATTGATAATTATCTTTGCATATACATGAATACTATTGAATAAAAATCTTTCAAATTGAATTTTAAAAAAAGCAAACAAACTACAAATTCTTGCTTATGAATGAGTACATTTATCTTTTTTCTCTTGGGGTACATAGAGGTGTTATCTATCTATCTATCTATCTATCTATCTATCTATCTATCTATCTATCTATCTATCTATCTATCTATCTATCTATCTATCTATCTATCTATCTATCTATCTATCTATCTATCTATCTATCTATCTAATTCATCTATCTATCTATCTATCTATCTATCTATCTATCTATCTAATTCATCTATCTATCTATCTATCTATCTGTCAATCTATCTATATGTCCATCTATCTATCTATCTATCTATCTATCCATCCATCCATCCATCCATCCATCCATCTATCTATCTATCTATCTATCTATCTATCTATATTATCTATCTGTCTATCTATATGTCCATCCATCCATCCATCCATCCATCCATCCATCCATCCATCCATCTATCCATCTATCTATCTATCTATCGGTACGTTCTTCTTTTTCTCATTTATTACTGCTAACGTGGATTTCAAGAAAACTGATTAGGTGTGATTGTAAAATGTAATCACGCATTTTCTTATTTAAAATAAATTAAGTTGTATGGGACCCGGGTAATACGTATTTATATAATTAACTCAGATTTATTAGACTTAATGCACCAATTCATCTATAGAATGCGATGAAGACTAAAAAGACGCTAAAAGTTGCAACATGATTGTAAACTACAATTATAGTTAGCAATACATTGAAATTAAAGACAAAGATTCTTTAACAATTAACAATTGAATTATTTTAATTAAGAATTTAAAAATAATTCTCCACACTGATAGGTGTGACCTAACAATAGAACCACCTTAAATGTTCCAGTTTTCTGTTTCTTTCCACTTTCACCTAGTGTTTCAGACATTCAAACTCTGAGATGTGTTTTTATTGCACTTACATGAATGACGAGTATACCTCTTAATAATCCGTCTTATACCACCAGCATACACAGGCAACAATGACAAATTATTGGCAGCACACAGCATGCATAGCCCTCAATGACTAATTTCTGGTAGCACACACCATGCATAGCCCTCAATGACTAATTACTGGTAGCACACAGCATACATAGCCCTCAATGACTAATTTCTGGTAGCACACAGCATGCATAGCCCTCAATGACTAATTACTGGTAGCACACAGCATACATAGCCCTCAATGACTAATTTCTGGTAGCACACAGCATGCATAACCCTCAATGACTAATTACTGGTAGCACACAGCATACATAGCCCTCAATGACTAATTTCTGGTAGCACACAGCATGCATAACCCTCAATGACTAATTACTGGCAGCACACAACATGTACAGCTCTCAATGACTAATTACTGGTAGAACATAACATGTAAAGACCTCTATTTTAACCAATCACGTTAAAATATACACCTAGAGCTAATTAATACTCAAGACTTTCTCACATCTTTTACGCCCACATTTTGTCAACGCACATCACCTGTCCAAAAACAAATTCAGAGTTGTATCAGCGTAAATGTTGCATAACCATTTAACTGGATCAAAAGCATGATTGGAGATCTAACTGATCTAAGTCGACGGCACTACTGTTAGAATCCACGGAGCTAGCGTGGTCACAAACAAAAATAGTCGTACCACGTGTTACTACTCTAAGCGCGCTCACCCAAACAGCATATCGTCTCCTTCACTCCACTACATCCTGGATTTGCACTTAAGAAATAAACTTTATATAACATTTCCAAGTCAAACAAATTACAAATAGCCCTCACTTCTAGATAAAAATTCTAGATAAAATTAAAAAATTATATTAAAAGTATGTGGGAGCATTTCCCATCACATGACATGGAGTGAACATGAGGAAATAGGTGTGGCAGAAATCCTACGTTGTATCTGAGTGAGACTAAGATCTTTACTCTGAGCAAAGGTGAAATGAGAGAAAGGTGTGTATATCTGCTGATTTTGTGTCGTTATACAAACTAATGACAAAATAAATTAGGCCGTTATACGAACTAATGACAAAATAAACTAAGACGTTACGCCGACTAATGACAAAAATGGCCTAACCTGTTATACCGACTAATGACAAAAATGGCCTAACCTGTTATACCGACTAATGACAAAAATGGTCTAACCTGTTATACCGACTAATGACAAAAATGGCCTAACCTGTTATATCGACTAATGACAAAAATGGCCTAACCTGTTATACCGACTAATGACAAAAATGGTCTAACCTGTTATACCGACTAATGACAAAAATGGCCTAAACTGTTATACCGACTAATGACAAAATTGGCCTAAACTGTACTACAGCTAGTAGAAAATGACAAAAATGGCCTAACCTGTTATAGCGACTAATGACAAAATAAATTAAACCGTTACACCGACTAGTAGTGAAACGAACAAAGCCGTTTTCACATTTTTCTTTCAATATTCTTCACATACGATCAAATGACAAAATGAACAAAGCCGTTTTCACATTTTTCTTTCATTATTATCACATACGATCAAATGAAAAATGAACAAAGCCGTTTTCAGATTATTAATATTTTAACAAATTCTTTGCATGCTTGACACATTTTATAACTCAGTTTCCAACAATTTAATATTAATAAGTAGAATCAAACAGACGTCTGAATTGCTTTAACGCATGTCAATTTGACAAGACCAAATGAAAACGTCCGATAGAATCAATGACGTTTTCTCTACAACCGTTTGTTTAGTACAACCGTGCAGTCGTAGGCTATTTTTTATTTTAAATTTGGCGTTATGACTTTTTTCAGGGGCATGCACTCATAATAAAAAATAATAAAACAATTCAAGTCAGGCATTTTGTCAATTTTCGTTTATATGTTTTGGACAATGATTAACTGAACTCACATTTGAGTAGGTTATAAGAGAGCGTTTAAATATTCAATGATTAACTGAACTCACATTTGTGTTGGTTATAAGAGAGCGTTTAAATATTCAGGACAATGATTAGCTGAACTCACATTTCTGTTGGTTATAAGATAATTCACAGGGCTAAATTTCAATGTTCACTCTATTAAGTGGACATTAATCAAGAAGGTCAAGTTTATTCTGGCATCTATTTGAGTAGATATAGCTGTTATAAATTTTCATTCCCCTCCCCCCCCCTTATTCATCTTTTCAATTCCGTTTTACTCAACTTTATTCTTTCTTCACTCGCCCCTTTAGTCATCTTTTATATGTCACGTGCTCTTTACTCATATTTCATGTGTCAATTGCTCTTTACTCATCTTAAATGTGTCACTTGCTCTTTACTCATCTTTATGTGTCACTTTATCTTTACTCATATTTCATGAGTTCTACCAGTGATAGAATGCAACCAACAATTTTATGCTATTGTACATGTAAGGTGTATTCACTTAATAAATAAATCCGAAACATAATATTGTTATTGTCCTGAAATAATGTAATAGACAAAAACGGAAACATAATATTGCTAATGTGATTGTAATCATGAAATAAACAAAGTAGAAATATACAATTGTTATGATTTTAAGTGTTATCATTTAACTGTCGCTCATAAATTAATGACTGATTAGTACAACACAGTAAGTGAGGTCAACACTTCAGGTGGCTAAGACGAGACCCAGAGTATTGTATCGCTCACAAATAGAACAGGATGAGGACAAATTACGAACATTACAATCATGAACTGAACACAAACTAATAATAGAACATTGGTACCCATTTGCTTGGGACTTGGGACAAAACTTGCTGTTCTATTAATAGTAACTGTGTTGAGCTGTTCAACGATATCAACATATTGAAGTAAGCGAGCACACACACACACACACACACACACACACACACACACACACACACACACGCACGCACGCACGCACACACACACACACACACACACACACACAAAGAGTAAGGAAATGAAAATTAAAATGCACATAGCATGTACACGTCAGCGAAGAAAATATATGTACATACAATATGTAGGTTTATAACTAGCATTCATTGTTAACTTTAGAACAATGTTTGACATCCATTGTGAATACGTCAATTCTGTAGGACAAGCTTTGACAGCCATTGTGAATAGTCACTACTCCAGGAGGACAATGTTTGACAGCCATTGGCAGTACGTCAGTACTCCAGGACAAGTTTTATCAGCGATTGTTAGTACGTTTTTACTCTATGTTTTGTAGCATTTTATTGTATTAGAAGTATTGGCGTCCTACATGCAAAACACCAGGCCTAGAAACACAAATCTTATCACTACACCATTAGAGGGTTTTATTAAATGGGTTGAGTACAGATTAATAATAATTAAATATAGGTTTATAAAATTAGTATGTCGAGAACTGTGACCGAACCAGAGATATGTTATATTGCAAAAGTGACAAACTATGTAACATGTCACTGTCATATCACAAATTTGGTTCAGTGAATGACATTACATTATGTTATTAAAAATAACGAAATCTGTGACATTTGACTATTATAATTATTACATACCTAACCCGATCAGTGACGTCACTGTGCAGCCCATGACGCTTTGAGCGGAAGGACAAAAATACGCCCATACTCTGGAGCAGGTCAAATTGTTGGTGGCCGAGAGGCGAAACCGGATAGCTGGCCTTGGCAGGTATCTGTACGATTGCGGAATAGACATGAATGTGGCGGGTCACTCATCCATTCATCGTGGGTTTTGACGTCTGCGCACTTTATAGGGTATGTCTAAGTAGAGAGACTATTGAATTCTATCATGCTTGAAGAAATTAAAAGAAAATATATAATTCATACTTATTTCACATTTTAAAAAAAGACATTAGTCATTAACATTTAAGGAAATTTCCGTTGAATGGGAGAAAATGAGCAATAGATTTGTTTAGTAGACATATCTTCATATTCAAGTACTCTATAGACAACGTTTTGTAGACCTGTCTCCCTATTCAAGTACACTATAGAGAACGGTTTGTAGACTTGTCTTCCTATTCAAGTAGTTTCAAGACAAGAGTTTATAGACCTGTCTCCCTATTCAAGGACTCTATAGACAAGAGTTTGTAGACTTGTCTTCCTATTCAAGTGCTCTATAGACAACGGTTTGTAGACCTGTCTCCCTATTCAAGTACTCTATAGACAAGAGTTTGTAGACTTGTCTTCCTATTCAAGTGCTCTATAGACAACGGTTTGTAGACCTATCTCCCTGTCACGGGGATGGGAGGGGGTAGTCAGAAAATTTATTTTTCTACCTGAATTGTCTCCCCCTTTGTCAATACGTGACCCGTTCATTGACGTTGGGTTTTTCACCCACTATTTATCACCCACTAAAGACATGTATCCTTTAAAGATGAGATAAATTTTTGCGGTCATTACCGCTAGTGTATTTTGTATCGGGCTACGCCCAAAGTATTGTGCTACGTAATATTGGCAATAGTAGAAAATAGTCATCACTGTTTAAGGTTTTATTTTACAATTTTATTTCATTTATCATTTCCATTTTTCTTCTTTCTTTTTCTTCCCCATTCCATGGATGTTGTGAGAGGATGTGCTGAATGAATAACTAACATCGTATGAAAGTTAGCCCCCCTTCTATTAGAATAAACTATTTTGTTAACTCTTTACCAGAGTTGGGCTTCTTTCTCTTTGTATGAAAGTTTATTGATACGATTGTTTGTCGTTCGTTCTGCTCGTCCATCACATTACATTCATACGCTTACTCACATTCACAGCCGACTTTCACATTTTACCCCACATCTCAGAGTAAATATATTTCCCACAAGAACATACGTTGGTATCTGAGTGTGAGAGTTAGTTATTATATCTACCACTCGATGTGTCGTCGGCAATCGCGGTTAGCCTGACCCCCCCCCCCACCGATCGAGGAGAAGAGAGGAGTCGGCCCCAACAAGAACCCGCGACACTCCCTATTCAAGTACTCTATAGACAAGAGTTTGTAGACTTGTCTTACTATTCAAGTACTCTATAGACAAGAGTTTGTAGGCCTTGTCTTACTATTCAAGTACTCTATAGACAAGAGTTTGTAGGCTTGTCTTACTATTCAAGTACTCTATAGACAAGAGTTTGTAGACTTGTCTTCCTATTCAAGTACTCTATAGACAAGAGTTTGTAGGCTTGTCTTCCTATTCAAGTACTCTATAGACAAGAGTTTGTAGGCTTGTCTTCCTATTCAAGTACTCTATAGACAAGAGTTTGTAGACTTGTCTTCCTATTCAAGTACTCTATAGACAAGAGTTTGTAGACTTGTCTTCCTATTCAAGTACTCTATAGACAAGAGTTTGTAGACTTGTCTTCCTATTCAAGTGCTCTATAGACAAGAGTTTGTAGGCTTGTCTTCCTATTCAAGTGCTCTATAGACAAGAGTTTGTAGACTTGTCTTCCTATTCAAGTACTCTATAGACAAGAGTTTGTAGGCTTGTCTTACTATTCAAGTACTCTATAGACAAGAGTTTGTAGGCTTGTCTTACTATTCAAGTACTCTATAGACAAGAGTTTGTAGGCTTGTCTTACTATTCAAGTACTCTATAGACAAGAGTTTGTAGGCCTTGTCTTACTATTCAAGTACTCTATAGACAAGAGTTTGTAGGCTTGTCTTACTATTCAAGTACTCTATAGACAAGAGTTTGTAGGCCTTGCACACACGTACACTCTGTCTACTTTGATTACTCTTTCATATTTGCCCATCAAAAATACACTTTCTTCTTATTTTAATGGTTAATGTTACTAGATTATAAGTGATTTTGATTTTTATTAAGTATACTGTTCATTGTGTTATAGCAGTCTGTTTATATATCTACGGCCATGGCCAATAGAAAACAATAACATTTCAATATTTTTATAAGTGGGTCTTTAAAGGTCAACTTAGATGACTTGTTCTAACCACTCAGGCATTGCCAGCAACATGACAAATCTAAAATATATATAACCATCTGTCACGTATGTGAGGAAATATTATTATTATTTTCTCTTTCTAAGTGTCTTCATACTCTAAACGATTAATGAAATAGCCAAATTAATTTAAACATAGAAAGGGGTTAAAATGATCATTTTGTCAACAATGTGAACCCTAAGTGTGGAAACGCTAGCTGAGGAAAATAGGTTTCATGCAGGGAAATGAGAAAGGCATAATTAACTTTGGAGGGATGCACACATTTACCCCTCTGTGGTCAGGACGCTAGACCATAAATCGTTTCTGTGTATGGGTTATACTGGCACAATAGATGAGACGCTAATTTTGTCTGTGAGGAGACAGGCTCCGAGTTTTGAAATGTAACTTATTTTTAAGAATCACCACTATAAATAAGTTTGGTAGTTTAAGTTGCTATTATTATTGTGAAATTATATGTTGAAATAGAATTTTGAGTTATTGGAAAGTTAAGATTTATATTACTATAGTTAAATGTGTTGGTTTATGTGTACTTTTTTTATATGACTAGTGTAATCTGGCCAGGTGGCAATGAGTCACCATAGTAACGTAATTTTAAAAACAAAATAAAAATAGGATTGTTGCTCTGAGTCAGTCATGTTCTGGGTTAGATAGTTATTTAGCAGGCAAATTGATATGTAACTCAAAGGTGTCAGACTTGGAATTCAATACTATACTTGGCACTAAATGGAAGTGGACAGGCTAGGATATTCGTTGGCACATGCGTGCAGTGCTGGATGGGGGTACCATGTGCTGGAGGGGTTGTTCAAATCAGCTCAGTGAAAATGATGTACAAGGACTTTGTGTCTAAAAGGGAATGGCAGAGACAGAAACGAATGAGAAAGACACCAGGAATGTAGTGTTTGGTAGAGGGGTAAAAAGACACCAGGAATGTAATGTTTGGTAGAGGATTAAAAAGACACCAGGAATGTAATGTTTGGTAGAGGGGTAAAAAGACACCAGGAATGTAGCGTTTGGTAGAGGGGTAAGAAGACCCTCTAGAGGTTCACACTGCTTTTTTGTACCAAGGACTTTACAGGCTGGGAGGCAACCAGTGCTAGAGAACTCTTGCAATATAGACATCTACCCGGCTGTATTTTGAAGGCACGCCGTCAGGGCTGTCAACAGATCAAGGTGGACCAGTCTTACGAACAGTCATCTCGGGTTCTTCAAAGACTCTGTGCAAAGACTGCGTGCAATCAATTATTTTCCATGCAGATATGAATTCTGGTGGACGTATAATGTTGCGGTCCTGGGATATATTGCAGGAAGCAGTCACGATTATGCGTGATATGTCGCATAAAAACAAGATTGACTGTTAGTTAATTAATGAAAAGAGAAGAGAAACGAAAAAAACGAGAAAAAGTGAGAGTTGAGAAATAGGCCTAACGAGAAGTGGAACAGGAGGTGAAACAGTAGCAGTGAGGATGGCTGTACATGGGTTCCAGGGAGCAAACCAGTGTCAAGATGTCAATGGTGTTTTGTGTATCTTCAAACCCCCCAGCACGAGGAGAAAGTGACAATAACTATGTGAGTAGAAAAATTCTAACTAGTGTAGGAATCTCAGAGCACATGAACCTAAAACTTAAAACTAAAGCATAGAACCATAATTAAGAATCAAAACCTTAAATTAAAAATAAACCTTATTTAAATTTAAAACTATGTTGAACAGTGAAGAATCATCTTAAGATTAATATAAGAAGATGCTGATGTGACTATCTTGAGAAGGGCTTGCAAGTCGAACGACATTGTTTTCTTTTGAACTATTGAATTTTTATATAGGAGCAAAGGCTAAAAAACTTATAAATAATGACTGTTATTTTATGATGAAAAATGCTTAAGCTATTTAGAAATAGTACTGCATGAAGAAATTGAATTTCATATTTCTTTTATTTTATTTCATCATTTATCATTCTTTCTTTCTTTTCATCCCCCCTACCCCATGGGTGTGAGTTCTGGATGGCTGACTAACCAAGAGTAGTTGTGGTCGTGTTACACGTTGTGTCGTCTACCCTTCACCCTTACCCGTATGCAATCACACATGTAAACATGTCGGCAATACGTAACCTACATGTAGAATAAAATCCGAGCCAAATAACCATCTTGTCATTCTGTGTGGATTTGTGATAATATCTATGCAAGTCCTACGTGGCGTCGACTAGCCACCACCCTCCTTTCTTCGGAGAGAAGGGGGCAGGCGACACCATCCAAAGTAAATGCAAACTATATGAAGTTGTTTTAAAATATCATAACCATCCAGTCATTGCCAAATACATTAAATGTTTAAGAAATGTCCTAACCGTCATTGCCAGATACATAAAATGTTTTAAGAAATGTCCTAACTGTTCAGTCATGATCAGTGCTGTGAAGTCGTATTGAAAACATCACAATATAATTCAGAAGTCGTATTGAAAACATCACAATATAATTCAGCAACTATTTATCTTTCGTTCAAGCTATGGCATATAAAGAACACAACAATTGATAAATAATGAGTGCAGTGTATTATTTCGACATTAACTTTTCGCCCAAGTAATGTCATGAACAAGAACACATTTTGATCAATATAATGAGAGCAAAGTGTTAATTCAACACTAAGTTTAGTTTTCGTCCAAGTAATGTCATGCATAAGAACACATTTTGATTAATATAACGAGAGGAAGAAAATATTACTTCAGTAATGTTCTGCTATGTTACTTCTCTCTTAATGAAAGTCAGTAATATTCTGCTAGAATAGCTTTCTTACTTCTATCTTAATGAAGTTCATTAATATTCTGCTCGGATCTCTGTCACTTTTCTGTTAATGAAGTTCAGTAAGAGTCTGCAAGGATCTCTATGTTACTTCTCTGGTAATAAAGTTCAGTAAGAGTCTGCTAGGATTTCTATGTTACTTCTCTGGTAATAAAGTTCAGTAAGAGTCTGCTAGGATTTCTATGTTACTTCTCTGGTAATAAAGTTCAGTAAGAGTCTGCTAGGATTTCTATGTTACTTCTCTCTTAATGAAGTTCATTAATATTCTAATATTCTGTTCGAAACTCTGTGTCACTTCTCTGTTAGTTAATAAAGCTCATTAATAGTCTGCAAGGATTTCTATGTTACTTCTCTCTTCATAAAAGGAAGTAATCCTGCTAGGATCTATCTCATATCTCTCTCGTAATGAAACTCAATAATCCTTTACGAGGATCTCTCTGTTATTTCTCTCTTCATGACATTCGCTAACATAGGGCAAAAGTTTAGGAATATGAAGTAGAGTTTGACCAAGCCCCTATTTAGAAATATACTGAAGTAGAGTTTGACCAAACCCCTTTTTAGAAATTTACTGAAATAGAGTTTGACCAAATAATTAATTTCCATTTTAAATTTTAAAACGTACCTGTCAAGCAAATCACACTGTCCCGAATACCGACAGTTTAAAGAGTTAACATGCGAATCCCACCATTAAACAGTCGGTATGCCAATTGTACAATTATAAAGAGGAATGCCAGTTCCAGAATTATACAGTCGACATAATAATCCCATAATTAAACAGTCGAATGTAAGTTTTAAACATGTATTCTCTGTTTAACAATCCCCCCCCCAAAAAAAAAAATTATGCTTTAATGATTTTTTCAGCCATCTCGTTCTCCCTATTTATAACTCGTGAAGTGTGCACTACGTTTCAAAGCTGTCATTATTCTGAAGTAAATGTCATCATCGGACTCCCTATTTATAGCTCATGAAGTGTGCACTACGTTTCAAAGCTGTCATTATTCTGAAGTAAAAGTCATCATCGGACAAGAATAACAGTAACAGTTATTTGAATTAACAGATGGTTAACTAGTCTGACATTTAGGCAGTCTAGTGATAAAAGTCATATTTGAAAAGAATTGAAACAAATCTACATTTTGAATTCAGTCGATGATTAAAAGCAGAAATATTGAACTGAAACTGAAATTGCAGAAGTAATGAAACGCAGCATAATGGCAATACCGTGATGTCTTCATTCTGAAGTGAATATTTCTCTTTACCTGTTTTAAAGATGACAGAGCTACTTGACTCTGAGTTTCTTTTAAATTTTAGATTAATTTTCATATTCTGATGGATGAAATAAACATTCATTTCTCTTATGCACTTCTAAAGTATGTTTTGTTCTGTATGTTCAAGGGATGACAAAGTTATTTGTTCTTTCTTCTAACGAGTGTACCTATTGAAGTGTTAATTGGTGTCACAGATATTGTCACTGATTGACAAATGGTGTCACAGATATTGTCACTGATTGACAATTGGTGTCACAGATATTGTCACTGATTGACAACTGATGTCACAAATACTGTCACTGATTGACAATTGGTGTCACAGATACTGTCACTGATTGACAATTGGTGTCACAAATATTGTCACTGATTGATTTCAAAATGTGTATTTTTTTTTCCAAATTGGTATCACAGATAGTTTCCCTGATTGACTTCAAAAGTGTGAATTATGTTACATTTTTTTTCCAAATTGGTATCACAGATAGTTTCCCTGATTGACTTCAAAAGTGTGAATTATGTTACATTTTTTTTCCAAATTGGTATCACAGATAGTTTCCCTGGTTGACTTCAAAAGTGTGCATTTTGTTACATTTTTATGGATGTCACAGATACTGTTCCTGATTGACTTCAAAGTTTGCATTTTGTTACATTTTTATGGATGTCACAGATACTGTTCCTGATTGACTTCAAAGTTTGCATTTTGTTACATTTTTATGGATGTCACAGATACTGTTCCTGATTGACTTCAAAGTTTGCATTTTGTTACATTTTTATGGATGTCACAGATACTGTTCCTGATTGACTTCAAAGTTTGCATTTTGTTACATTTTTATGGATGTCACAGATACTGTTCCTGATTGACTTCAAAGTTTGCATTTTGTTACATTTTTATGGATGTCACAGATACTGTTCCTGATTGACTTCAAAGTTTGCATTTTGTTACATTTTTATGGATGTCACTGATACTGTTCCTGATTGACTTCAAAGTTTGCATTTTGTTACATTTTTATGGATGTCACTGATACTGTTCCTGATTGACTTCAAAGTTTGCATTTTGTTACATTTTTATGGATGTCACTGATACTGTTCCTGATTGACTTCAAAGTGTGCATTATGTTACATTTTTATGGATGTCACTGATACTGTTCTGGTTGACTTCAAAAGTGTGCATTATGTTACATTTTTATGGATGTCACTGATACTGTTCCTGATTGACTTCAAAGTGTGCATTTTGTTACATTTTTATGGATGTCACTGATACTGTTCCTGATTGACTTCAAAGTGTGCATTATGTTACATTTTTATGGATGTCACTGATACTGTTCCTGATTGACTTCAAAGTGTGCGTTCGATGTTTTTCCTGCTGTTAATATTTCGTGTTTGTTGTGAAAGAAACACGAAATAAACAACATAAATTAGCATAACGTATTACAGATGAATAACATTATAACAATAACATTAATATTGATCAAAACACATTTACACTTGTAATAATTCACGAGAGATACTAAATTGTTTACACCAGTATAGGAAATGCATTTCTAATATTTGCCTTGCAATCCACTTGCGTAATGACAGGAGAGTTTTGAAATGAATCATATGTAGTAGTGTGGGCGATGAAAAAATAACCCAAATGATTCTACTACTACTATCGCTACCACTACCAACACTTCTACTACTACTGCTTGTGACGCCAACGCTACCTAGTTAACCATCTCATCAAAATATGTTGTAGTTTACTTCTGATTGTAAGAATGTGTCGGTCAACTCTCGTTTGTATTGGAGAAATCTCATTTGTATGTCTCATTCGTCATAAAGTAAGCTAACAGTTCGGCCTCAAAATCCCCGTATGTAGTTAGTTCCTCTGGGAGTCTATTAAAGATCATATTGTCCTGTCCCTTCATACCTGTCACCGACTGGAGATCCATAAATTGTCCAGTAGACCTAATCTTATGGTACATTGCTCAAAACTAAAAACATATTCCTCAGTATTTTCCATCATTCTATTGAAGTAAGAAAGTGACATTTTACTTATCTTATTGCTATCTTCCTGTATTTTCACTTGATTTAAGCTAGGCTCTCTGTTTATTCTAACTGGGCAAAGGCTACCTCTCCTTTATCTTATTGCTATCTTCCTGTCTTTTCACTTGATTTAAGCTATCTCCTAACTGGGCAAAGGCTATCTCTCCTTTATCTTATTGCTATCTTCCTGTATTTTCACTTGATTTAAGCTAGGCTCTCTGTTTCTTCTAACTGGGCAAAGGCTACCTTTTGTTCAAGATCATTTTCAATTTCTAGCCCTTTTATACTTTCCAGTTTGTAATGTTTTGTCTCTTTCATTTCGTTATCTTCTCTATCAGCCTTTAATCTTTCTTTCTTATCTGCATAGCTTACAGCATGCTCTATAGTCCCGCATCCTGGAACATCCAAATCACTGGTTACACTTGTTACACTTGATACTGCTTCCATATCTGTATCCATCTCTTTCTTTCTTCCCTAGAATCTTCCATTTTTTTTAATTTGTAAAGATATGTCTAACATGGTCACTTGAAAACTTAGTTTACTGGCGAGTTATCTGACTGATTTACAAAAATATATTCACACACACTTAAGCAAATGATAAAATTTAAAATCTAATTATATAAAATGCACAATCAATATAAACAAGACAATTTCTACACATCAATATTAGAAATTATGGTAATACATGTATCAATACAATACACAATCAATGATACAAGTCAAAAAGGTAAATTAGAAAAAAATCTGAAAGAGAAAATAGGGATAGATAAAGCACAAGTTCTATATAGTGTTACACAAATAATGAGTGAGATAAGCGATATGTTAATTTGACTCTTTATGTCTATGCTAGGATAACTGAATGAGTGTATAACATTTAATCAAGCACTGTTGTAAAGTACTGTTAAAAGTCTATGCTTTTTTTTTTGATTATATTCATATGTTGTATATTTGATTGTTGATTTAATAAATTTATTAACCGTCTTGCACATATATAAACCGTTATGTTGGAATAATAGGGGTGGCTTTGGGCTCGTTAAATATAAATAAATGACGGATTTTTATTACTCCTTTAGTATACGTTTCCACCTGCAGAAACGTTTATGCAACAGTAAAACGTCAATCTTATTATTGTATTTAAAGAGCAGAGTTTTTACGACAACATTATAATCCACCAAGTGTGAGGCATAATCTTGTGGGAGGATTATTAATAATTATAAATTAAAATTCTCGATCATTATTTATGTGTTATTAATTAAGCATAATGAGTGAAGGGTGCCTAGAAGTGTCATACAACATTTGGTGATCTTTATATATTACATTGTTAATCTCTATATTTAGAACGTAACTTAATCTCAATATTTACAACGTTTGTTATCCCTATATATTAGGAGGTTTGTTAATCTCTATATTCAAGAAGAACATTGTATTTCAGAATTTATTTACCATCATTTGGAAAATATTTTATATTTTGTTTAAGAAATAAATACTAAAAGAAATGGAATTGTAATTAATAATGTTGTGATCATTTGTAACTGTTTTAACTATTGTTGTGATTGATAGTTTGTACCTGTAACAGTTGAGTATTTCAATGCTTTCGACTTCAGGTCATTTTACCGACTAATGACAAAACGAACAGAGCCGTTATACCGACTAATGACAAAACGAACAGAGTTATACAGACTACAGGTGATATTAACAAAACCCTTTTCATATTATTCTTTTAACGAACTACATAACAATGTTTCCAACTTTAAAAAAATCCCATTGCAGTAAAATATTAATAGAACACGAATACGTGTATATGTACTTAATAATTTTAAATAATTTTAAGAAATAGTTGCACGCTTTACAAATTTTATAACCGTTTCCAACAATATAATATCGACAGGTAAAGTCAAATTGACGTCTGAATTGCTTGACAATTTGACAAGGCCAAATGAAAACGTCGATAGAAACAAAGATGTTACCTCTATAACTGTTCGTTTAGTACAAGCGTGCAGTCGATTGCTGCTAATTTTTATTTTTAAATTGGCGTTATGGCTTTTCAGGAACATGTACTAATAATAAGCAAGAACAAAACAATTCAAGTCCGGCATTTTGTCAAGTTTCGTTTAAATATTCAGGACAGTGACTAACTTAACTGACATTTGTGTTGGTTATAAAACTGCCTACTGAAAAGTCTGTACAACATTTACTTCCATTATGTAAAGCCCAGAGACAAAATGATAAATTTATTAAGTATTAATACCTTTCGTTGCTTTAATAACTCACCTTTAATCATATTTATAAATCACATCAGACTAAATTTCATATTTACTCAATTAAGTGGACTTAGATACAAAAGGTCAGGATTAAGCAATACATAAACATTATTTTCTGTAATCTATTTGAGTCGATCCAGCTGTCATATATTTTCTTTTCCCGTTCATCTTTTTATTTTTCTTTTACTCAGTTCTTTTAGTTCACTTTTCTCTTTACTCATCTTTCGTATTTCACTTTCCTTTTTACTCAACTTTCATATTTCACTTTCCTCTTTACTCAGCTTTCGTTTCTAACTCGCCCCATTACTCATCTTTCATTCGTTCGTCCGGTGATAGAATGTAACTCGCCCCATTACTCATCTTTCATTCGTTCGTTCGGTGATAGAATGTAACTCGCCCCATTACTCATCTTTCATTCGTTCGTTCGGTGATAGAATGTAACTCGCCCCATTACTCATCTTTCATTCGTTCGTCCGGTGATAGAATGTAACAAACAATATGTTGCTATTGTGCCAGTAATGTGTAATCATTCCGTAGTCAAAGCTGAAATATAATAACGTTTTTGTGGCTATGAGGTGTAATCATTTAATAAAGAAAACGGAAACATAATTTTGATATTGTGACTGTAAGATTGTAATCATTTCATAAGCAATGCTCAAACATAATTTTGATATTGTAAAGTGTAATCATTTCAGAAGCAAAGATGAAATATAATATTGTTATTGTGCAGGTAATCATTTAATAAGCAAAGCTGAAACATAATATTGCTAATGTGCCTGTAAGGTGTAATCATTTAATAAGCAAAGCGGAAAGTCAGCGAAAAACATGTTGACTTTTTTAATGTCGCATCACATATCGACACAAACAAGGTTATCTGTTCAGTGTTAAGTATAACTGTCAAACATCTGTAGCATTTTGCTCAGAGGACCCCGTTTCAAATATCGGTAATTTCTGGGCAAGTCTTCAAATCTTCACGCATGTCTTGTGACTTTGTTTGAGTTTTACTACAGACTTGACTTTATTACAGTTCTGTCACCAAACCTCTTGACTGAGGGCTAGTGACATTTGTTACTATCTCACAATACAATGTATATTCTTATAACTACAATCCTGACAGACTCATACACAGGACTATGTTAAAATTGTTTCCTACTTAGACAAGAATTTAATAAAATCGGTGATATGGAATTACCGTCACCAGACAAAATATATCGTGACAGACAAAATATCCCAATGTCAAAGGTATAGAATAATACCTTGTGACACCAGTCACAATATCCCAATGCAAAAAATATGGAATAACATCTTGTGAAACCAGACAAAATATCCCAAGGTCAAAGACCTGAAATAACACCTTTGACACCAGACACAATATCCTAATGCCAAAGACTGAAATAACACCTTTGACACCAGACACAATATCCTAATGCCAAAGACTGAAATAACACCTTTGACACCAGACACAATATCCTAAACTACCTAAAGCCAAAGACTGAAATAACACCTTTGACACCAGGCACAATATCCTAAAGCCAAAGACTGAAATAACACCTTTGACACCAGGCACAATAACCCAATGTCAAAAATATGGAATAACATCTTGTGAAACCAGACAAAATATCCCAAGGTCAAAGACCTGAAATAACACCTTTGACACCAGACACAATATCCTAAAGCCAAAGACTGAAATAACACCTTTGACACCAGGCACAATAACCCAATGTCAAAAATATGGAATAACATCTTGTGAAACCAGACAAAATATCCCATTGTCAAAGACCTGAAATAACACCTTTGACACCAGTCACACTATCCCAATGCCAAAGACTGAAGAATAGAGTAACAAGTGACGATATGTGGAAAGGAGAGACTGTGTATTAGGGAGGTAGAATATTGCATGAGGATGTATGGAAATAAGAGACTATGCGTATATAAGGAGGTAGAATATTGCATGTATGGAAATAAGAGACTATGTGTATATAAGGAGGTAGAATATTGCATGTATGGAAATAAGAGACTATGCGTATATAAGGAGGTAGAATATTGCATGTATGGAAATAAGAGACTATGTGTATATAAGGAGGTAGAATATTGCATGAGGATGTATGGAAATAAGAGACTATGCGTATATAAGGAGGTAGAATATTGCATGAGGATGTATGGAAATAAGAGACTATGTGTATATAAGGAGGTAGAATATTGCATGAGGATGTATGGAAATAAGAGACTATGCGTATATAAGGAGGTAGAATATTGCATGAGGATGTATGGAAATAAGAGACTATGTGTATATAAGGAGGTAGAATATTGCATGAGGATGTATGGAAATAAGAGACTATGTGTATATAAGGAGGTAGAATATTGCATGTATGGAAATAAGAGACTATGTGCATATAAGGAGGTAGAATGATGATAAATGCGAAAGAGTGCGTAGGTGGATATGTGTATAAAAGTCACAATGATGGATTTCATTATGAACACACCCTTAAGTGTCAAAATTCACACCGTAAAGAAAACTCTGAAAAGATCAAGGAGAACTTTTAATTATCCCGAAAACAAGAATAACGGACAGACATATTGAAGAAAAGACAAAAGACAAATTTTAATTATCCGATAAAAACGAATAACTGTCAGGTATTAATGACAAAAAAAAGCAAGGACAACCTTTTATTATCACGATAAATAGAATAACTATAAGATTTTATGAACAAAAGACCAAGGGAACTTTTAATTTACCCGAAAAAGAAAATAACTGACAAATAACAAGAACAAATGAAACATAGATTGCCTGAAGAAGGTGGGGGGTAAATGTCTGGTAGTAAAAGGGTGCTCCTAGAGGAGTGTATAGGCATTTTTTTATCACGAGAAAATCACAAAATGACGTTACTTTTTGATGTTTACTACCGTTGCTTGTCAATTAGTCTGACTCCCGTGACTCATTATTTAGGCAAAAAAGCCTATATATATGTTTGCTCCTGTACTCAGATCAACCGGAGACCAACAGAAGGGAGCAAGATTTTCGAGCAGTTCTTGTCAAGAATGAAGCAGATCTGGCCACTAACCATTGTGCTATTGGCAATCGTAAGCGCAGTCGCAGGTAATACTTTCATATTTCAGTCAGTCATTATCTCCCCTTGTGTCATGTTAATATTTCTCTTTTACAGCTAGAATTGATTTGTTGCATTCGCTTAGTTCATGACGAATTGACAATTACATTAATTTTGGTTCAAATGAAATTTTAAGCTATCATGGGCAAGAAAGCGAGAAAACTTAATTTCTATCTTTCCATAGCTTGTAGAAGATCTTTATTTAAGCACAAAATGTTACCGGGTCAATATTTCAGTAATTTGATCCAAAGTATGTCTTTAAGTAAAGAGATGAAAAAGAACAACACCCGCATTTAATTATTTTTGCCTTCCTTTGTAGAATCATACCATTGTTTTCTTGTTGAGTCTTGTTTTTATTTCTGCAATTATGTAATGGTAAAGCAGTGGCCATGTTTTGTTAAGGTTGCTAAACTTTACCTTTACCTCAAGCAATATGTAGCTTTTGTCCAGGGTAATTCTTGCACTTTTATGGGTATATTAATAAATTTAATCCCTAGGTCTGAGCTTACCAAATGTACAACCTGTTTAGGTCTTTCTTTTCCCTTATCTATATCTCTTGTGGCTCAGCCCCCATCCCATCTAATTAGGCAATAATTCTTAGAAAGTCATAAAGTTAAGATTATGCGTAAACTCTACCGAGGAACAAGTCACATGAACTCCACAACACGATGCAAGATTACAGAACAGAGCGTAACATAAATTCAACAGATTAATTAAACACATAAAAAATGCACAAACACAAACATATGACAAAGATAATGAAGTGTAAAAGATATCAACTACAAAATGTTTTTTGTTGCACCTTTTGTCTGATTTACAAATCTGCAACACACGTTTGATTTCATAAATGTCGCTGCTTTCAACATTCATGCACAGAAAAATAAAATAAATATGAACTCTCTGTCCCCTGGTGTACAAAGATAATTATTAGTGACCAAATACTAACATACAAACAATATAATTAGAATCTAGGTCACCAGAGCGTCACCTTTGGCTTCACAGGTGTGAAAGAATCCAGGACAGCTAATAAAATTTACTCCCAATGAAGTTTTGCGCAAAAGTCTTTAATCCAAGTACGAAATCTCCTTACAGTGAAACCTGCCGCACTCAGAAATCAATTTTAATGAAATTCACTCCCAGTGGAATTTCTCGACAGAATCCTAGGGGATCTGTACTGTTACCATGACTGGCTTTTGTGGACTTCTGATTGAGTGTGTTTCGCTCACACTTATCCCAGAAGTCGCAATAGACCTTTCATCTTCACGATGTTCTCGGTCTTGGTCTGCTCCTGGGGGATCCCCACAGCCTCGCGGTGCGTCTGAGGTGGAGGGCAGGAGGGCTGATGGAAGGGGGTGAAACAGGTTGCACCAGTTTGGCGCACACCCTCTTGTACATTTATGGGTATATTAACAAATTTAATCCCTAAGTTTGATCTTATCAAATGTACACCTGTATAGTCCTATGTAGAATTTGTGGCACCCATGTATATTTGCTGCTGATACAGATGTGCAGTGTACTTTTTATTTTACACTGGGTCAGTTTTGTTGCTTATACTAGCATTGATTAATGTTTTTTTTAAATTAGATCTAAAGTTTACCTGATGCCGGTTAGTACAGAGAGTTCAAAACAAACCTAACATAACTCATGGGCAAGGCATTGTTTATATTACTGGGTTACAAAATTTGTTGAATATATTAGCCATCATATTTATATTAGTGCGTTATAAACATTGTTCAGTATGTTAACCGCGATATACTGTGCGCAGTCTTGTTGTTTGTAAACGATTATTAAATGCGATATACCAGTGGTCCCCAACCTTTTCATCGCCGCGGACTGGTCAACGTTTGATAATGTTACCGCGGCCCGATGATGTGTGTGTGGGGGGGACGTTGATTGTTTATATTTTAGAATACTGTGCGCAGTCTTGTTGTTTGTAAACGAGTGCGATGGCAAGCCTTATGATTTAGTGCATTGCATGTGTTCCCTTGAAATAATGAACAAAATCAATGTTTGACATTTTGCCTTCTGTTGATATAATGAACAAAATCAATGTTTGACATTTTGCCTTCTGTTGATATAATGAGCAAAATCAATGCTCGACAATATGTGAGATCTGTTGAAATGGAACTGACGAAATTGTGTGTCGTAAGTACCGTTCACGGCAAAGTGACTCTCTATTATATGTTACCACAAACTATGTGTCGTAAGTAATGTTTGCAGCAGAAATGACAATTAACTGCGCCTCCCAAATATAAAAAACAACCACGCGATGCACTTTTTCAACCAAAGAAAGCCAGACTTGAAAAAGAGTTAATAACGAGAAATGTATTCTCGACAGTAGGGGTTAACTTTCGCACAGCTGTTAATCGATCATCCAGAAGCATTCACACATAACATTCATGGGGTGGGGGACCATAGCAATGAAATATGAACTGATGAATAAAAAAATAAAAGATAACGAAATCAACAAAAGGACTAGCGGTGAACAATCGTGTTACAAATGTGCCCGAACCAGAGATATGTATAATTACAAAAGAGAGAATATGTGACCTGTCACTATCATGTCACAAATTTCGCTCACTGAATGATATATTACATTATTATATAAAATTTTGAAATCTCTTTCTTGTCACAATTATATTATAATCCTAACACAATAAGCGACGTCATTGTGCAGCCCATGACGCTTTGTGCGGAACGACAAAAATACGTCCTTACTCTGGCGCAGGTCGAATTATTGGTGGCCAAGAGGCGAAACCGGGTAGTTGGCCTTGGCAGGTATCTTTACGACTGTGGAAAAGTCATCAATGTGGCGGGTCACTCATCCATCCATCGTGGGTATTGACGGCTGCGCACTGCTTTGTACGGTACGTCCAAGTTGAGAGAATATTGAATTTTATCAAGCTTGAAGAAATTAAAGAAAATATTTAATTCATACTTAAATTAGTATTTCATATTTAAAAAACAAAGACATTTAGTCATTAACAATTAAGGAAATTTCTGTTGGAATGTTCAGAAATAAACAATACTTTTGTTTAGTAGACATATCTCCTTATTCAAGTACTCTATAGACAACAGTTTGTAGACATGTCTCTCAATTCAAATGCTGTATAATCAACAGTCTGTAGACATGTCTTCTTATTCAAGTGCTCTATAGTCAACCGTTTGTAGACTTGTCTCCATATTTAAGTACTCTATAGACAACGGTTTGTAGGTCTTGCACACACGTACACTCTCAACCTTTTTCAGTTACTGTGTGTGACGGATTCTGACCAAATTCTGTGTCACAAACTCCTGACCCATATCTGAGAAATTCAAAATCATATTCGAATGAATTCCTTTGTTAGAATCTTTCCCGTCGTACACCAGTATGAGGAAAACACAGAGAGTTCAACCTATGTTATGCAACTTTAGACGATAGTCGAGAAAGTTTGAATCAACAAGCATACCTAGTGATCTAGTCACGTGATGCATTCATGCACTTCTATAAATACTCTTGATGCGATAAAATACTTCACTCGCACACAGACCGACCGGACACACACACATCTGCTCACGAGCATCTTAGTCGCCAAATATTTTGCTGAGTCGTAAAGGGAGCATTGAAAACCCGTTGTCTTTTATGTAAAGTCTACTTAAGAAGGTAACACATCTACTTCTTACAATATTATTGCATTTTACTATTTGTATTTTCTCCTCTGAACATACGTGATTCGATAAGAATGACTAAAAGCCTAAAAGTTCATTGTATATAAATTAACTGTAACCTTTTAACTTTAATTTGTATAAACTTTAATTCTCTTGTGCCGCAGAATGTCTGTGTACGTTGCGAATTTCTATGTAATTCAAATGACTTTCTTGCGTGTAATTTCATTGTTAAATTGTAAATCACTCATGCTTAATTTGGATTATATTTTATTCTCCTTTGTATAAATTTCATTTTTAATGAAGTAAATGTTTGGAAATTCATACAATCATGTAATGTTAAAAATAACACACATGTGAATTATATCGTATCTTTTATGAATATAAATATATTGTAAAAGACATGATAGTCGAAGATTTAAACTATGCGCATTGTTATCATCACGTGCATTGGATTTGTGAATGTAAATGCAAATCGAACATAGGAATTAAATTCTATTCCAGAGCGGGTTTTTCCTTCTTATACTACGTATTATTGCCACCTTCGTTTCTACATTGGGTGCGTGTTCCTTTGTTCAACCTTGGTCGGATGATGTTACAAGTACCGTGCCGCCATCGTTGATGATGTTATGCCAATGTACATCTTTAGAGTGACAATCGAGAGACGATGTGTTACTGGAATCTACTGATAGTACGACGCAAGCATCGCTTGATATGTGGAAGGATCGAACTGACCTTAGACCACGTATTTATCAAGAGTACTGAGACAGATAAGTAACTGATCTGGACTCTGAATTAATGGAATGTGTTGAGCAAACAATTTCTCGTAACATTAACTTTCATGGATTAAAATAAGCACCTCGAACTTGCCTTAGTTTAGATCTGAAGCTGTGTCTTCGTAATTGATTGTTATTGTTAAATCTTAATTATTAAATTCTTTTATTGTTAATACCTCTTTCGTAGTGATTTTTATGCATATAGACCTAATCGTGGTTTGGATGGGGGATCGATTGAGCTAAATGTAACATTCTGAATGCATAAAGATTTAAGAGAGTTTTAACGGTTTCCAAGCCGGCTATTGTACACAAGTTTGTCTGTTCGTGAATCTGTTTGTCTGTACTACAAAGGCGCATTTTCATATGAGACGAAAGATAAATTTGAGCAACCAGTCTGTTTAGGGAAAGAGGAGAGATTAATTTATCTAATTAAATTAAGGTTTTGTAAAATTCCTAAGCAGGGTCTCTAAATAAAAATTGGACATCTAACACTGTGATTACTCTTTCATATTTGTCCATCACATCTTAGAAAAACTATTTCTCTCCACATGACAACATATCTATCTATCTATCTATCTATCTATCTATCTATCTATCTATCTTACTATCTATCTATCTATCTATCTATCTATCTATCTATCTATCTATCTATCTATCTACCTACTTACCTACCTACCTATTTACCTATCTATCTATCTATCTATCTATCTATCTATCTATCTATCTATCTATCTATCTATCTATCTATCTATCTATCTATCTATCTATCTATCTATTGTCTTTTTGGTCCTGTTTGTGCAGGAGTATATGGTGAGCAATCCTATGAAAGATATTTGACACTATAATCATGGTAGTCTTTTGGTGAATATCTAGGGAAAGAGACTTTTTTAAAATTAAAGTTGACAGTCCCCTTTATAATTGATGCATTATTTTATTAAATCTTTGTGAAATTCAGTTTTCTTCATTACGTATTTATTATTTTAATATTCATTGTAAAATTCAGATTACCTAATTATTTTAATATACCATTATATCATTAATTGATATATTATTTTAATAAACCGTTTTATCATTCAGTCTAATTTACTCTTTATATACTTTTTATAATATCCAAAGTCCAATACTAAACTGAATTGGTCATGATGGGCCATTATTAATTTCTTCATTATATTTTAGGAAATTATGTATAATATTTATTTTAATTAGTAACATGGTCTCCTCCGACTGGACTGTCGTGGTGGGTGAGCATAATGTAACGACGAAAGACCCTAACGAACAAGAAATTGAAATTGAAAGGATCATCAAGAACAGATACTTCAATTATTTTACCGCGGAAAACGACATTGCGCTAATCAAGTTGAAGAATCCCGTTAAACTGTCTGATTACGTCAACGTAGTTTGTCTTCCGACCGACCCTGAAACTCCTGGCAAGAAGGCTTTCGTCACAGGATTTGGAGAGACAGAATGTATGTGACAATAACTAGAATGAACTCTTATTCAGGTGTCGGTATATAGTTTTAGAATTTATTACAAGGTACATTATTTATTCTCCATAAATTGTTCTTGATTTATAAAGTGACAAATACTAACCTTTTCTCACTATTTAAAATAATTAATAATATTTTCAAAATCACACTTCTTGCATAGTATGTGAAATACAACTAACACTGTTCTTATCACACTAGTTTTTGTATAATACGTGGCATGGTGCTAATTTATTCTCATTACAGCATTCTTGTATAATACGAGACATGGTGCTAATTTATTCTCATTACAGAATTCTTTGTATAATATGTGGCATGGTGCTAATTTAGACTGATTACATCATTCTTAGTATAATACCTGACATAGTGCTAATTCACTCTTATGGCAAGAAGTCTTGTTCAGTGTATGAAAACAACACTAAATTATATATTGACTTAGACCGTAAACGACTTATTATTCTTATTCAATCTCCTTGTTTAGTAGTGATACTAAACTATTTACTGAATATTAGTTCTTTGTGAAAGTACTGAAGATCTATTCTTGTTACATCGATTTTTACATAGCATTATGTTACATGAACAATTAGGCTTATGTGAAAACAAAACTGACCTGTTCTTACTGAAATGTTTCTAATTCTGTATAAAAAAAAAAAGAAAGAAAACAACTAAACATTTTTTATTATGGCGTTGTCTTGAGACTCTATGTTAACGCTTTAATAATATCTTAAGCATGTGAATACTTTACTAATCTCTTAGTATTTGAACATTACTCTCTTAGTATGTGAAGTCATACGAAAATCTGACTGTGAACTTTGCACTATACTGATTTGTGAGCACTGTAATGATTTGTTAGTATATAAACACTTCGAGAATTTTTTTGCTCAGTGTCACTTGTACTAAATCCTACACTTAATTGATGATGGATTTATGTAAAACTTGTGATAACCGTTACCACACTTTAGTATGTTGTAGCAGAATTGGGAATTCAAAGCACTTTGTTCGAGGTGAAATGAACAGGAAGATTTCCGAAATGTATTTAGAAAAAAATTAAGGAAATAAGTTTAAATAATAAGAGGTCTTATAGAATAGACATTTCCTATTATTAATAAGATGGGAAAATTCACCCCAATGTGAATAAAGAGTAGATAAATACAAATTGAGTGAAGATATATCCGTCTGCAGACATGCAACATTAGATGACAGATCTGATTGTATAGAAGCCTAATTAGTAAGATAACTGAATGTACACAATCCAACTTAGTAAGATAACGGATTGCACACAATCCTGATTAGTAAGATAACTTATTTCACACAATCCCGATTAATAAAATAACTGATTAGTAAGATATCTGATTGTACACAATCCTAATTAGAGAGATAACTTATTACACACAATCAATTAGTAAGATAACAGATTGCAAACAATACTGATTTGCAAAATAACTGATTGCACACAATCCCGATTAATAAATAACTGATGTTGTACAATGTACACAATACTAATTAGTAAGATAATGATTATGCACAATCCTGATTAGTAAGATAACTGATTGTACACAATTCTAATTATAACTGATTAGGTATAAGAAAAATAATAAGTAAATTAACTGGTTGTACTCAAAACTAATTAGTAAGATAACTTATTGTACACAAACCTAATTAGTAAAATAACTGATTATACACGACCTGTATTATAACATAATTCACTGTACACAAGCTGTGTTAGAAGATAACTGACTGTACACAAGCCTGGTTAGATGATAACGCGTTGTACTCAAGTTAGTTTTGCAAAAAACTAGCCCTTTTAAGATAACTGACTGTACACAAGCCTGGTTAGATGATAACGCGTTGTACTCAAGTTAGTTTTGCAAAAAACTAGCCCTTTTAAGATAACTGACTGTACACAAGCTTTATTTGAAAACAACAGACTGAAAAACAAGCTTTATGTGAGGATAACTGACTGTACAAAAGCTGTATTTGAATGTAATTGACTGTGTCTAAGCCTAAGTAGAGGACAGACACCTAATACACAAACTGAGTTTGAAGATACATCCCGATACAAACAAGCTGAGTGTGAAGAAATATTTCTTATGGTCTGCCTGTTGACAAATACTTTTCTCGAATTACCAGATGACATGTTTTCCACTATCTTAAACATGGATAAGTAAAGGACATGTTTACCGTTTTCCACTAGCTTATCCATGGATAAGAATAGATATTTACCGTTGTCCTCGAGATTATCCATGAATAAGTAAAAAACGTTTACCGTTTTCCACTAGCCTAATCAATGATAAGTATGTGATTTCTATCGTGTTCAACCAGCGTGCCCATAGATAAGTAAAGATTTTTACCGCGTTCAACTAGCGTGCCCATGGATAAGTAAAATATTTTTCCGTGTTCAACCAGCGTGCCCATGGATAAGTAAAGATTTTTACCGCGTTCAACTAGCGTGCCCATGGATAAGTAAAATATTTTTCCGTGTTCAACCAGCGTGCCCACGGATAAGTAAAGATTTTTACCGTTTCTTTTTTACTAGCTTAATCAATAAGTACGGGAATGTTTATCGTGTTCAACTGGAGTGCTCATAGATTAGTAAAGGATGATTACCGTTTTCCTATCGATCGATTGAGCCCACCGACCGACTGTTTCTGAGTGTTATATTTAATGAGAAGAAATAAATTGGCGGTTTTAAAGTATGTTATTTTATTTTCATTTACTTTTAGAGTACTAAATATTAAAAAAAAAATAAAACTCGATATTATATTCTACAGTATTTATAATCACCCCGTCAGAAAATAAGTGGTGCTAACCAAACTTATGTGAAAACAGAATCACCTGAAATATATATTTAACGTTTTATTGATAGATATCGTGTGTAAACAGAACCACATAATTATTTTGTATGTTGTATTGCCAATCAGCAAAGTCAGACTTCGAGAAGCGTGCTACTAATGTTTTGTGTGAACGTGATTCACACACTATATTAACTTGCAATCTGGTGATTCAAAAAGTTGTGATTCATGTAAAGTTTACCGCTAGTTTATGTACTAACCCAATTTATTTTACTCGCCTGTCACAGATGTAACTGAGGTCGCTTTCAAACCGCTACTATGTTAACCCTTTCTCTATGAGTACCCAAAAATTATATAACATTAACCCGTTCTCTCTGAATAACACAGATTTACATAATATTAACCGTTTCAATCTGAGTATCAATGATTTCTCTCCTAATATCAAAGTAATAATGAATATTAATGATGTCTCTCAGAGTATCAAAGATTTATAAGATAACACACTTTCTCTCTGAGAATAAAAAAGAATGTAACTTTAACACTCTTTCTCAAACATTAAATTAATTATGTGACATTAAGCTTTGCTCTCTTATTATATAACATTTAAGTTATATTAACCATTTATCTCGAGTAAAAATATATATCTAATACTAATACTTTCTTTCTGAGCATCTGAGATTTATATAACATTAACCCTTTCTGTCTGAGTATCAGGGATTTAAATAACAATAACCATTTCTGTCCCAGTATCAAAAATTTATGTAACATTAACCCTTCCTGTCTGAATATAAGAGATTTATATAAATTAAACCCTTCTGTCTATTAATATTTATACAACATTAACCATTTCTGTCTGAGTGTCAGAGATTTATATAAAATTTACCCTTTCTTTCTATCAGTGATTTATGTAACATTCACCCATTCTTTCTCAGTATCAAAGATTTATGTTAACGTTGCCTCATTTTGTCTGTGTGTCTGATAAGTGTAAAATAGTGTATTTGTGTGTGTGAGTGTGTGCGTGAGGATGAGTATGTTGTGCAATTGTGTACATGAACGAGGAAAAATGTATTCATTTTATATATATATAATATCATTAACCATTTCTGTTTGAGTATCAGTGATTTATATAACATTAACACTTTCTGAGTCCAGTCATTTGTATAATATTAACCATTTCCGTCTGAGTGTCATTGAATTATATAACATTAATCCTTTCTGTCTGAGTATAATTGATTTATATAACATTAATCCTTTCTGTCTGATATAATTGATTTATATAACATTAAACCTATCTGTCTGAGTGTCAGTAATTTACATAATATTAACCATTTCTTTTTTAGCATCAGGGATTTATACTTTAAATCAAAACATTTAATTGTGTTTGCAGCCACTTGTTGTCCGGAAGTTCTTCAACAGGCGGAAGTTATCATCATCGACATAAACACGTGTAACAGTAGTGACTATTATGGTGGCCGAATCCGTGAACACGTGATGTGTGCAGGTTACCCGGAAGGCGGCATTGATACATGCAAAGTAGGTTAATGTGAACTGAAGTGAATGATTTTGTTCACCTAATATTATGGGATTAGTGAAGTTAAAGAAATCACAAGAAGGCGGTCTATAACTTCACTAATCCCATAATATGATTGGCTGCAAAGTGAAATTAGTGACTCACCAATTAATTGTTTGGAAGTTGTTGTAAACAGATGAGCGCAATTAAATCATACCATGGGGTTAGTTAGAGAATTGTCTTCTTCGGATACTATTTAAAGATTAGTAGTAAACTGATGACCGCAATTAAATCATACCATGGGATTAGTTAGAGAATTGTCTTCTTCGGATACTATTTAAAGATTAGTAGTAAACTGATGACCGCAATTAAATCATACCATGGGATTAGTTAGAGAATTGTCTTCTTCGGATATTATTTAAAGATTAGTAGTAAACTGATGACCGCAATTAAATCATACCATGGGGTTAGTTAGAGAATTGTCTTCTTCGGATATTATTTAAAGATTAGTAGTAAACTGATGACCGCAATTAAATCATACCATGGGATTAGTTAGAGAATTGTCTTCTTCGGATATTATTTAAAGATTAGTAGTAAACTACAGTTAATGATCTTCGTTTTGCAATTAAGTTAGCAGCAACATAAAATTAATGATCTCCATAAAATGAAATCATTCGATTAGTAGTGAAGTTAAATTGAATACATTAAATAATAAGGTAATTTTATTCGATAAACAGTAAGCTCAGTAACATCTTATAAGATTATTAGTCAACAATATAATTTGACCAACCTAATGTTATAGAAATAGTAGAAAAGTAAAGTATTGACCCATTTAAGTAATTTTTAAGATTGTAGTTTAGTCGTTAAAGTACATGACCTAATGTGAGCGTTTTAAGTGAGGTTGATTATTTATTGTGTTCTAAGAATCGAATGGAAATATTGAATTTCTATGAAGTGTTGTCATCATTGATCTTACAGCTCTCAGTATATTGGTGAAGGAAAACACACACAGCCACATGTGTGTGTGTGTGTGTGTGTGTGTGTGTGTGTGTGTGTGTGTGTGTGTGTGTGTGTGTGCGCGCGTAGATTTAATGCTCATTTAACTCCAGTACTGTTTATCTCAAGTCTAGTATTTGACTGTCTCATCAATGACTTTGGTCGACAGATGTTATACCTGAAACGTTTGATTATAAGATTGCAGTTACTACATGGATGATTCTATTAAACAATGTAATGATTATGAGATTACAGTTACTACAAGAGTGCTTCTGTTAAACGTAGTATTGATTATATGACTCCAATTACTAAATTTATGCTTCCGTTAACGTTGCGTTTATACTAAACGTTTTCGTTACAAAGGTTTTTTATTCTGACGCATCATTGATCACCAAAAGAACAAAATTAAAATAATAGTTTACTTTGAATAAAAAAGCAGAAAAAAAGAAATCTTAATATTTACCGAAAAAGGCATATAATTTTGTGTGTGTGTGTGTGTGTGTGTGTGTGTGTGTGTGTGTGTGTGTGTGTGTGTGTGTGTGTGTGTGTGTGTTCTTGCAGGGAGACTCTGGCGGGCCGCTTGTGATCAAGGAAAAGTCGCACTGGGTTCAGTACGGCATAACGTCACACGGTCCATGTGCTGGTTCGTTATTAATGTTTCACCGATCACAATATTATCAGCAAGAAGCATATTTTACCACATGGTTAATTAAATTATACATACTTTACCATTTATCAGACGACTAAGTGAAATATATATATATATATATATATATATATTGTACCATTTATCACATGACTAAGTGAAATATACATAGCTTTATCAGATGGCTAAGTGAAATATATATAACTTACGTTTATCACATGACTAAGTGAAATATACATAACTTACGTTTATCACATGACTAAGTGAAATATACATAACTTCAGATGGCTAAGTGAAATATATTCATACTTTACGTTTATCAGATTGCTAAGTGAAATATACACACATTACCGCTCATAAGATGGGTAAGTGAAATATACAACCTTTACCGTTTATCAGAAGGCTAAGGGAAATATAGCAATACATTCTATACCGCTTATCGGATGGCTAAGTGAAATTTGACCACATTATTCTGATTCATTGAGTGACTGGGGGTAATTCAGACAATTTACTATTTCCGTCAGATCTGAGTATGTCCTTCATTCCTAAAAGTGTATTGAAGTCAATTTACTATTTCCGTCAGATCTGAGTGTGTCCTTCATTTCTAAAAGTGTATTGAAGTCAATCTACTATTTCCGTCAGATCTGAGTGTGTCCTTCATTCCTAAAAGTGTATTGAAGTCAATTTACAAAATAAAACTCACGGTTGAAATGTATATCGCTCACAGAGACAAGCAAGACATGAAATAAACATCAAACATTGTGTAACGGTCGCTGTTTCAAGTCATAAAAGCGAACAAATATAAACAATACGTAACATGAACAACTCCCAAGCAGTGTAACATTTCCTACTGTAAGTCTTAAATACGCAGAGAAATAAACAATACGTAACATAAACAACTCCCAAGCAGTGTAACATTTCCTATTGTAAGTCTTAAATACGCAGAGAAATAAACAATACGTAACATAAACAACTCCCAAGCAGTGTAACATTTCCTATTGTAAGTCTTAAATACGCAGAGAAATAAACAATACGTAACATAAACAACTCCCAAACAGTGTAACATTTCCTATTGTAAGTCTTAAATACGCAGAGAAGTAAACAAAACGGAACATAAACGTCAACTAATCGACTAATCAGTTCACAACTCCACACTCAAATAGTGAAATCTCTTATACTCACGTAACACCTGAACTAAACGTTTATCTACTTTCATTTTATAAAACACAACAACTTAAATTTATCTACTCTCTTAATATACAGCACTTGAACTAAATACCAATCTCACAGTGCAAATATTTATCTAGTCATACATGTCACTTTACTAATCATGTTTAAAACATCAAGTAATTATTTAATTTCATGCAATTCGTGTACTGAAACACATACAATCTCACACTTTCAAAGAGTTAATCAACTAAAGCAGTTTATCACACTATAGACAGCATATTAATATATCTGTAATGAACGAATTATTAATAAGTTTACTAACGAACAATAAACCATTATCCACTTTAAATATTGTTCAAAATCATAAAAGGTACAGCAATAACCATTATGAATGAAACTGTTTACTAAAATTCCATTTAAAATTAATACTTTAAAAAGAATCAATATCTAATTACAACATTTAATCACATTTCCTACTGCATACATCATGTTAATATTGTCAGTAAAACATTAAAACCGCAGGATGTTTTGCATACCACACATTAATATTTATCTGGTATCCACTGCACCCACATTTCTCATTTACGGAATGCGTAATATATGAAAAATATTGGAAAGGGGAAAGTGTTCTTTATTTATACACTTATTATTTTTGTATTTCTTATTTTATTTATAGCAAACCCAATCTTTCTGAAGTTAAAGAGAACCCAATCATGTGTAATTTTGTTTCAGTTTTAGAGAAATGCTTTCTTGAATGATCTAAAGCTAATTCCAGATTTCCTATGTTATTCACAGAACCTAAAAAACCAGGTAAATACACACGGGTGTTTGACTTTATTCCTTGGATTCAAGAAACTCTAGCCCGTTATGGTTAGCTGAACTGCCGACATCCTAGTGATCAATAGTTTGACCAGTGGACACAGTTGACTTCACATTGGACTCCTCCAGAGAGCAACTTTTCATGTTCACTATTTTTGCTTGATGTTGATGTGATTATACTCTGATTTTTTGTCAGTTATGACAGTTACTCTAATGACAACTGCAAATTCAAAATTGTCTGTCAATGTGATTGATAATTATCTTTGCATATACATGAATATTATTGAATAAAAATCTTTCAAATTGAATTTTTAAAAAAGCCTACAAATTCTTGCTAAGGCATGAATACATTTATCTTTTTTCTCTAGGGGTACATAGAGGTGTTATCTATCTATCTATCTATCTATCTATCTATCTATCTATCTATCTATCTATCTATCTATCTATCTATCTATCTATCTATCTATCTATCTATCTATCTATCTGTCTGTTTGTCTGTCTCTCTCCATCCATCCACCCATCTATCTATCTATCTATCTATCTATCTATCTATCTATCTATCTATCTATCTATCTATCTATCTATCTATCTATCTGTCTGTTTGTCTGTCTCTCTCCATCCATCCATCCATCCATCTATCTATCTATCTATCTATCTATCTATCTATCTATCTATCTATCTATCTATCTATCTATCTATCTATCTATCTATCTATCTATCTATCTGTCTGTTTGTCTGTCTCTCTCTCTCCATCCATCCATCCATCCATCTATCTATCTATCTATCTATCTATCTATCTATCTATCTATCTATCTATCTATCTATCTATCTATCGGTACGTTCTTCTTTTTCTCATTTATTACTGCTAACATGGATTTCAAGAAAAGTGATTAGGTGTGTTCGTAAAATGTAATCACGCATTTTCTTATTTAAAATAAATTAAGTTCTATGGGACCCGGGTAATACGTATTTATATAATTAACTCAGATTCATTAGACTTAATGCACCAATTCATCTTTAGACGGCGAAGAAGACTAAAAAGACGCTAAAAGTTGCAACATGATTGTAAACTACAATTATAGTTAGCAATACATTGAAATTAAAGACAAAGATTCTTTAACAATTAACAATTGAATTATAGTAATTAAGAATTAAAAAAAAATTCTCCACATTGATGGGTGTGATGTAACAACAGAACCGCCTTAACGTTCCAGTTTTCTGTTTCTTTCCACTAGCATAGTGTTTGAGACATTCAAACTCTGAGAGGTGTTTTTATTGAACTTACCTGAATGACCAGTATAACTCTTAATAATCCGTCTTATACGCACCAGCATAAACAGCCCTCAATGACTAATTACTCGTAGCACACAACATGTACAACCCTCAATGAATAATTACTGGTAGCACACAACATGTACAGCCCTCAATAACTAACTACTGGTAGCACACAACATGTACAGCCCTCAATGACTAATTATTGGTAGCACACATGTACAGCTCTCAATGACTAATTACTGGTAGCACACACGTACAGCCCTCAATGACTAATTACTGTTAGCACACATGTACAGCCCTCAATGACTAATTACTGTTAGCACACATGTACAGCCCTCAATGACTAATTACTGTTAGCACACATGTACAGCCCTCAATGACTAATTACTGGTAGCACACAATATGTACAGCCCTCAATGACTAATTACTGGTAGCACACAATATGTACAGTCCTCAATGACTAATTACTGGTAGCACACAATATGTACAGCCCTCAATGACTAATTACTGTTAGCACACAATATGTACAGCCCTCAATGACTAATTACTGGTAGCACACAATATGTACAGCCCTCAATGACTAATTACTGGTAGCACACATGTACAGCCCTCAATGACTAATTACTGGTAGCACACAACATGTACAGCTCTCAAAGACTAGTTAGATATATAGACAGACGCATAACAAGAAGTAATATAATTGGACTCTCACTACAATTACCGTACACTAACAGATACGAGAGACTGAAACAATTAACAAAAAAATTTGATAAGAGAACATTTTAACAATATTTAAAAATTCAAAGCAAAATAAATTCTGTCCTTTTTTCTCATCATTAGCAATTTAAATTAACAACACTCTTTGCTAATTCAGTAATCACTCACTGACGGAGTCACTGTCTGTAGCGCGGAAAATGAAAAACAATGCATTAAAAACATTATTAAAAGTAGTTTTAAAGTTCCTCAAATGTAACTTATCGCTGGACAGGAAATACCTGTCACCCGCTCGGAGCGAACGTGGCTTATCGTAAAAGAGGGCCTTTGAAATGCCTATCAGTCGGTCGAAACAATGAAAGGCGACGTGGCTTATCGTAGAGAGAGCGTCTTTGAAACCACGGCCAGTCGTTCCCACAATCGAAGGGAACGTGATGTATTGGAGAAGGGGTCTTTGAGCACCGCCGGCCAACGCGCCCATCTCGGACAGGGCTGAGACGGGGGCATAAATCAGCTGAACCCCGACTCCGGATCTTAACTGTATATATAGGCCATGCGGGCAGACAACTGTTACTTGTATTATCTGAAGTCCTGCGCTCCCTCCGCAGTATAGAAAAAAGCTACAGGACCGTCTGATATGGTAATTACGATTTTTGTAAATAATGAATTTTTGAAACTTACTTTATTACAAATTGTATTATCTTTTACCTTGAAATTATTATTTAAGTACGTTGAAGAAACCATTGTAATTTTATTCTTGGTGGAAGGAGAGAAATTAAATAACTTATGTGAAAGGAATTAAGGAATGAGAACCAAGGATGAAGTTATAGGTTAGATTATATTGTAACTAGAGGCTGATGCACGGAAATCATTTATATGTTTCACAGCTTCGAGGGACATAGTAACGGAAGGATCTAACGGAACAGAAGGAAGTATAACGAGATAGACAGAAGAATCCTAAGTTCAACGAGCACATAGCTTACAACAACCGTTCAATTCTGACTTGGGGATCGTGGCCTGACGTCATTGGGAATTCCCCGTCTACAGTCCGTTGGTAGCGCTATGCCAGGGCTACGAAGATAGAACGTCGGAGCTGAATTATATGGACCGTAAGTTTGGCATTACGACAACGAGGTTGTGTCCCAGGGAGCGCGCTGTGCCGTGTTAACAGGTGCTACGGGAACGTCCACATAATTAGGCGTATCTATCCGGTAGGAAGCGACCGTGGGGCGTACCGACAGGGGAAGTGACTGGACATCGAATTAAAGTTGTTCTAAGTGCATGTGAGTGAGGACTGCAGGCTGGAATTCGGATCCGGGCATTTATATAAAAAGAGTACACCGGACTGGAAGAGTTATGTTATACCAGTGATAGTGAATATAATAACTGTGTTAGTTAGTACATAATAACTGTGAACCATATGACTGAATTCAGTTGAACATTTCATCAGGGTGGAAGCGAACTGTCGATCTAGGCAACCAGGACTGACACAGCAACCACCACGCAAGCTAAAGGAACAAGACTTGTACATCATACACCAGGTGACTTTGTGTCCATATTCATGTCAAGTAACCTGTAATTGTTCCATGATTAATGTCAATTCCTATTCTGAATTTCTGATTCTCCTACATAGGGTTTTGTTGACTAGAATTATTAATGTCTTTATCTAGTAATTGTTCGAGAGTGATTATGATTTATCTATTAGCTGTATATATATAAGTGTAGATATTACTTGGGGTGATTATGGTTTTCGTAAATTTGTATTTTTTCCTTTAATAAATTTATTAGCTGTTCACTTGTCTACTCTTGATTCTTGAAGGGAGGTAAATGTGCAGGGGACGGGTGGGGGCAGCCAATGACGTAAGTACGACAGAAAGCCGGTCGACGCACATTTTTTGAGACAAGTCCCATCCCCGACATAGGGAGCATTTGTGGAAGGGCTAGACAAAGGATAGACTGACAAGGTAGTTCAGTTGAGGGCCATTGACTAGACGAGTAACACCTGAGAGGGGGGGGAAACCCAGATACCATAGACTTTCAGGGTTTGACTTAGTCGCTCCAGGACCGCAAGGACAAGACCCTTTGGGCGAGTGTGGGGTGTTTGTGAAAGAGAATTATTGATGTAGATTAATTATAAGTATCACGTCACAAAACAAGGTAACCACACGAACCCTCACCACATATTGGGGGCTCGTACCGTGGATGTACAGAGACTGTTAGAAACGATAGAACCAGAGGGAACCCTAGAAACTAGCTAAAGAAAATCACCAAAGTAATAGGAATCTATTCTTATCTATCCTTTTAACTATTCTTTATCTTTAATCTTTGTAAAGTCTCGTGAACACTTTGTAAAAGTTTGTAACGTTGTAAATCCAACATAGAGTTTATGTTATGTATAACCTTGCTGTTGTCAATGTTGATTGATTCATGCATATTATGATATTGTTTGAGGCATTAGGTAATGAAGGGATAAGAGTGTAAAAATCATATTGATTGTATTTTGTACACCATACCAGACGGGCCTATTCAGTAATAGAGCGTGAATTAAATTGTCGAGAGGTTAGCATTTTGTCTACATTAACTGAGTAAACGGAAAGCGCGTACTGGAATAAGCGTGAAGCAAAAATGTCTAGCGAGTCGATTTCGCATGAAATGCGCATAGCATGGGTAAAAGAAGGAAAAGAATTAGCCCGCGTACTCGGCGAGGAGGAAAACGAGTACGCTAAAATGTTCATGGCCGAGAAAGAGAAAGAGTGGAGAGATAGAGAGAGAGAAGAGAGAGAGGGAAGAGAGAGAAAAGAAGAAAGAGATGCGAGAGTGAGGTTGAAAGACAGAGAGTTAGATATAAAGCAGACTCTAGCGAGAGAACGAGATTTGTCGCCAAATGACTTATTCCCTGAAGAACGGAGAACACAACCTCGCGAAGTAAATGTTAAAATACAGTTTCAACCATACAACAAAAGAGAATATCAAATAGACGAGTACATTAGTCTATTTGAGAAGAAAGCTATTTTAACAGGACTTCCTGTATCTCAGTGGTTAAGCCAACTATCATACTGTATGAAAGGGCAAGACACCGTAGTCATAGAAAGAATGCCGATAACGGACGACCCATATACAACATACAGAACGGCATTACTGCGATATTTTCAAGGCTCTAGTGATGTCTATAAGCAGAAATTCAAAACCTTCCGTCGCGACGATCGAGAAAGCTTTACGCAAGCGGCGGAAAGATTAAGATATTTACTAGAACGCTGGCTAGAAGTAGAGAACGTAGATACGGATGATGTAGACAGTGTCAAGGACCATTTTATTAAAGATGTGTTGATAAACTTGTCACCTCCCGCACTGATCGCATACACTAAAGAGAAAAGGGCCGACACACTAGAATATTGGACAAAGATTGCCGACGTATACGAAGATGCTCACGGTCCACAACTGACACCCAGTAGAGGAACGCAAGTTAGGACGTCACATCTAACCACACGACCACCACAACCAACCCCACTGCAAAACAAACTAGTTAATAACAATAAGGTAAAAACTGAAGGGCAGTCAAAACCGGACACTCGTTTCCCTACATCCCGTACTACACAGCCCGATGAAAAGAAACCCATAAAATGTTTTCAATGCGGAAAAAACGGACACATGAAACGAGACTGTCGATCAGTAATAGGGGCCATCGAGCCATTCGGGGCACCACGGTTTTCTGCAAAAATAAATGGACGTAAGGTGAGAATCTTGCACGACACAGGGTGCACGATAGGGTTAGTGGTTGACCCCAGTCTAGTATATGAGCAAGATTACACTGACGAAACACGCACGATTACGTTAGCGGATGGCACACAACGAACCGTGCCGATTGCCTTCGTACATATTGAGTCCAAATATGTAACAGGCCGTGTACAGGCCATTTGTTTAAAGGGCTGTGTGACACAGGCAATCATGGGTTGTGAATACATATTACCGGAAAATGTAAACACAGCCGAGATCTCTGAAGTCTGTGCCGTTACAACACGCCAACAGACATGCGGGAGGGGTAGTGGTCCGGTGGTGGGGGTGGATGCGGGGAGCGTTGCACCCAGCCAACCGAATGCTGACCTAGATACCGCAGCCAGCAGAGATGAGGGCACACCTTCTTGCCCGAGAGAGGTCGAGGCAAAGGAAGGGCGTGTTAACCTGCCAGTGACCGGAGGGGAGGACACGGCCAACGGATTGGCAAGTGGGTCAAACTCGCTTCGGGCTGCGCAGCTAGAAGATATGTCTATCGAGAGGTGTCGGAAGAAGGCAGAACTCGATAGAGCATACACCTCCAAGAAATCTGGACACACAATCCAATTTCTATGGGAGAAAGGAACACTCATTCGGCAATGTACGACGATGAGTGGGGCTAGGAACAGCCAATTAGTAGTGCCTAAAGAGTACCGGAGGGAGGTACTTAGATTAGCGCATGACTCGCCTTTAGCTGGACATTTAGGAAACGCTAAAACCTTAGCACGCGTCTCTGCCGAATTCTATTGGCCGGGCGTGGCAGGTGACGTGGAAAGGTACACAAAGTCTTGTGATGTCTGTCAGAGGGTAAACAGGAAGACCGACCGACTCGTACCGTTAGGGGAAACCCCAGTGATAGAAACCCCGTTCAAGAGAGTGGCTATTGACCTAATCGGGGAAATTAAACCACCATCTGGACGAGGGCACCGATGGATTCTGACCGTGATAGACTATGCCACTCGATACCCTGAGGCGATTCCGTTGACATCAATTAGTGCACAAGCCGTCGCGAATGCATTATTTGGCATTTTCGCCCGGGTGGGGTTTCCAGAAGAAATACTTTCCGATAGAGGGACGCAGTTCGTGAGTGAATTAATGAAGGAAGTAAACAAACTGATACAAGTTAAACAAATTAATACGACACCATACCACCCACAGTGTAATGGTCTGATTGAACGCCTGAACGGCACATTAACGAATGCCTTAAGAAAACTATGCATAGAGAAACAACGTGACTGGGATAAGTACTTACCGGCACTCTTGTTCGCACTCCGAGAAGTACCACAAGACTCGTCACTATTCTCCCCCTTCGAACTACTTTACGGTCGCACCGTACGTGGACCAATGTCTATACTGAGACAATATTGGACGAACGAAAGTCTGACAGAAACCGTGAAAAGCACGTACCAATATGTCATTGATTTAGCAAATAAAATAGACATTAGTTGCCAGATTGCAGCCGAGAACACGCGCGTAGCCAAACGTAGGCAGGCGAACCAATACAACAAACGAACGCGACCCACAAACATTGATGTCGGATCACAAGTGTTGTTACTACTACCCATACACCGAAATAAATTAGAAGTAGCATGGCAGGGGCCTTACAAAGTCACAGAAAAACTCAGCGGATGTAATTTCCGTATCCAACAAGGTAACAAAGAGAAAGTATTCCACGCCAATCTGTTGAAGGAATACAAAGAACGGCCTGCGAATTTAGTAGCTACGATAGTGGTCGAAGACAACGAAACTTCAGTTCCAGAAGCTGAAACAGTACCCCACTTAGGGCTGATACAACAAGAAACCGTGCAGGATGTCCTTGTCAACCCTGAGTTAACCGTACACGAGAGCGAGATAGTTAAAACACTACTCACGAAATATACAGACATATTTTCGGACGTCCCGGGTCGGACGAGCCTGAGCGAATTCTCAGTACCCACCACGGACGAAGTACCCGTACGAGTAAAACCCTATACTTTGCCGTACGCAAAACAGGAGGCAGTAAAAGAGGAAATACAGAAAATGCTAGATATTGGGGTTATCGAGAAAGCAAATTCGCCGTACAGCGCGCCCATAGTTTTAGTGCACAAGAAAGACGGAACACACCGGTTTTGCGTGGACTACCGGCAACTTAATAAACGCGTCGTATTTTCCGCGGAACCCTTACCTGAGCCGGATAAATTATTTGCGCAATTAAGTAAGGCTAAGTATTTCAGTAAGATAGACCTTTCGAAAGGGTACTGGCAACTTCCGGTCCACGACCGAGACAAACCGAAATTAGCCTTCAGTACGCCAGAAGGACAATTTCAATGGAAAGTTATGCCGTTCGGTATTTTGACTGCACCCGCCGCCTTCACAAAAATGATGCGACTGCTACTGGAGCCGTTACAAGAACGCACGATACACAATTTTATGGATGACATATTGATTGCAACAGAGACATTTGGTGAGCACATAGAAGTGCTAGAGAAAATATGCACAAGGTTACGTGAGTGTAATCTAACCGCGCGACCGTCGAAATGTCTGATGGCGTTTCGTAAGTTAGAGTACTTGGGGCACACAGTGGGACATGGCCTTCTGTGGCCTGAAGCGAACAAAGTACAAAAACTGAATGAACTGAGTCGTCCACTAACCAAGACCAATGTCAAATCCTTTTTAGGGCTTGCAGGCTATTACAGGAAATTTATCCCTGGGTTTAGCAACATAGCTGCTCCCCTGAACGATTTAATCAAGAAAAACCAACCTACAAATGTTAACTGGACACAAGAGTGTGAAGAGGCATTTAAACTATTAAAACAGTGCCTAGCACAACAACCAGTATTACATTTGCCCGATGTCAACAAGGAATTCACTCTGAGAACGGACGCTAGCAATAGGGGATTGGGCGCCATCCTTATGCAAGAAAATGGGGGTGTCATACACCCTGTAGCTTACGCCAGCCGGCGGTTGAATACCGCTGAACAAAACTATTCTACCTCAGAGAAAGAGTGTTTAGCTATTGTCTGGGGTATACAGAAATTCCAAGCTTACCTATACGGCAAGAAGTTTATTATTCAGACAGATCACCAACCGTTAGCGTATATCGCCAACTCTACACGAAGCAACGGAAGGCTCACACGCTGGTCGCTTTTCCTCCAGCAATATAGGTACCAAGTACAAGTCATACGGGGAGTAGACAACATTGGTGCTGATTACTTGTCACGTGTACCAGATGACGAACAGCCAATCTCACTAACCGACCTGGAGAGGGGTGGGGGCACAGATGGGTGTTCAAGGAGCTAGACTCAAGTAACTGTTAATCAAGTCAGCTAAGACTAGATGCAGAATGCATTCTCAGGTCGGAAAGGGGCATAACTGCCACGCATATAATTTTTTTCAAGTAGTTGTAGCAAGAGCCGAGTGACTGATAAAGTAATTAAATGATTCCTTATAGAGGGTGTAATACAGGTAGAATATTTTCTTGAAAATTTGTACATATTTTTATGAGACTTCTTTTGAGCATTCTTTTTTGGATCACAACTTAGGTTATTGCATTTTTCGCACTAGTAAGGAGATAGTGAAAACCGATTCACTATCTAAAAGAAGGGGAGAATGTAGCGCGGAAAATGAAAAACAATGCATTAAAAACATTATTAAAAGTAGTTTTAAAGTTCCTCAAATGTAACTTATCGCTGGACAGGAAATACCTGTCACCCGCTCGGAGCGAACGTGGCTTATCGTAAAAGAGGGCGTCTTTGAAACCACGGCCAGTCGTTCCCACAATCGAAGGGAACGTGATGTATTGGAGAAGGGGTCTTTGAGCACCGCCGGCCAACGCGCCCATCTCGGACAGGGCTGAGACGGGGGCATAAATCAGCTGAACCCCGACTCCGGATCTTAACTGTATATATAGGCCATGCGGGCAGACAACTGTTACTTGTATTATCTGAAGTCCTGCGCTCCCTCCGCAGTATAGAAAAAAGCTACAGGACCGTCTGATATGGTAATTACGATTTTTGTAAATAATGAATTTTTGAAACTTACTTTATTACAAATTGTATTATCTTTTACCTTGAAATTATTATTTAAGTACGTTGAAGAAACCATTGTAATTTTATTCTTGGTGGAAGGAGAGAAATTAAATAACTTATGTGAAAGGAATTAAGGAATGAGAACCAAGGATGAAGTTATAGGTTAGATTATATTGTAACTAGAGGCTGATGCACGGAAATCATTTATATGTTTCACAGCTTCGAGGGACATAGTAACGGAAGGATCTAACGGAACAGAAGGAAGTATAACGAGATAGACAGAAGAATCCTAAGTTCAACGAGCACATAGCTTACAACAACCGTTCAATTCTGACTTGGGGATCGTGGCCTGACGTCATTGGGAATTCCCCGTCTACAGTCCGTTGGTAGCGCTATGCCAGGGCTACGAAGATAGAACGTCGGAGCTGAATTATATGGACCGTAAGTTTGGCATTACGACAACGAGGTTGTGTCCCAGGGAGCGCGCTGTGCCGTGTTAACAGGTGCTACGGGAACGTCCACATAATTAGGCGTATCTATCCGGTAGGAAGCGACCGTGGGGCGTACCGACAGGGGAAGTGACTGGACATCGAATTAAAGTTGTTCTAAGTGCATGTGAGTGAGGACTGCAGGCTGGAATTCGGATCCGGGCATTTATATAAAAAGAGTACACCGGACTGGAAGAGTTATGTTATACCAGTGATAGTGAATATAATAACTGTGTTAGTTAGTACATAATAACTGTGAACCATATGACTGAATTCAGTTGAACATTTCATCAGGGTGGAAGCGAACTGTCGATCTAGGCAACCAGGACTGACACAGCAACCACCACGCAAGCTAAAGGAACAAGACTTGTACATCATACACCAGGTGACTTTGTGTCCATATTCATGTCAAGTAACCTGTAATTGTTCCATGATTAATGTCAATTCCTATTCTGAATTTCTGATTCTCCTACATAGGGTTTTGTTGACTAGAATTATTAATGTCTTTATCTAGTAATTGTTCGAGAGTGATTATGATTTATCTATTAGCTGTATATATATAAGTGTAGATATTACTTGGGGTGATTATGGTTTTCGTAAATTTGTATTTTTTCCTTTAATAAATTTATTAGCTGTTCACTTGTCTACTCTTGATTCTTGAAGGGAGGTAAATGTGCAGGGGACGGGTGGGGGCAGCCAATGACGTAAGTACGACAGAAAGCCGGTCGACGCACATTTTTTGAGACAAGTCCCATCCCCGACATAGGGAGCATTTGTGGAAGGGCTAGACAAAGGATAGACTGACAAGGTAGTTCAGTTGAGGGCCATTGACTAGACGAGTAACACCTGAGAGGGGGGGGAAACCCAGATACCATAGACTTTCAGGGTTTGACTTAGTCGCTCCAGGACCGCAAGGACAAGACCCTTTGGGCGAGTGTGGGGTGTTTGTGAAAGAGAATTATTGATGTAGATTAATTATAAGTATCACGTCACAAAACAAGGTAACCACACGAACCCTCACCACACTGTCCATAGCGTGACTTGACTTCAGTCTCTTTCCATGACTTGACTTCAGTCTCTTTCCATGACTTGACTTCAGTCTCTTTCCATGACTTGACTTCAGTCTCTTTCCATGACTTGACTTCAGTCTCTTTCCATGACTTGACTTCAGTCTCTTTCCATGACTTGACTTCAGTCTCTTTCCATGACTAGGAAATTGACAGCTCTCACAATATACGCCTACACTGTCAAATGCTCCACAGAACACGACATGAATAACCTCAAAGTAGGCACAAAAGCCCTCAAATAAGACTTAAGAAGATAGAAGCCCCCACCCATCTGAAACATACGTAACTGCACACCCTAAATATAATGCAAATTATACATTAAGAAACTATTTAATTTGGCATATCATTCTGCAACAAAAAACTAGTTAAACATGTTAAAAACAGCAAAACATTCCTAATAAAACTTAAATATTCTCACAATACACAAACGTTTTTACCTTTTCTACCCAAGGGTCTTCGATCCATTTACAACCGGTTATGGGAGGGACTGTGTAGAGTCTTTAAAACTCACCCGAATAGTCGTTGCAAAGAGTAAAGAATAGAAAACCCACCCTAGTTCCTCAGACTAAAAGCCATGCTCATATCTACCAAGTTTGGCTATTTTAACCAATCACATTAAAATATACACCTAGAGCTAATTAATATTCAAGACTTTCTCACATCTTCTACGCCCACATTTTGTCAACGTACATCACCTGTCCAAAAACAAATTCAGAGCTGTATCAGCGTAAATGTTGCATAACCATTTAACTGGATCAAAAGCAAGATTGTAGATCTAACTGTTTAAGCCGACGGCGCTACTGTTAGAATCCACGGAGCTAGCGTGGTCACAAACAATGACAGTCGTACCCCGTGTTACTACTCTAAGCGCGCTCACTCAAACAGCATATCGTCTCCTGCACCCCACTACATCCTGGATTTTCACTTCAGAAATTAACTTTATATAACATTTCCAAGTCATACAAATTACAAATGGCCCTCATTTTAAAATTCTAGATAAAATTAAAAAAATATATTAAAAGTATATGGGAGCATTTCCCCTCACATGACATGGAGTGAACATGAGGAAATAGGTGTGGCAGAAAGTTGTATCTGAGTGAGACTAAGATCGTTACTCTGAGCAAAGGTGAAATGAGAGAAAGGTGTATCTTGGTCAGGCGAGAGTCCGTGGGAAAATATGTCTTGGTTAGGTGTGTGTCCATGTAAGAAAAGTGTGTATTGGTAAGCGTCTGTCCATGTAAGAAAAGTGTGTATTGGTAAGCGTCTGTCCATGTAAGAAAAGTGTGTATTGGTAAGCGTCTGTCCATGTAAGAAAAGCGTGTATTGGTAAGCGTCTGTTCATGTAAGAAAAGCGTGTATTGGTAAGCGTCTGTTCATGTAAGAAAAGCGTGTATTGGTAAGCGTCTGTTCATGTAAGAAAAGCGTGTATTGGTAAGCGTCTGTTCATGTAAGAAAAGCGTGTATTGGTAAGCGTCTGTTCATGTAAGAAAAGTGTGTATTGGTAGGCGTCTGTCCATGTAAGAAAAGTGTGTATTGGTAAGCGTCTGTTCATGTAAGAAAAGTTGTCTTGGTAAGGCGTGTCCATGTAAGTAAAGTGTGTCTTGGTAAGGCGTGTCCATGTAAGTAAAGTGTGTCTTGGTAAGGCGTGTCCGTGTAATTTTAGTTTTAATGCTGCTGACTTCATGTCGTTATTTCGACTAAAGACAGAATGAACAAAGGTGTTATACTGACTAATTGTGATATGAACAAAGTCATTTTCACATTTTTCTTTCTTTCTTCTTCATATCTGAACAAATGACAAACTGAACAAAGGCATTTTCATATTATTATTTTTTTAAAACAAAATCGTTGCATGCTTTACACATTTTAAAACTCAGTTTCCAACAATATAATATCAACAGGTAAAATCAAATTGACGTATGAATTGATTTTAACAAACGTTGTCCTTGGTCTTTTTGAAGTTTTCTTAACGGTGTGAATTTTAACATGCAGGCGTGTTTTCATAATGAAGTCCAACATTATGACATTTATCTCCATTTCCACGTAATCTCTCATTTCCATACATCGTTACGCATGCACCTAGCACCTGTTTTCCATACTTCATACTGTACTCTCTCCCCACTTATACCTATCCCTGTTTTCCATACATCTTCATACTGTACTCTCTCCCCACTTATACCTATCCCTGTTTTCCATACATCTTCATACTGTACTCTCTCCCCACTTATACCTATCCCTGTTTTCCATACATCTTCATACTGTACTCTGTCTCCCCTCTTATACCTAGTCTCCTTTCGATACATGGTCAAGCAGTTTTCTATCTGTCCAAATACATGTAATCATTCTTTTCCACACATCATCACGCAATATTCTGCCTATTCCGTTAAAGAGAATAACTGTCAAATAACATGAATTGGTTTCTTGAATCTTATTATTATAGTTTGAATTTTCTTTTACTACATAGAAGTTCGCCGTGTAGCTGATTTTATAAATCCTTGAAGTATTTGTAGCATTTTGTTTAATTTGCGCATTCATTGAAGGAAGATTTTCTATTAAGTTCGTCATGACATGACTTTGTTGTTCACTCTGATGACTTCTCTGATCATGTAACATTTTGGTAAAGTAGGTCACTGAAATGCAAATCAAAGTAGGTCAACGTTAAAGTAGGACAGTAGGTCATTGTTTTCATTAAGATGTTAACGCAATGCAACCCCTTAATATATTTTTTCCATACATCACCACGCAAAATTCTGCCTCCCTATATATTCCTAATATCTCTTTTCCATACATCGTCACGAATTATTTTACCTCCCAATATAAACCATGTTTATATTTTCATTACATCATCATCGACATTTGGGTGTGTCGTAACATAAAAGGAAAAGATGCCGCCAGTCAAGCTAAGGAGCAAAGTACACATAATATCTATTTTGCAAAGTGTGTACTCTGGTAACCAAAACAACTCTAGTAAGAAAACTGTTGTGCGTAGAAGTCGAACAAAGATAATGAAAACATAACTCTAGTAGAAGTCTAACAAGAAACCTAGTAAAGAACTCTAGTAGAAGTCTAACAAGAAACCTAGTAAAGAACTCTAGTAGAAGTCTAACAAGAAACTTAGTAAAGAACTCTAGTAGAAGTCTAACAAGAAACCTAGTAAAGAACTCTAGTAGAAGTCTAACAAGAGACTTAGTAAAGAACTCTAGTAGAAGTCTAACAGGAGACTGAAAAAGAACTATAGTACTCATACACGTTTTTGGGAAGAATATTAGGAAAAAGAGAGACTAATTGTAGGGTGGGTTAAAATCTTACATAGGATAGTAATTTGGAATTGTAATTATGATTTGATTTTTTTCTCCTTTTATTATTTTTTTTTACAAAACTTATTAATGTTCATCCGTCTTTGGGTCATTCTTTCTATCTTCACTTTGTGTTAAACTCATAATTGTAGCGTTCGTAATGTGTCCTCATCTTCTTCTATTATTAGTCTGTGTTCAATTCATAATTGTAGTGTTCTTAATGTGTCTCATCTTGTCATCATTGTGTTTAATTTATAGTTGTAGTGTTCGTAATGAGTCTTCATATTGTTCTATCATTACTTCGTGTTAAATTAATAATTGTAGTAATTGTAATTTGTCCTCAATCTTCTCTATGTGTTCAATTCATAATTGTAGTGTTCCTAATTTGTCCTCATCCAGTTCTATGTGTGAGCGATATATCGCTTTGGGGCCTCGTTTAGCCACCTGAAATGTTGACATCAATTACTGCGATGTACTAATTAGTCATTAATTTAAACGCTCTGTTATAACCAACACAAATGTCAGTTCAGTTAGTCATTGTCCTGAATATAAACGAAACTTGACAAAATGCCTGACTTGAATTGTTTTATTAATTTTTATTATGAGTGCATGCCCCTGAAAAAGTCATTACGCGCTAAATAAAAATTAGCCTTCGACTGCACGATTGTACTAAACAAACGGGTTAGTGAAAGCGTCATTACTTCTCTCTGACGTAACGCAATACGTCATTGTTTTGATTAACACAACCGCACACGGTTTTGTACAGATTTCATAAATTAGTTTTTAGTAGCAGCCGCCTACAAGTTCGGTAGACAAGTTTGCAGATACCGTGAACGGAAGGTACCTGTGCTTTTACATTATTCTATAATTAATAATTTTGTGTAGAATGAAATCATGACAGATTACCATGTTTAATTAATTCATGTTTATTTCAGGTTAGTGATGTGCTCAGAGAAAATTAGTAGCCTTTTATTTAAAGATTATTATGTAGTTAATATTAGCAATCTCAGAGTACTTTATTTGTAACTTTGTTTTGTAAGATTTTTTGCCACACCTTTTGGAGGCTTGCCTTTTGTAGCAATGCTTCTAATTTTGGCAACAGTTTGGTTAAGTGATTCAGCCTTGGTTCATGAGGACGCCATATTACGTCGCTTGGAAAAGAATGTAGACTCTGCCAGTGACAGTTAAACTCCACCTTTGTGACTAAGTTAAGTAAAAATAATACATTGCTAGTGAGAGTTAAACTCCACCTTTGTGACTAAGTTAAGTAAAAATAATACATTGCCAGTGACAGTTAAACTCCACCATTGTGACTAAGTTAAGTAAAAGTAATACATTGGCCAGGACTGTGAGAACGGTCTATAACCTTTGTGACTAAGTTAAGTAAAAGAAATACATTGGCCAGGACTGTGAGAACGGTCTATAACCTTTGTGACTAAGTTAAGTAAAAGTAATACATTGGCCAGGACTGTGAGAACGGGAGTGAGGTCTATAACCTTGTAGGAAATATTGGGAACTGTGTACAAAACTTTTGATTTTGAGAACTTTGTGCAAAATATTTGGAGAACTGAGAAGAACATTATCTTGATCAGGGGAAATTATAACTAGCAAGGGGAGGCTAACCTTTCTCTGATAGATATTATGAGCATTGTGCTAGGTGCATTTTGTAATTGATTGATTCTGTTTGTTTACTTTATTTGTTTAAAAATTATTTTTATAAATATTTTAATAATTTTCATCTGTCTTGTGTCAATTCTTATCATCTCCATTTCGTGTCAAATTCATTTAATCGCAATCATCGCTTCTGTCATCGTGTCTGTCCGTCCGTCGGTCCGTTTGTTTATTTGTTTGTCCATCATTTTTATTTTTATATGTGAGGACCATCCTCTGGGGGCTGAAACAGGTCAACGGAGCGATTGACCTCAAATTGTTGAGTATTTCCTGGGTTCGTGGTGCCAACAATAAACAGAAAACCAAGGATAACTTTTAATTATCTCGAAAAAGGGAATAACTGACAAGCAGCAAACGAAAACTTAGAGTGACTAAAGAGGGGTGGGTGTAAAAAGTGTGGAAGTGAAAGGGTGCTTTGAAATGAGTCATGACGCTATTTTTTAATCATGAGATAATCACAAAATGACGACACTACCTGATGTTTACTACCGTTGTTTGTCAATCATTCTAACTTCCATGACTCATTCTTTAGTCAAAAAGTCTTTCTATATTTTTTTCTTTCTCGGTGCTCAGATCACTCGAAGACCAGCAAAAGACAGCAAGTTTTTTGGAGCAGCTTTTCAAGAATGAAGCAGATCTTGCCAGTAACCTTAGTGACATTTGCAATCGTAAGCGCCGTCGCAGGTAATATGATATTTGTCAGTCGTTATCTCCCCTTGTGTCATGTTAACTTTCTCTTTCATAGTTAGAATTGATTTCTTCTGTTCGCTTAGTTCATGTCGAATTGACAATTTATTTTTAATTTGATTCAAATGAAATTCTAAGCTCTCCTCTTGGACAAAAATGATAATATACATTTATTTTGGTTCAAATGAAATTTAAAGATTTCATTTTGGACGAAAATGATAATATTTATTTATTTTAGTTCAAATGAATTTAAAGTTGTCCAGGAATATATTGGAGTAATTTGACTCCAATGTAGAAGGTCTTTAAAGAACGACAACTACAACCTTTCAGTAATTTGTAACATATCTTCAAATAAATAAAGAAACAAAGAACGACAACTCCAACTCTGACCAAAGGAACGGGGTGCCATTTGCCCAGACAGTAAGATTTTATGTAAACTTGCAGCGAGCGACAAGCTGGACTAGAAACTGTATAACCACCAATTTGAGAAGTTCTATGCTAAGTTTAATTAATGTGTCAGGGTTTTAAATTAGGAACACTTTGTGGCAGAATAAAATTCCCTATACCCATTTAAAACTTTATATATTTGTTGCCAATGTTAATGTGACCCAATCTTGGGCATTGCTTATGATGATATAATGTCGGTACCAAAGTTATAGTAAGCAACAAGGGTGGAGAATACACTAGAACTTACTGATGCACTCGAAACCAGTTAAGAGTGAATTATTTATTAATTTTTCAGACTAATAGTCTCACACTTGCTCATTAAAACTTCATCCAATGGGGATGTACTGAATGTTACTTTGTTAAAGAAGTTATGTATTCCAATCACTTTGATTTTGAAATACTTTAGCTCCAGTCATAAAGCTGATCATTTGCTTAGGTAAGTTAACTGACTGATAAATAAAAATAGACTTAGAAATATTTCATACACATTTGCTATTGATCTATGATTTGAAGTGGAGAATGCTTATGCAATTGATCCATTTTTCTATGTTTACCAATTTGATACATTGTATATTATATATGTGAATTTTGATCGAAGTTATATTTCTTATCCTGAGTGGTTTATCAGGCTAAAGAAAATGTCGCAGGATTTGTAAGTTGATAATGCATGTAAGAGAGAAGGGAGTTTAGAGATGAAATATGCCTGGAATTTGAATTTGAATTTTGCATATTTGAGCGCAACTATATTTTATATTTTGTAACCTTGTATCCATTCCAGACTGCATTGACTACTTTGCTCTGCAGACCAAATTGATGTATCTAACACTGCCATCAAACTTATCAGTAAATGTGTTGCTGTATTGACTACTGTACTCTGCAGACCAAATTGGTGTATCTAACACTGCCATCAAACTTATCAGTAAATGTGTTGCTGCATTGACTACTGTACTCTGCAGACCAAATTGGTGTATCTAACACTGCCATCAAACTTATCAGTAAGTGTGTTGCTGTATTGACTACTGTACTCTGCAGACCAAATTGGTGTATCTAACACTGCCATCAAACTTATCAGTAAGTGTGTTGCTGTATTGACTACTGTACTCTGCAGACCAAATTGGTGTATCTAACACTGCCATCAAACTTATCAGTAAGTGTGTTGCTGTATTGACTACTGTACTCTGCAGACCAAATTGGTGTATCTAACACTGCCATCAAACTTATCAGTAAATGTGTTGCTGCATTGACTACTGTACTCTGCAGACCAAATTGGTGTATCTAACACTGCCATCAAACTTATCAGTAAATGTGTTGCTGCATTGACTACTGTACTCTGCAGACCAAATTGGTGTATCTAACACTGCCATCAAACTTATCAGTAAATGTGTTGCTGCATTGACTACTGTACTCTGCAGACCAAATTGGTGTATCTAACACTGCCATCAAACTTATCAGTAAATGTGTTGCTGCATTGACTACTGTACTCTGCAGACCAAATTGGTGTATCTAACACTGCCATCAAACTTATCAGTAAGTGTGTTGCTGCATTGACTACTGTACTCTGCAGACCAAATTGGTGTATCTAACACTGCCATCAAACTTATCAGTAAGTGTGTTGCTGTATGTTGTTTCCTGTGGATTACATTCGAGAGCCAATACAACGAAACTGAAGTTTGAGTTAGTCTTGAGATTTCACGAAGACATATCTGAACATTCCTCATTTTGTGTTTGAACAGCATACATGATGATTCTAGAACACTATGCACAGTGTGATTTGATAGAGCATGCAAAGTTCTGAACGATTCTCCATGGTGTGCTTTGTAACAGCATTGAACATTCTGGAACAGCTGTGTAATGTGCCTAGAAAGGGGACACTGGACCATCATCTAATAAGAAAGACAGTGACTTGTTGTAAACCATGTGATTGTGAACAGTTGATAGTGATAGCTGCCATTTGTATATATATATATATATATGTGTGTGTGTGTGTGTGTGTGTGTGTGTGTGTGTGTGTGTGTGTGTGTGTGTGTGTGTGTGTGTGTGTGTGTGTGTGTATGTGTGTGCGCGCGTGGCGTGTGTAATAAATGTGCCAATCCTATTTTAATACCGAATTGCTATTTAAATTATTAAATTGTCAGAGTAACTTGACTTTGGGCATTCCTTATGATGGTGTTTTTGTAAGTGTCAGAGTTGGAAGTAAACAACCCAAGTTCAGAATATTCTAGAAATTAATGTGATGCAAACTAGTTCAAATAGGTGAGTAGATTTATTATCTAATGGTTGTGATTTACGAGAACGAGACCAGCCAATGGGTTGAGATAACAATGTTTACTACTGTAGAAAATTCTATTGTCTAATCACTTGAATTTGGTGTGGCAAAGAAGTCCAGTCTTGAAAGGCGTCTGGACGTTAGCTTAATGGTGAGTTAATTGACTGATTGATAGAGAACACTTGACATTGTTTAGATATGATGTATTTATAATGCTGCATGTATCGGGCTAATAAATACTGTTGCAGGAAACTGTCAGTTGAGATTGAAATGTAAGAAATAATGGAGTGATAAATCGATAAACTGGAATGTTAGAGTTTGTTCCCCTGATTGTTTATTTACAGAAACAAGCATCCTTTCTATATGTATGATTTGAATCTCCAGGTTTGCTGATTGTAAACTGCTATGATCTTGATAGATGCAGAAGCCTCTATTGGAGTGTAAGTGTGGACGGTATACTACACTCTAGAGAGATGTATGGTGGCAAGATATGCTTACTACATGAGCAATTTCTTTTACAGGGAAGTTCTATATTTGCTGTAATTTTTATTCTGCTTGAGGAAATTTACACAGCAAAAGAAGGCGCCCAGGTTTGACTTCAAGAGAATAACAGCCCACCAGTATTTTTCAACATATGTGGAGAGAGACATGTAGCATAATAACAGTGGACATTTACTTGTAACATTGTTTCAAAAGCACACAAAACACAGGGCTTAATTCAGATTAAATAAAGACTACTATACCTTATCTCTAATAACTCCATTTCTTTTCTCTGATAAAATCTATCCTGTGATTTGTATTGACACTAATGTAGAATTCTAGTTAGGATATAAGACTGTTTAAAGAGAGAAATTATTTGAATGTGGTTTCTTGGGAATATTGATCTTAACTAATCTTTTTACATCGTATTTATCATATGTATATTTGATTGTTGATTTAACAATTTATTGTTAAATTTATTGACCTTCTTTCATATATTGATAACTTTGTGTTGGAGAAGAAAGTGGGTTGATGGGGCTCGCTAAATATAGATTAAAGACAGATTTATCGTCTCCTTTAGAAAGAAGTTTTCCACATACGGAATAGTGTGTGACTGTAAATGTTTGTCTTTAATGTTGTGAAAGAGAGTAAACATTTACTGCGCCCGCATATCCGCCTAGTGAGACGAGACGTGTCTACTGGAGAATTATTAATAATATAAATTATGATTTTCATCGCTTATAATTAGTTAGGAATTGTTAATAAATTAATAATAATCATAATCATTAACTAAGTGGCGCTGGCTTCACACAATGATAACCAATAACTAAGGTGGCGTTGTGTCACAGATTGATAATTTTAACAATTCTCGGCTTTGAATCATAGGTTGTTAAATCTATGTAGACTGATAATGTTAACAGTTCACGACTTTGTCTCATAGGTTGTTAAATCTATGTAGACTGATAATGTTAACAGTTCACGACTTTGTCTCATAGGTTGTTAAATCTATGTAGACTGATAATGTTAACAGTTCACGACTTTGTCTCATAGGTTGTTAAATCTATGTAGTCTGATAATATTAACAATTCATGGCTTTGTCTCATAGATTGTTAAATCTATATAGACTGATAATGTTAACAGTTCACGACTTTGTCTCATAGTTGTTAAATATGTGTAGAATGATAATATTAACAATTCACGGCCTTGTCTCATAGGTTGTTAAATCTATGTAGTCTGATAATATTAACAATTCACGACTTTGTCTCATAGGTTGTTAAATCTATATAGATTGGTAATATTAATAAGTCAAGAATTTTTCTCATACTTTGTTAAATTTATTAAAATGATAATATAAATAAATACGCCATTGTCTTATACGTTGCTAAATATATTTATATTGATTCTATTAATATGTGTTTTAACCATGTTACTGGGTCTAAATGACCTAATTGACATATATTACGTGGCCTGAATAGCTAATGTCTGAAAGTTATCTTAATTTGATCTTGACATAACAGAAAGTTGCATATCTAGAACATATAAAATGGTTATATAACTCAAACATATCAATTTCTATCTAAGCATAAATGTATTTGTACTTCTTTGCCTAGACAGTTAACATGCATTATTAAAATGGATTGTCATTTTTTTTTTTTACAAAATACCAGACTCGTGACTACCAGACCACTTTATGTACCCATTCTCTTGGGACTTTGGACAAAATTTCCTGTTCTATTTATAGTAACTGTGTTGATCTGTTCAATGATATCAACATATTTAAGTAAGCTAGCACACAAAAAAGTGCAATGAAATGAAAATAAAAGCATATAAAATATACGTACATATATATGTAGGTTTATAACTAGCATTCATTCTTAACTCTAGGACAATGTTTGACAGCCATTGAGAATACGTCAATTCTGTAGGACAAGCTTTGATAGCCATTGTGAATACGTCATTTCTGTAGGACAAGCTTTGACAGACATTGTGAATACGTCAATTCTGTAGGACAAGCTTTGACAGCCATTGTGAATATGTCAATTCTGTAGGACAAGCTTTGTCAGACATTGTGAATACGTCATTTCTGTATGACAAGCTTTGACAGCCACAGTGAATACGTCAATTCTGTAGGACAAGCTTTAACATCCATTGTGACTAGTCACTACTCCAGGACAATGTTTGACAGCCATTGGCAATACGTCACTACTCCAGGACAATGTTTGACAGCCATTGGCAATACGTCAGTACTCCAGGACAAGTTTTATCAGGATTGTTAGTACGTTTTTACTCTATGTTTTGTAGCATTTTATTGTATTAAAAGTATTGGCGTCCATATGGAAAACACCAGGCCTAGAAACACAAATCTTATCACTACACCATTAGAGGGCTTTATTAAATGGGTTGAGTACAGATCTAATAATAATTTAATATAGGTTTATAAAATTAGTATGTCGAGAATTGTGAATTTCAAAATTGACTTATCTGTGACATGTCACAATTATATTACAATTGTGACCGAACCAGAGATATGTTATATTACAAAAGTGACAAAATGTGTGACATGTCACTGTCATATCACAAATTTGGTTCAGTGAATGACATTACATTATGTTATTAAAAATGACGAAATCTGTGACATATGACTATTATATTACATGCCTAACCCGATCAGTGACGTCACTGTGCAGCCCGTGACACTTTGTGCGGAAGGACAAAAATACGCCCTTACTATGGAGCAGGTCAAATTGTTGGTAGCCTAGAGGCGAAACCAGGTAGCTGGCCTTGGCATGTATCTCTACGATTGTTCGATGAACATGAATGTAGCGGGTCACTCATCCATCCATCGTGGGTTTTGACGTCTAAGGGATGCTTTAGAACGTACGTCTAAGTAGAGAGAGTATTGAATTTTATCAAGCTTGAAGAAATTAAAGAAAATATTTAATTCATACTTAAATTAGTATTTCATATTTTTAAAAAAAAGACATTTTGTCATTAACATTTTTGGAATGGGAAGAAATGAACAATAGATTTGTTTAGTAGACATATGTTCCTATTCAAGTGCTCTATAGTCAACAGTTTGTAGACATGTATCCCTATTCAAGTGCTCTATAGTCAACAGTTTGTAGACATGTATCCCTATTCAAGTGCTCTATAGTCAACAGTTTGTAGACATGTATCCCTATTCAAGTACTCTATAGTCAACAGTTTGTAGACATGTCTTCCTATTCAAATACTCTATAAGTCTATAGTCAACAGTTTGTAGATATGTCTTCCTATTCAAATACTCTATAGTCAACAGTTTGTAGACATGTCTTCCTATTCAAATACTCTATAGTCAACAGTTTGTAGACATGTCTTCCTATTCAAATACTCTATAGTCAACAGTTTGTAGACATGTCTTCCTATTCAAATACTCTATAGTCAACAGTTTGTAGGCATGTCTTCCTATTCAAATACTCTATAGTCAACAGTTTGTAGACATGTCTCCCTATTCAAGTGCTCTATAGTCAACCGTTTGTAGGCCTTGCACACACGTACACTCTCAACCTTTTACAGTTACGGTGATTACTCTTTCTTATTTGTCCATCACATCTTAGAATAACTATTTCTCTCCACATGATAGCATATCTCTGTCTCTCTCTCTGTTTGTCTGTCTGTCTGTCTATCTATCTATCTGTCTGTTTGTCTGTCTGTCTGTCTGTCCGTCCGTCCGTCCGTCCCCCCCCTCTCTCTCTCTCTGTCTGTCTATATATCTGTCTGTCTGTCTGTCTATCTATCTATCTGTCTCTCTCTGTCTCCCCCGCTCTCTCTCTCTCTCACTCTCTCTCTTGATAGACAATAGATCTTCTTGGTCTAAAGTGTTTAATATGCATAAGATGTGCAATCCTTTAAAAGGGGGTTTTGAAAGGAGAGTAAATAATATAATTTAGAAAAAAATATATCATCTTTATTTTAATTAGAAGCAATTTCCCTTCCAACTGGACTGTCGTGGTGGGTGAGCATAATCTAAAGTCGGAAGACCCTAATGAACAAGAAATTGAAATTGAAAAGATCGTCGAAACGGAATATGAAGTCTATCTGGCGCTAATCAAGTTGAGAAATCCTGTAAATCTGACAAATTACGTCAACGTAGTCTGTCTTCCGACCGACCTTCTACCTGATGGCAAGGAGGCTTTCGTCACAGGATTTGGACACAGATACTGTATGTGACAACAATTAGAATTAACTCTTATTAAGGTGTCGGTAAATACGTTTTGGATGAATTACAACGTACATTATTTATTTTCAATGTTCTTGAATTATTTAGCGAAAAATACTAATCTATGCACTGCATGACGTCCTTTCTTCCTATTTGAATGATGGTGCTAATTTAATCTCATTACATCATTCATTGTATAAGACGTGACATGGTGCTAATTTAGTCTCTTTACATCATTTATTGTATAATACGTGACATGGTGCTAATTTAATCTCATTACATCATTCTTTGTATAATACGTGACATGGTGCTAATTTAATCTCATTACATCATTCATTGTATAATACGTGACATGGTGCTAATTTAATCTCATTACATCATTCTTTGTATAATAGTGACATGTTGCTAATTTAGTCTCTTTACATCATTCATTGTATAATACGTGACATGGTGCTAATGTAATCTCATTACATCATTCTTTTTATAATACGTGACATGGTGCTAATTTAGTCTCTTTACATCATTCTTTGTATAATACGTGACATGGTGCTAATTTAATTTCATTACATCATTTTTTGTATAATACGTGACATGGTGCTAATTTAATCTCATTATCATTCTTTGTATAATACGTGACATGGTGCTAATTTAATCTCATCTTTGTATAATATTGACATGGTGCTAATTTAATCTCATTACATCATTCTTTGTATAATATTGATATGGTGCTAATTTAATCTCATTACATTATTCTTTGTATGATACGTGACATGGAGATAATTTATTCTCATTACATCATTCTTTTGATATCATTCGTTAAATGGTGCTAATTTATCATGGCAAGAAATCTTCCTCAGTTTATATAATCAATTCTAAATTATATATTGACTTGGTATAGGGCTTAATCTTCGATCGTTTCTTGCTTGGTATTAATTTTATACAATTTACTGATTTACTAGATATTTGTGAAAATACTATTGATGTCTCCTTGTTACAACGATTCTTACATAACTCATTATAATATGAGTATATATACTGAACAATTAGGCTTATGTGAAAGTAAAACTGAAATTAGGACATTATGTGAAAGCTTTTATAATAAATGAATTATTTTAACACTTTGATAATCTCTTATATGTGAACTTTTTACTAATGTTTAAGTATGTGAACACTATTATGATCTCTTAGTATATGAAAAATGTGCTAATATCTTAGTATGCGAACTCTTTAAATAATCACTGTGAACTTTGCAGTCAGGTTTAAGTATGTGAACACTGTACTAATTTGTTAATATACGAACACTTCATAAATATGTTTCTCAGTGTCACTTGTAATAACCATTCCCACACTTAAGTGATTGAGATGAATTTATTGTAAACCTTGTGAAAACCTTTATCACACTTAAGCATATTCTAGCAAATTCATAGGAATTCTAGACAATGAACAGGAAGGAAATAACAGGAAGTAACATTTCGAAATGTATTAATAGAAATTAAGAAATAAGTTTTAAAAAGAGACTTTGTAAAATAGCGATTTTTTATTATTAATACGAATATAAAATTCACCCTAATATGGGAAGAGATAGTTAAATACAAGTTGGGTGAAGATATATCTGTCTGCAGATATTCTAGCTTGAAAGACGTTCCTGGTTGTATAGAAACATATTTGCTACGATAAATGATTGTACACAATCCTAATTAGTAAGATAAATGAATGTAGATATCCTAATTGGTAAGATAAATGATTGTACACAATCCTAATTAGTAAGAAAACTCATTGTACACAATCCTAATTAATAAGATAACTGATTGTACACAATTATAATTAGTAAGAAAACTGATTGTACACAATCCTAATTAGTACGATAATTGATTCTACACAATCCTAATTAGTAAGATAAGTGATTGTTCACAATCCTAATTAGTAAGATAAGTGATTGTACACAATCCTAAATAGTAAGATAACTGATTGTACACAATCCTAATTACTAAGATAAATGATTGTACACAATCATAATTAGTAAGATAACTAATAGTACAATATCCTATTTAGTAAGATAACTGATTGCACAAAATCCTAATTAGTAAGATAAGTGATTTTACACAATCCTAATTGGTAAGATAATTGATTGTGCACAATCCTAATTATTAAGATAACTGATTGTACACAATCCTAATTAGTAAGATAACTGATTGTACACAATCCTAATTAGTAAGATAAGTGATTGTACACAATCCTAATTAGTAAGATAAATGAATGTACACAATCATTATTAATATGATAACTGAACGTACACAATCTTAATTAGAAATATAACTGATTGCACACATTCTTGATTAGTAAGGTTTCTGATTGTACACAAAACTAATTAGTAAGATAACTGATTGTATACATACCTAACTAATAATATAACTTATTGTACACAATCCAAATAAGTAAAATATCTATCTGTACCCAATTCTAATTGGTAGGATAACTGGTGTACACAAACCTAATTAGTAAGATAATTTATAGTGCACAATCATAATAAGTAAGATAACTGATAGCACTCTAACCTGATTAATACAGTAACTGTTGTGTTCACAAGCCTAATTAGAATTAACTACAACTTGTATTTGAAGATATGTAACTGTATACAACCCGTGTTAGAAGATAACTGGCATACACACTCTGTGTTAGGAGATAAATGATTACACAACACATCCATTAAAAGAACTGAATATGCACAATCTGTATTAGAAAATAACTTATTGTACACAATCCTGATTAGACGATAACGGATTGTAAACAAGTTATTTTTTAAGATAACATGCAATTTTAAATTAACGGACAGTGCACAAGTTGTAATTGACTGTAGACAAAAATTTTATTAAAAGGTAAATGACTGTAAACAAATACTTTGTTAGAAGGTAATTGACTGTAAACAAAAACTTTGTTAGAAGTAATTGACTGTAAACAAAAACTTTATTAGAAGGTAAATGACTGTAAACAAATACTTTATTAGAAGGTAATTGACTGTAAACTAAACTTTGTTAGAAGTAATTGACTGTAAACAAAAACTTTATTAGAAGGTAATTGACTGTAAACAAAAACTTTGTTAGAAGTAATTGACTGTAAACAAAATCTTTATTAGAAGGTAATTGATTCCACAGGAACTATATTTGAATGTAAGTTTAAATATAGTTTCATATTTTATACCTAGATATCGTTTTAAACAGAATCTCATAAAATATATACTTCACGTGTTCTTGCTAGTAATCGACTTAAACAGAAGCTCATTAAATATAATTTCATGTTTTATTGCTAATTATCGTCTTAAACCAAATCTCATAAAATATTTATTTCACCTTTTATTGTTAGTTATCGGTTTAAATAGAATCTCATAAAATAATTTTCATGTTTTCTTGCTATTTACTTTTTAAAATAGAATCTCATAAAATATAGCATTCAAGTTGTATTGCCTTTTATCGGTTTAAACAGAATTCATATTATATATTTCACTTTTTATTTATAGTTAGCGTGTTTAAACAAAATCACATAATTACATTTTTCATGTTTTATTTCCAGTCAGCAAAGTCAGGCTTTGCGAGGCGCGTGTCAGTAATGGTTTAATGTCAATAACATTCACACACTGTATTAGCGTACAGTCTTCAGATTCACAAAGATGTGAATTAGAGTTTAATATGGCTTATGTATTAATCATATTTATTTTACACGCCTTTCAGAGATGTAAACTGAGTGACTTTCAAACCGACTCTTTATAACACGACGCGTCAAAGATTTATGTAACATTCACCCTTCTCTTTGAGAATCAAAGAATTTATGTAACATTCACTCTTCTCTCTGGTATTATCAAAGATTTATTTAACATTCACCCTTCTCTCTTAGAATCAAAGATTTATCTAACATTAACCCTTCTCCCTGAGAATCAAAGAATTTATGTAACATTCACCCTTCTCTCTGAGTATCAAAGTTTTATATAACATTTACCATTCTCTCTCAGAATCAAAGATTTATGTAACATTCACCCTTCTCTCTGAGTATCAAAGATTTATGTAATATTAATTCTTTCTCTCTGAGTATCAAAAATGTATATTACATTAAGCTTTTTTCTCTGATTTTTAAAATGTTATGTAATACTATCTTTTTCTCTCTGAATATAAAAGATATGTGTAATATTATCCCTTTCTCTCTGTATACAAAAAATATATAACATTAACCGATTATGTCTGAGTATCAGATATTTATAAAACATGAACATTTATCTCTGTTTATCAGAGATTTCTATTTTAAATCAAAACATGTAATTGTGTTTGCAGCCAAATGTTGTGCGGACATTCTTGAACAGATGACAGTTTTCATCATCAACATAACCAGTTGCGAAAATAGGTACAACCTTGGTCACGATGTCTATGATCACAATGTGTGTGCGGTTCCCAAAGGAAAGGACACAGAACCATGCAAAGTAGGTTAATGTGAAGTGAATAAATGATTTCTTTCAACTAATATTATGGGATTAGTGAAGTTAAAGACCGCCTTCGTGTGATTTCTATGTGATTGACTGCAAAGTGAAATTAGTGATTCTCCAAATAATTGTTTGGATGTTGCTGTAAACTGATGACCACAATTAAATCATACCATGGGGTTAGTTAGAGAATTGTCTTCTTCGGATACTATTTAAAGATTAGTAGTAAACTGATGACCGTAATTAAATCATACCATGGGATTAGTTAGAGAATTGTCTTCTTCGGATACTATTTAAAGATTAGTAGTAAACTGATGACCGCAATTAAATCATACCATGGGATTAGTTAGAGAATTGTCTTCTTTTGATACTATTTAAAGATTAGTAGTAAACTGATGACCGCAATTAAATCATACCATGGGATTAGTTAGAGAATTGTCTTCTTTTGATACTATTTAAAGATTAGTAGCAAACTGATGACCGTAATTAAATCATACCATGGGATTAGTTAGAGAATTGTCTTCTTCAGATATTAATCAGATATTATTTAAAGATTAGTAGTAAACTACAGTTAATGATCTTCGTTTTGCAATTCAATTAGCAGCAACATAAAATTAAGGATCTCCGTAAATTGAAATCATTCGATTAGTAGTGAAGTAAAATTGATTACATTAAATAATGTCACTTTATCACAGGGATGGAGGGACCCAGAATTAATATTTTATTTCACTTTAATCACGTAGGTACCGTGCAGGCAAAAGGGAGGTAATTCGCAGTCAAGGATGCAATTTTGATAGCGCTTCGCACCCTAATGCGTAGATAAGTTTTAATTTCTAAACACTAGTCCATTTACCTATCTCATCTAGATAAGACAGACTGTATGTATATATGTTTAAGAAGGGTTTTGTATATACATATATGTATATGAATGCAGTTATATTCATATTTGAGTGTGTTTGCATCACTGTACTTTTTTACTAGCAAAATAGCAAAATGCTCATTAGATTGCGCCTTGCTAGTTATGCTGCATGCTTTTTAAACACGTGCAATTTGTGAAAAATCAGTCACAAGACTAAAACCTTCTTGAAGATTCTACAGTTCTCAAAATACTATAAATATGGAGGACTGAAGGCTAAATCTAAGAGAGCAAATACCATCTGAGAGAATTATTTTATCAACTATGGGAACACTGTAAGACATGTGCCCACTGTGTGACCTCATGTCATGCAGTGTGGTCATCCAACTGACGACAAAGAAGCATTTCTCTCCATGTAACACTAAACTTTTGTAACAGCAACTTTGTCCAAGAATACAGTCTATTGTTTGATGAACATGGGAAACATATATTTGAGGCTATTATCTTCAATTATGGTGGTAAAGTCTCATTATGTATATGGAGATTTACTGAGGAGAGCTGGAAATATCTCTCTCCACCTGTCTTTCATCTTGTCATCTGCCTTGTATTAAGCATCGAGGTAACTTGATTATATTCTACCTGGCGGGGTGATCAGTTCGTTTTCAAGACAGCTTACGCATGCAACATTGGATGTATGCAGTTAACTACACGAGAGGCCATTTTCGTCACACACACACACCCCGTCTGAGCTTGTTTGACTTCATATCCTGCGGTCAAGGGGACAGCACCTACGTTTCCTTAAAGACATGAGGATTTCTGCACTTGATAGGACATGATGACACACTTCACCAGGCGAATCATCTGGTAATGTTAAATGTTTTTTGGTTTTCCATCGTCACAGCAACCAAGCAGTAACGAAAATTACTGAGGTTGGCGACATGTCAACAAAGCACAAATCTACCCAAGTATAAATCTGAGATATTGTCTTGATCTGCAGCCATTGCTGTAAAGACTGTATTTACTATATTAATGCTAGCATTAAGTTTGCATTGTATGGAAAATATTTTCATTGCAAAATTTTATTGTGACTCATCATTGATCACCAAAAGATCAAAATTAAAGTAAGAGTTTACTTTCAATAAAATAAGCAGAGGAAAAGAAATCTTAATATTTAAATACATTTAATTGTGTGTTTGTGTGTGTGTGTGCGCGTGTGTCTGTGTGTTCTTGCAGGGAGATTACGGCGGGCCGCTTGTGGTTAAGGACAAGACGCGCTGGGTTCTAGTTGGCGTTTCGACATATAGTGATGGCTGTGCTTGTGCGTTATTAATGTTTCACCGTTCACAATATTAACAGCAAAAAAAACATATTTTACCACATATCAAATGGCTAAGTGAAATATAACTGTACATTCTTTATCGGTTATCAGATGGATAAGTGAAATATAACTGTACATTCTTTAAGGTTATCAGATGGCTAAGTGAAATATACACACTTGTACTGCTTATCGGATGGCTAAGTGAAATATAGGAATTACATTACTGCTTATCAGATAGCTATGTGAAATCTGACCACAGCATTCTGATTCAGTGGTAATTCAGTCACTTTACTATGTCTGTCATATCTGAGTGTGATTTTCTTTCCTAAAAGTATTGAAGGCAATTTACAACATAAGACACACGAAGGAGTGTATATCGCTTACAGAGACAAGCAAGACATGAAATAAACATCAAACACCGTGTAACACTCACTATTGAAAGTCTTAACAGCGCACAGATATAAACAATACGTAACCTATACAACCCTCCAAGCTGTGTAACGTTTCAGGTCTTAACAGCAAACAATTGTAAACAATACGTAACGTATACTACACTCCAAACTGTGTAACGCTTCAAGTCTTAACAGCATACAAAGGTAAACAATACGTAACATATGCAACACTCCAAGCAGTGTAATACTGTTTCAAGTCTTAACAGCATACAGAGGTAGGCAATACGTTACATAAACATCACAAGCAATATAACACACTTTGTTTCAAGTCTTAACAACATACATGTAAACAATAAAAACATATACAACATTCCAAGTAGTGTAACACTCTGTTGCAAGTTTTAACAGAGCACAGAAATATGCAAAACGTAACATAAACAACATTAATTAATTGTTTAATCAGTTCACAACTCCACACTCAAATAGTGAAATCTCTTATACTCACGTAACATCTGAACTAAAAGTTTATCTATTTTCATTTTTTAACAAACGTGAACTGAAATTTATCTACTCTCTTAATATACAGCACCTGAACCAAGTACCAATGTCACACCCAGATAACACCTGTATATATTTATCTAGTCAATACATTTCACTTGACTAATAAAATGTAAACATAGAATAAATAATTATCTAGTCATTCATTTCATTTTACTAATACAATGTAAACATAGAATAAATATTTATCTAGTCAATACATTTCACTTTACTAATACAATGTAAACATAGAATAAATAATTATCTAGTCATTCATTTCACTTTACTAATACTATTTAAAATGTCAAATAAATATTTAATTTTACTCAATTCATTTCACTTTTCCTATTTAAAACATTAAGTAACTATTTAATTTCATGAAATTCGTGAACTGAAAATATATATAATTTCACACTCAAACCGCGCTATGTTTTGCCTATCACGCATCAATATTAGCAATGGAACACTAAAACGGCATATTGTTTGCATACCACACATTATTATTAGCAATGAAACACTAAAACGGCATATTGTTTGCATACCACACATTATTATTAGCAATGAAACACTAAAACGGCATATTGTTTGCATACCACACATTATTATTAGCAATGAAACACTAAAACGGAATATTGTTTGCATACCACACATTATTATTAGCAATGAAACACTAAAACGGCATATTGTTTGCATACCACACATTATTATTAGCAATGAAACACTAAAACGGCATATTGTTTGCATACCACACATTATTATTAGCAATGAAACACTAAAACGGCATATTGTTTGCATACCACACATTATTATTAGCAATGAAACACTAAAACGGCATATTGTTTGCATACCACACATTATTATTGGCAATGGAACACTAAAACGGCATATTGTTTGCATACCACACATTATTATTGGCATTAAAACACTAAAACCGCATTATGTTTTGCATACCATACATTAATATTGTCAGTAAAACACTAAAATTCATTATGTTTTGCATACCACACATTAATATTTATCAGGTATCCACTGAACCCACATTTCTCATTTACGGAATGCGTAATATATGAAAAATATTGGAAAGGGTTCTTTATTTATACATTTTATATTTTTGTATTTATTTTATTTATAGCAAACCCAATCTTTCTGAAGTTAAAGAGAACCCATTCATATTTACTTTTGTTTCAGTTTTAGAGAAATACTTTCTTGAATGGTCTAATGCTAATTCCAGATTTCCTATGTTATATACAGATGATAGGCGACCACCTGTATACACACGGGTGTTTGACTTTATTCCTTGGATTCAAAAAAATCTAGCCCGTTATACTTAGCTGAACTGCCGACATCCCAGTGATCTATAAATAGTTTGACCAGTGGACACAGTTGACTTCACGTTGGACTCCTCCAGAGAGCAACTTTCAATGTTCACTATTTTTGCTTGATGTTGATGTGATTATACTCTGATTTTTTGTCAGTTATGACAGTTACTCTAATGACAACTGCAAATTGAAAAGTGTCTGTCAATGTGATCGATAAATATCTTTATCTGCACGTGAATATTATCTAATAAATATCTTTCAAATTGAAAATTCATAAAATCATTCAAATTGTACTTGCTAAGGCATGTGTATTTTTATCTCTTGGGGTACATAGAATTGTTCCTTTATCTATCTATCTATCTATCTATCTATCTATCTATCTATCTATCTATCTATCTATCTATCTATCTATCTATCTATCTATCTATCTATCTATCTATCTATCTATCTATCTATCTATGTATCTACCTACCTATCTATATATCTATCTATCTACGTACCTACCTATCTATCTGCCTATCTATATATCTATCTATCGATCTATCTATCTACCTATCTATATATCTATCTATCCACCTATCTATCTATCTATCTATCTATGTACCTACCTACATACCTATCTATCTATCTATCTATCTACGTACCTACCTACCTCTCTATCTCTCTATCTACCTATCTATATATCTATCTATCGATCTATCTATCTATCTATCTATCTATCTATCTATCTATCTATCTATCTATCTATCTATCTATCTATGTACCTACCTACCTACCTATCTATCTATCTATCTATCTATGTACCTACCTACCTATCTATCTATGTACCTATCTACCTACCTACCTATCTATCTATCTATCGATCTATCTATCTATCTACCTATCTATATATCAATATATCTAGTTATCTATCTATCTATCTATCGATCGATCGATCTAACTATCTATCAGCTGCGATGCCGACGACACACCGAGCGGCAAGATGTAAAAAACAACCAACTTTCGCATTCAGACACCACGATATTTGTATGTGTGTGTGGGGGGGGGGAGGTGTACTTTATTCTGAAAAATGAGGGGTAAAGTGTGAAAGTCGGCTGTGAGTGTGAGTAGGAGTGTGAATGTAGTATGAGGGATGAACGGGACGAATGAACAAGCAATCGCACCAACGCACTTCCTCAACAGGGAAAGGCAAGACCAAGAGTTAACAAAATTTATTTTAAAATGGGGCTACTTTCATATGGCGTTAGTAGTTCATTCAGAAGCGTCCACACACAATATTCATGTGATGGGGAAGAAGAGCAGTGAAAGTGATGAATAAAATAAAATAAGGTAGCAACAATCAAAAATCAATAACGAGGACAGCGGTGATAACCGCAATAAACAAATGCCAAATAAAATAAGTGGCACAAATAAGTGGGTGAAAACCCAAAGCAAACAATAAATATTAATTGATAACCGCAAAAATATCTTAATGGAATAATTGACTAAAGTTAACGTTTATATAAAAGTTCAGGTTGAAAACCCAATGTGAATAATAATGTCAATTAAGTAGCAGAGACAACCACAAAATAAACACAAAGTTATTTGAATCAAAGTTAATGTCTGTGGAAAAGTTCAGGGTGAAAAACCCAAGTGTCAATAATAATTATTCAACCCAGAACTAAATGTTCAAAGAGAATGTTCATAAATGTTCACGGTGAAAACCCGAAATAAAATTCTAAATAATTAATAAACTATAATAACCTACTAAAAGAATGCACCCTAACTAAATGCTACTAATCACACTTCCTGGAGGGTTGATAAAACCGGATGACACACTAACTAAACTCAGAACACAGTGGCCCTGGTAATCTACTGTCAATGGGTGGCGGTATTCATGAATTATATAGTAGGTCTGTACCATGGAAGACGCTTCAAATGTTCAAAGTCTCAGTCAGACGTGCAGTGAGCACTCCAATTACCCTTTTCCCTAATTCATGAAAAAGTTATAAAAAAAAGGGCGCACCAGAACTCAGGGTGATGGAATAAGCCTCTGTGCTTTCTGCAGCCCTTACTGGTGTTCCGTGCACACTACAATAAATCCAATATCGCCATAAACCCAAGTCCGTTTATGTATACCAGTCTCTACAGAAACTCACACGTGAATCCTAATAATCTAATTCTGCTTCTATTGTTATTAGTGCATTCACGACTAGGGTTCATTCACAGAAAATAGTCCCTGACTAAAAATTATATTTAAGAACTAAGAACTGTCTAGATATAATTTCTATCTATTATTAACATATTTATCTAACTCTGAAAGTGCTGAAAGCACAAAATAAGCATGCAGGCACACAAACTCACAGACAAATGTATAACACCACTCATTCACCCCAGACAACAATAACAGAGCACACGAGGAGGTAAAGGGAGGTAAGGAAGTTTTATAAAAAAATAAATTTTCCTGATTACCCCCCTTTGACCATAACACAAGGGTACTTATCTTTTACACCGTTGGCTAGTGATCATTTGAAACTCTCTAGTGTAGTCACTTCCTTCACTGGGCTAGGGTGTACTACTAAACCTACTCCACAACCACAATGTCCATTTATGTATACATTAACACGAGGTGCCCCACTTGGTTCCAAGGCATTTATGCTACCTGGGCACTGATCTTTAATATGGCCTGGTTTGCCACAGCTGTAGCACATTACTGGTTCATTCTTAACAACTTTGTCTTGACTGTTTGGGTGAGGTCTTACTAGATGGAGGAGGTGTGAGAGAGGATCCTGTTTTAGGTTTATTATCAGGTTTGTCACTCTGTCTTTTAGGCATCACTGGTTCATTAACTGGCCTGCATGATTTAAAATTATGTCTAGCTGTCAGATTACCATATGTCCCATATATTTCTTCATATCTGTCAGCTGCTACTAACTAATCTTTCAGCTTTGTTGGTCATTTTCCTTAATATAAGCTAAAATTGCTGGTGGGCCTGATGTCTGTAATTTGTCAATTACAAAGTGATCCCTAACAGTTTTCCCATTGTCAGTCTCTACTTCGTCCAGTTCTAACCATCTTGACAAAACGTGCTGTAGCTTACTTTCCCATTGTCAATCTCTACTTGGTCCAGTTCTAAACATCTTGACAAGATGTGCTGTAGCTTACTAGTTGCCTGTAAAAGTGTGTCAGTCTGCCTTCTCTTAAAGGGTGAAACCACTGTCTGTATGTTTCACTAGTCACATTAAAGTATGCCAACAGTTCAGTCGAATATGTAGCATATGTCTGTATGTTTCACTAGTCACATTAAAGTATGCCAACAGTTCAGTCGAATATGTAGCATATGTCTGTATGTTTCACTAGTCACATTAAAGTATGCCAACAGTTCAGTCGAATGTGTAGCATATGTCTGTATGTTTCACTAGTCACATTAAAGTATGCCAACAGTTCATTCGAATATGTAGCATATGTCTGTATGTTTCACTAGTCACCAACAGTTCAGTCGAATATGTAGCATATGTCTGTATGTTTCACTAGTCACCAACAGTTCAGTCGAATGTGTAGCATATGTTTCACCAGTCACCAACGGTTCAGTCGAATGTGTAGCATATGTCTGTATGTTTCACTAGTCACATTAAAGTATGCCAACAGTTCAGTCGAATATATAGCATATGTCTGTATGTTTCACCAGTCACCAACAGTTCAGTCGAATGTGTAGCATATGTTTCACCAGTCACCAACGGTTCAGTCGAATGTGTAGCATATGTCTGTATGTTTCACTAGTCACATTAAAGTATGCCAACAGTTCAGTCGAATATGTAGCATATGTCTGTATGTTTCACTAGTCACATTAAAGTATGCCAACAGTTCAGTCGAATATGTAGCATATGTCTGTATGTTTCACTAGTCACATTAAAGTATGCCAACAGTTCAGTCGAATGTGTAGCATATGTCTGTATGTTTCACTAGTCACATTAAAGTATGCCAACAGTTCAGTCGAATGTGTAGCATATGTCATATGTTTCACTAGTCACCAACAGTTCAGTCGAATGTGTAGCATATGTCTGTATGTTTCACTAGTCACCAACAGTTCAGTCGAATGTGTAGCATATGTTTCACCAGTCACCAACGGTTCAGTCGAATGTGTAGCATATGTCTGTATGTTTCACTAGTCACATTAAAGTATGCCAACAGTTCAGTCGAATATATAGCATATGTCTGTATGTTTCACCAGTCACCAACAGTTCAGTTGAATATACAGCATATGTCGTGGCTTGCTCTGGGAGTTATTAAAGACGATATTTTGTCACATTTGTAATATAATTGTGACATGTCACAGATAAGTCAATTTTGAAATTCACAGTTCTCGACATACTAATTTTATAAACCTATATTTAATTATATTTAGATCTGTACTCAACCCATTTAATAAAACCCTCTAATGGAGTAGTGATAAGATTTGTGTTTCTAGGCCTGGTGTTTTCCATGTAAGACGCCAATACTTCAAATACCATACAGGGTGGCCCAAAAGTAGGTTTACAGTTATTAAAGTACCTTTTTGATTTGAGATTTGAAGAATGTTGCAATGTTGAAGGAGGACATTTTGAGCATCTGAGAGATTAAAATGTTTATGTTTATGTTAACAGGTATAACGAATTTCCCGCTGTTCTAGTGTCGACTTTTCACCCAAATAAATAGTCTACGTGATAACTGTAAACCTACTTTTGGGCCACCCTGTAAAATGCTACAAAACATAGAGTAAAAACGTACTAACAATCGCTGATAAAACTTGTCATGGAGTACTGACGTATTGCCAATGGCTGTCAAACATTGTCCTGGAGTACTGACGTATTGCCAATGGCTGTCTAACATTGTCCTGGAGTACTGACGTATTGCCAATGGCTGTCAAACATTGTCCTGGAGTCGTGACTATACACAATGGGTGTCAAAGCTTGTCCTACAGAAATGACGTATTCACAATGGCTGTCAAACATTGTCCTGGAGTACTGACGTATTGCCAATGGCTGTCAAACATTGTCCTTGAGCAGTGACTATTCACAATGGGTGTCAAAGCTTGTCCTACAGAATTGACGTATTCACAATGGCTGTCCTAGAGTTAACAATGAATGCTAGTTATAAACCTACATATTGTATATACATATATTTTCTTCGCTAACTTGGATATGTTATATTCATTTTAATTTTCATTTCCTTACTCCATTTTGTGTGCACGCTTACTTAAATATGTCGATATCGTTGACAGTCAACATAGTTACTATAAATAGAACAGCACGTTTTGTTCCAAGTCTCAAGCGAATGGGTAACAATAGTAAAGAATCCGAACAGAATAAGTGTTTATGATAATTAATGAATAATTCGTTGCATATATTTCTGTATTAACCTTATCAGTTTTTTTTCTACAGTTGTATACAGACGGTAAAATCATTTACAGCATTAATCATAACAATGCGTAAAGTTATTTATAGACACTGACATCTAAAGAGCCAATCATAATAGTGCCTATAGTTATTTATAGACAATGACATCTCTAATCCTAACAATGCATAAAGCTATTTATAGTCATTAAGGGCTTCTTTAGCGCTAAGGTAAGAGTTGTTCAACCAGTTATTTTGGAGCTATAGGGGATACATATCCCAGGACGGCACATAAAGTGGTCTGGAAAGTCACATATCTGGTATTTTGTAAAAAAAAAAAAAATGACAATCCATTTTAATACTCAATGTTAACTGTGTAGGCATAGAAAAACAAATACATATATGTTTAGATAGAAATTGATATTTTTTAGTTTTATAAATTGATATTTATTTGTAACCATTTTATATGCTCTTGATATGCAACTTTCTGTTATGTCAAGGTCAAATTAAGATTACGTTCAGACATTCAGTTATGCAGGCCACGTAATATATGTCAATTAGGTCATTTAGACCCAGTAACACGAATAAAATAAATATTAATAGTATCAATATAAATAGATTTCGCAACGTATAAGGCAATTGCGTATTTATTTATATTATCATTTTAATAAATTTAACAACTTATGAGACAATATCTTGACTTATTAATATTACCAGTCTATATAGATTTAACATCCTATGAGACAAAGTCGTGAATTGTTAACATTAGTTAATGATTATGATTATTAGTAATTTATTTTATCATTCCTAACTAATTATAAGTGACAAAAATCATACTTTATATTATTAATAATTCTCCAGTAGACACCACTCGTCTCAATAGGCGGATATGCAGGCGCAGTAAGTGTTTTATCTCTTTCACAACAGTAAGCGGGGCTGGGCTGGGTAGATCTAGGTAAGAAACAGTTTGATGATACAAGGAAAGTGAGACGGGGTTAAGAGAGAGAGAAGGAAAAAGAGAAAGAGAGAGAAAGAGAAAGATGAAAGAAGGGGAGAGAGGAAGAGGGATACAAAGGTAGAGAGAGAGAGAAATGAGATGGGGAAGTAGGGTGTTATGATGGTACAGTGAGACAAGGATTGAGAGAAATAGACAGAGAGAAAAAGAGATGGGAGAAGAAGAGAGAGCGAGAAAGAAAATGAGAGAATGAAGAGAGAGAGAAAGGAAAGGTAAGAGATCAAAATGATGATATGTGGTAAGTTATTCCATGGTATTACACCGGAAATAATGTCATTTTGTAATAAATTCGCGAGACAAAAAGCACCTTTAGCCTCCTTTCATTTAGTAAGTTATTTCCCCTTCCCCCTGTTTTTATTATGTCGTTTGCTCTTACCGTCAGTTACTTTTATCGTCTTTTAATAATGAACAGTTGTCCAAAATCTTGAGAGAGCTATTTTTATTGTGTGAACTGTCTTTCTTGTAGATGTCTGCATAAAACTATCAGAGTAAATCTCAAAGCAAAAGTGTGAGACAGTATTGCATGTTTTTGTCGTAGGCTTGGTCCGTGTTGTCAATTTGGAATTAGATTGGCTTCTGTAACATCTTTTACTCAAGGTTGTTCTCTAATCCCCCCACCCTCAAACTCTCTTTCCCCTAAATCGTCTTACAATTTTGTAAATACTTCTACCCATCTCTCATTCCAAGTGTCTGTCATTTCCTATTTTCAGAACATATCTCCTACCGTCTCCTGTTATCCCTTCCTGTGTCTCTTATCCTATATCATCATAATATGTAATACCTTAGTGAACCCCACCCATCCCATTTCTATCTCTCCCTACCTCACCCTCTCTCTCTCTCTCTATCAATAGCAAATTATAAGCAAGATGAATAAAAATAGACAAGATCTGTGTCTAATCAACAGAGCAAACATTTTTATTTTATATATGCTAGTATTATTAGTTATAAGTGTGTTAAATAATGATTGCACATGCTTAATAATAAATACTAATGATAGTTACAACGCACAACTATATTTGCCTCAAGTGGAAACTGAAATTAAAATTGTTCCTAATAGTTTAATAATAACTGTTCAGTCCGCATATCTTTCTTATCAATCGCTTTTATGACTGGACTCGAGTTATGTCAAAATCAAACTGATTAGAATACAGAACTTCTTCAGCAAAGTAAACTTCACATAACCTGGATTAAGTACAGCTTCCACAGTCTTTTCACTGGCTTTTTCAATCACGTCAGTGTCAAAATGTCCGCGCTCAGCATGTGCTCCCGCCTCGTGCACGAGAAAACACTGATGTGTCGTTACTCTTCACCGACCTGGCACTCTCTTGCCGTACGTTTCTTGAGCAGAATACAATCACAATGATTGGGTTATCTTCATTTAACTGATGTACTTAGCATCCTTACTTTGGTACATCAAAAGTAGGGATGTAGCATACTCCTTTATGCTTACACACTCTGCAACACACTTTGCAATTCTTCCGCGCTTTCCCGGTCACTCAAGTCACGACTAGTGAACAAATGAAGGGTAGCTAGGAACTTGAAAGTTGAACTTGAGGCTACTCTTGAGACTCACAGCTCAGGGTTGAACTCGCTGCACTCAGACTGAGACACAACCACAACCAAAAGAAGAGGAAATCAGAAGGCTGATTGCTGACTGCCACATACAATCAAGGAGCAAGCCTAAGTTTCTTATTCATTACAATATAACTCCATTCTATCTACACTCCATTCTCAAACTTTCTACAATTTCTGCAACGGTATTCATTATCCCCATGCATACATGGTACAGTAAATACAATGTATCAAACAGTGTCACATATTGATACACCACAAGGGTGCAGCTTAACATTTGTAGTAAATAAATCAACTTCCATAGTACATCTTTACATAACACAAGTATAACATATAAATAGAAAAATGTATGAAATGTATCCAAGTCCACTCTCCCTCAATCAGTCAGTTTAAACTCACCACTCAAACTAATGACTTCCTTCAGAGCCGGACTTTTGCCTTTGTCTTCAAATTTAAAAGTGAATAGACAGCAAAATTCTCTACTGCAAGTAAACTCCTTAAACTCATCCCATTGGCTAGTCTTGTTCTCATAAATCATAATCATTGGATAATAAAAAATCTGCTCACTCAGTTTCTTCCTGGTCAGCAAAATAGAATACTCTCCCCTTAGGTTGTTTACTTCAAACTCAGCTACTTTTAAAATGACACCATAATAATGAGTGCCAAAGGTCGGGTCACTGACAATTTAGCAACGTAAATAACAATTAAAATTATTAAAATAGGGAGGGTCAAATTTACTTTGTCACATATTGCACCAGATAGTTCTAGAAAATTATTCAACTGAGTTGTTTACTTCAGCTCTGGCATTTACAAAAATATCATCATAAGCAGTGCCCAAGGTCGGTCACGCTAACATTGGCAACAAATATATAATTATTCAGATAAGAAATAGGGACAGTCACATTTACTTCGCCACAGCAGTTATTCTCTCTCTCTCTCTCTCTCTCTCTCTCTCTCTCTATATATATATATATATATATATATATGTATGACGTTTGTGTTGTGAATGCTTATTGTTGTAACTTTTGCCGTTATGACTATATTTACTGTTGTGACCGTTTGTGTTGTGACTGTAAATGTGTAACTTCTGCCGTTATGATTATATTGATATTTCTCTGTGTTGTGACTGTTACAGCAATAATTATATTTATTGTTGAGTCTGTTGGAGTTGTGACTGTTAATAATGTAAATATCCCTCTGTGACTGTGCTATAGTTGTTAATGTTGTCTATAGAACTTATGTGAATGAGCTGTGACTATTAATGTTCATCTTGCTTGTGCTGTGACAGTTACTAATGTGACTATCACTATTTAATTACTACCGTTGCTACTAGTGACAATCACGCTGTGATTGTTGTGGCTATTACTCGTTATGTCTCTTGCTATCGTGACAATCAGTATTATTATTGATGCTATCGTTCTAACCATTAGTGTGTAACTATTATTACTGCAACTGATATTGTTGAGTATGTATGTGTTTGTTTACTGGTCACTACAACGTTGAATGGTTTGCTGCCAGTATTATTTCCAAAATATTTTATAATTTTATCTCTGTATACCTTGTTTGTATTTTTAAGTGTCAGGTCAAATGCAAATTAATTTCATATACATCTCTGACGAGTTATTTAGTTTTTAATAAAACCGTTTCTTGCAGACGTGAACTCGCAAACATTGGTAGTCTTGTAATGAGTAGTGAGCTCGCAAACATTGGTAGTCTTGTAATGAGTAGGCTACGGGAGACGAGTGATCTATACAATAATTTTAGAGAACACGGTTTTCAACAAGAAATTGTCAGTGCCTCTAGAAAAGAAACATGTATGTCTGACGTATTCACACTTCACGATACGTCCATCTTGAGTGGTACTTGACAGGAGCAATACAAAATGTCCGACATAATTCTGTTACTGTTAGTTGAGCGCGATTGGAAGCAATCAAATTTACTTGTTAGACGGTCACGATCATGTAGACATCGGCAAATTTCTCTTTTCAATGGACGTTCCAATTCTGTCTTCAGGAACATGCATTCTGATGTCATTTTGTGACAAGTCAAGTTTATGTCCCTTTAATCTTTCAGTTTCTTAGGCTTTTGCTTTGAACAGAAAGCAGGACACCTAGTGGGTGGAATATGAGTTTTCGGACTTTAGTGAGTTAACCTGTGTTGGATACATACGGGCAAAAGAAAACAGAATTATTTCTTCTAAAGAGTAGCTTTATTAAGAACAAAAGAAAGTAGAAATAAATATTTGAGCAGTAGTTTTCTTTTTATGACCTTTATACATTACGAAACATTTCCTATTGAGTTTGACTGACTTTAGTTAAGTGGGTTTTGACTCTAGTGGCTAGAAATATTTCCTGTTGTGTTTGACTGACTTTAGTAAGTGGGTTTTGACTCTAGTGGCTAGAAATATTTCCTATTGTGTTTGACTGACTTTAGTAAGTGGGTTTTGACTCTAGTGGCTAGAAATATTTCCTATTGTGTTTGACTGACTTTAAGTAAGTGTGTTTTGAACCCAGTGGCTAGAGATACTGTCCATCAGTAGCCATCTTTGCTAGTTGAAAAGTACCAGTCACAATCTTCACGCAGCTTCAAAATACCCACACTGAGCTACTCACCAGTCGCCATTCAAACACCCCAATTGAGCTATTTACTTACCACTAAGATCTTTTACTCACCACTTCACTGCACTACTCCTACACCATCTCGACATGTCATGTTTTCCGAAGAAATGTCATTAGTTGTAGAGAACTTTAGGAGATTCTATAATAAACAACAAGTTAAAAATGTAGAATAACGTGTTCAAAAAAACGTAAGGCGATAATACGATAATACAATGGTATATAAATAAGGAGGAAAGTAGGTATTCATGTCTTGCAGATGGTTTGCAGATATAGAGGGCTTATATGTATAGAATGCATAGGTATATAGGGTTTGTAGGTATAGAAGGTTTTAGGTATGGAGGGTTTGTGTGTATAAAGGGTTGTAGGTATAGAGGGCTTGTAGATATAGAGGGTTTAGTTATGTAGGGTTTGTAGTTGTAAAAGGTTTGTAGGTATAGAAGGTTTTAGGCATAGAGGGTTTGTAGGCATAGAAGGTTTGTAGGTATAGAAGGTTTTAGGCATAGAAGGTTTTAGGTATAGAAGGTTTTAGTTATAGAAGGTTTTAGGTATAGAAGGTTTTAGGTATAGAAGGTTTTAGGTATAGAAGGTCTTAAATAATGTCTTAAATATGGAAGATTCGTAGGTACAAATGTTTTATATATAAGAGGTTTTAAGTATAGAGAGTTTCTATGTTTAGAGAGAGGGTTTTAAGTATAGAGAGTTTCTACGTATAGAGAGGTTTTAAGTATAGAGAGAGGGTTTAAGTATAGAGAGTTTTTATGTATAGGGCTTGCAGGTATTAGTAGTCATGCAGTGCTGTAGACGCATGCATGTAGCTTACACATTTACATTTAATGTGTCATTACCCATTGAAATAAAAGACAAACGTAATCAATGTTAATGATATGCAATTACACTGTCATTCCTCATAATCAGACCTTACCCATTTCTTAGAAATATGCTTTGTGACCACACCCCATTAGCATAATTCCTTTGTTATAAAATTCTTTTTCTACACAATCAGACCATGCCTATTGTATATGGAATAAAACTTTTCACTCCTCTTATTTAGACCATATGGAGTGACACTTTATGATTCCATTTAATCAGACCATATGGAGTGACACTTTATGTTTCCATTTAATCAGACCATATGAAATAACAGTTTGTTACACCGTACAAGACATATCAAAGACAATGATCGCAGAAAAACACCTTGTCACATCTCAGGTATATGGCCACTATCAGTGATATGAAATAACATAGATTTAGATAACTATTATTTATAAATATATCCGTTGCTGGGTACACAAATTTGCATGACTAATACATTATACAACAAATTAAATATTTATAAGACTATTTTGTGTGTCAGAAGTGTGTCATGCTAACGATTTTGCAAGATTTACAAACTAGTGTCTCATATGTATTAAAATTTGTTTAGGTTTCCATTTTTTCCAGCTTTAGCATTTCTTATTCATATGTTTAAAATTACGACTGTCGATTATTTGTAGATGTTTGTCAAGTGCTCATCCGAGAAAGGGGACATAACTCTTGTAGGGGACTAATTCGCTATCCTCGATTCAGCAAATGAGATAAACGAACTTGACGAAAACAAGACCGGTATTAATAATACAATGAAATGTACCACCAGCAAGATAATTTTCTTACATGACTACGAGAGACACTTTACCACTCACACTTTACCACTTTAACGCCAGCAAGACAACTTGCATAACCGAGACAGTCTAGAATTCAATGTAACGCCGACAAGACAATTTACCTACATGGCTAATAGAGAGTTTACAAGTCAACGTAACACCAGCAAGAAATTTACATACATAACTATGTGAGATAGTTTACAATCCAATGTAACGCCAACAAGACAATTTACGTACATGGCTATGTAAGATAGTTTTCAATCCAATGTAACGCCAACAAGACAATTTACGTACATGGCTATGTAAGATAGTTTTCAATCCAATGTAACGCCAACAAGACAATTTATGTACATGGCTATGTAAGATAGTTTACAATCCAATGTAACGCCAACAAGACAATTTACGTACATGGCTATGTAAGATAGTTTACAATCCAATGTAACGCCAACAAGACAATTTACGTACATGGCTATGTAAGATAGTTTACAATCCAATGTAACGCCAACAAGACAATTTACTTACATGGCTATGTAAGATAGTTTACAATCCAATGTAACGCCAACAAGACAATTTATGTACATGGCTATGTAAGATAGTTTACAATCCAATGTAACGCCAACAAGACAATTTACATTCATGGTTACGAAAGACATTGACAAGTGGACGCATGCGCAATAATCCCTACATCTCAATTACAAGCGCAACACGAAATCTTTACATCACAAGATTGAGTACAAAACACGAAATCCATACATCAGAAGATAAGGCACTAACATGAAATCCTTACATCACAAGATCAAGCACAACAAGAAATCCTTACATCACAAGATTAAGTAATCAACACGAAATCCTTACATCACAAGATTAAGTAATCAACACGAAATTCTTATATCACAAGATTAAGTACTAAACACGAAATCCTTACATCACAAGATTAAGTACTAAACACGAAATTCTTACATCACAAGATTAAGTAATCAACACGAAATTCTTACATCACAAGATTAAGTAATCAACACGAAATTCTTACATCACAAGATTAAGTACTAAACACGAAATCCTACTTCGCAATGTCAAGCACTAAACGGGAAATCCTTACATAGCATGATCAAGCACTAAACCCCAAATCCTAACTCGCATCTTCAAGCACATAAACACGAAATCATTACAGAAGTAATGCTATAGGTAACAGAAGCACTGGGGGGGGGGGGATATTATGTATAAACTAAAGGAGTGTTTGAATAAAAAGTCAAGCACAGATTTGCCTTTTCTAAAATGCATCGTGTTAAAACCTTAGACCTCCCGGAATGCAAATTGGTTTCCAACAGAAATGTGTATAAGCAAGTGAACGAAAGCTATCAAAACTCTAGGAATCAGTGAAACTTGCTGAGGGCCTATTCCAGGGATTGTTCCGATAACACTCGAAGCACTTTACAATGAATTCAAGTAAATTAAAGACAATACAACAAAATAAATGTTTAGATTCGCGCACAACTTACATGATATAAGTAAACATATTTACAAATCGAAATATAATACAATGCACTAACAAATGGACAATTTGAATAAACAGTATCACACTAGACTACTAGAGGAAGGTCAAGGTCTTGTAGAGGCCAATACCATCTCGAGGGCAAAGTTTTATAGAACTGGCCGTGGTCTCTCATGGCAGTTCAATATCAAGAAGACGTACCCCGATTACATATTACACTTTGCTTTCGTTTTAGTTGAGAACGTGAATGTCTGGGTTATTTATAGTCATTATAAAGTATACGGGGTTCGGGTATGTATGGAGACAATAAATACTTTGGAGGAAAAGGTGACAGGGAAGGGTAGGGGTTTCTGAGGGAGGGGTCGGAGTTAGGATCATGAGTTGAACAAAGAGTCAGTGTTCAGTAGAGGGCCGCAAGATAAAATATGCTAAGTTAGGGGTAGAAAGGGGGGGGTGTGGTGACCGGGAACTAAAAGAGATGTATAGGATGAAATATGGAAAGAGCAATGAGAAGGAAGAGAGATAAGTAGGTAGAGATAGGAAGAGAGATTGAGAGTAAGTGGAGAGAGAGAGAGAGAGAGAGAGAGAGAGAGAGAGAGAGAGAGAGAGGAAATGGCGAGGGTAAGGGAGGTCTTATTGTGATAATACAGAGTAAGGGACACAATGGTGGAGATAGAGACAGAAAAGAGATAGGGAAAGAGAGAAACTTAAGGAAGGACAGAGCCATAAATGGATAAGGAGAGGCAAAATATATTATTATGATAGAGGGAGAAGAGAAACAAAATGAGAAAGAGAGAAGTATGGAATGAGAGGAAGAGAAACAAAGAGAGACCGAGAGAGAGAAAGAGGGACAGAGAGAGAGAGGAAAGAGAGAGAGGAAGAGAGAGAAATGAATAGGGGAAGTTGGAGAAGGTAGGAGCTATTATAGGGTACGAGAGACAAGGAAGAGACAGAGACGGGTAGAAAACGGTAGGAAATAGAATGGAAAGATAGGAAGTGAGAAATAGTATTTGAATAAGAGAGAATGAGTGAGAGAGAGAGGAGGAAGTGAGAAATAGTATTTGAATAAGAGAGAATGAGTGAGAGAGAGATGAGTGGGAATAAGATGATTTAGTGGAAAGAGAGACAGGGTGGAGAGAGATAGGAAATAGTAAGATGATTTAGTGGAAAGAGAGACAGGGTGGAGAGAGATAGGAAATAGTAAGATGATTTAGTGGAAAGAGAGACAGGGTGGAGAGAGATAGGAAATAGTAAGATGATTTAGGAGAAAGAGAGACAGGGTGGAGAGAGATAGGAAATAGTAAGATGATTTAGTGGAAAGAGAGACAGGGTGGAGAGAGATAGGAAATAGTAAGATGATTTAGTGGAAAGAGAGACAGGGTGGAGAGAGATAGGAAATAGTAAGATGATTTAGTGGAAATAGAGACAGGGTGGAGAGAGATACGAAATAGTAAGATGATTTAGTGGAAAGAGAGACAGGGTGGAGAGAGATAGGAAATAGTAAGATGATTTAGGGGAAAGATAGTTTGAGAGATTGGAGATTAGACAACAGCCTTGAGTAAAAGATGTTACAGAGGACAATCTAATTCCAAATGGACAACACGGGACCAAGCTCACGACAAAAACATGCAATACTGACTCACACTTTTGCTTTGTGATTTACTAGTTTTATGCAGACATCTAGAAGAAAGTTCACACAATAAAAATAACTACCTGAATAATTCGGACAAATGGTCCTTGTTTAAAAGACGATAAAATTGACGGACGGTAAGAGCAAACGACGGAATAAGAATAGGGGGGTTGGGAGATGGTGGTGATGTGAAAGGGAGCTAAAGGTGCTTGTTGACTCACGAGCATATTATTACAAGATGATACCATTCGGGGTGTATACTCCCATGCAGAAAACCTATATATAGTTAGTAGACTAGGCAGCAGACCTCACTAGACCTCAAGGCAAGAAAGCGGGAAAGCAAGAGTAAGGTTGTGGGCCCAAGGAAGGACAACTCTCAAGAATGAAGCAGTTTTGGTCAGCAACTTTAGTGACGCTGGCGGTTTTCAGTCGCGCCGCAGGTTATATATTTGACTTCACAATAATATTTATTTATTCAAATTTAAGTCGCGCCGCAGGTTATATATCTGACTTCTCAATAATCTTTATTTATTCAAATTTCAGTTTAAATGTTCACTTCTTTGCTTAGTAAACATGGTCAACTTCGATAATGTCAGGAAGTAGCTAATCCTATATTGTATTAAAGTAATATAAACGTGAAATATTTTTTTTAATTAAACTTAATTATGTTTTGCTTTAAAATGATTATTTGTATAGCAAACTTCACAAAAATACAGCTGAATCAAACAAACGAAGACATTTTTAAATGATTCGAATTAAAAACTAAATTAAAAACAGGCATTTTAATTGTGAAAATATTGTTGGGGCCAAGTGGATTTCTTTCTAATATAAGTCTCGATTTAATTTTCAATGACTTATCTAAGGGTTTTAAACATTTCAATGACTTATCTAAGGGTTTTAAACATTTCAATGACTTATCTAAGGGTTTTAAACATTTCAATGACTTATCTAAGGGTTTTAAACATTTCAATGACTTATCTAAGGGTTTTAAACATTTCAATGACTTATCTAAGGGTTTTAAACATTTCAATGACTTATCTAAGGGTTTTAAACATTTCAATGACTTATCTAAGGGTTTTAAACATTTCAATGACTTATCTAAGGGTTTTAAACATTTCAATGACTTATCTAAGGGTTTTAAACATTTCATATAAGTTCCTTATTTTAATTGTGTTCATATGTGTTGTTCTTTACGTTAATCTGGCTTCAATTACGTAGATTATATGCTAATTATTGTTAAATTATATTGTTCTTTAGACAATTTGAAATTCAATGGTACTTCTTTAGAATATTTGGGACTTAGATAGATATATATTCTTTTAAGACTGTCCTGGGTTCAGGCATGCAGTTTATTTTAGACTAACTGGGAATCATATAAGTAGTTCTTTAAACTAAGTGGGGATTCATATACCTATTTTAAATATGCTAACTGGAATTCAGATATGTAAAACTTTATGTTAATTGGAATTCATAGATAAATAGATAGATAGATAGATAGATAGATAGATAGATAGATAGATAGATAGAGAGATAGATAGATAGATAGATATGTTTGCAATATGTGTGATTTCATTAAACTCTGTTCATGTATTTTCTTGAACAAATGAGTAATTTGTGCATAGCAATATGTATGATTTCTTAATTTCTTAAATATGTGCCGATTTTGAACATGTACATAATATTATGTAAAACAAAAAAACGTTTCTAATGAAATTTAAATAAATATTCCATTATAAATTTATAGATATGTGTGTGAGTGAGTGTTAGTGTGTGTGTGTGTGTGTGTGTGTGTGTGTGTGTGTGTGTGTGTGTGTGTGTGTGTGTGTGTGTGTGTGTGTGTGTGTGTGTGAACGCGCGAGTCTGTAAGACTTACCAAAAGATAAAAGGATAAAGACATTATACTTATATCCTTCTTCATTTTATTCTTCTCGTCATTTTATATAAAAAAAAAAATAACAGCCTTTTGTTCGAAAGACCAGTTTACCTGCAACTCTGGATCATGTATCCCCTATAGCTCACTGTGTGACGGGAAACCAGACCATGCATTTGAAACCGATGAAATTTTGTGTTGTAAGTACTGTTTTCGATAGAATGTTACATTCGTTACATAAATGATACTTTCTTTACAGAACCCATCGCTCCATGTCCTGGATTATATTAATCTATTATTTAGGACCTCGAAACAATAATTTCTATATATGTGGAGCTTAACGGCAGTTATGGGGGTGGGGTGATCCTGAACTAGGCATTACTTGAGCATAGCAAGCAAGTTTTCGGGTGGCTTGGGGAAGGGTGAATGATGTACCAAAACTAGCGATGACGATGATGACAGCCAGTAGACCTTGCCTCTAGAGTTTAACGTGGACCGCCAAGACTAATGATGGCGATGATGACAGCCAGTAGACCTTGCCCCTTTAGTGTTTAACGTGGACCGCCAAAACTAATGATGGTGAAGATGACAACCAATAGAAATGTCCCTTATAAAGTTTACATGGACCGCCAAGACTACTGATGGCAGTTCGTAGAACCATTCCCTATGTTTGCGAGAAGAAAGAGCATTCGCTATTCCCAGTGGTTAATTGATTGACTGACTGATTGACTGACTGAGGGATGCACAATGCTTGAAGTGAAGACAGACAATAAATGAATTCATGGAGTTTTCACGGGCTTTCATAGCTGGTTTAAGATCGAAAATAAGAATTGGGTGTCTGCTGCCATTTTTATTTATTCGCTGATATTACGTTCTCTCGATCCATAACTGTTAGTTTTCTGACATTGGCTGCTGAAAATAGTGTGCATTATGGTTGGCGAAAATAGTGTGCATTATGGTTGGTGAAAATAGTGTGCATTATGGTTGGTGAAAATGGTGTGCATTATGGTTGGTGAAAGTGGTGTGCATTATGGTTGGTGAAAGTGGTGTGCATTATGGTTGGTGAAAATGGTGTGCTTTATGGTTGGTGAAAATGGTGTGCATTATGGTTGGTGAAAAGGGGTGCATTGGGTTGGTGAAAAGGGGTGCATTGTGATTGGTGAAAAGGGGTGCATTGTGGTTGCACCAGCTCCTCAAATCTCCACCACACATTTTCCATGGCAGTAATTCCGATGCATTTCATTTGTAGTGGAGCTGGTGCTGTTGTCGTCAGCAACCGGGTTGATGTCATTTGACTATGCATGAATATAACGCTGATGCAATTTATACGTTACTCTGTTCGTTTGTAAAATTGTGTGACGACAACGCCACTAAGTTAATGGATATTATTATTATTAATTAATTAACCATCCAAAACTAATTACAAGTGATGAGAATCTTAATTTTATTTTATTAATGATCCTCAAACAGACACCACTCGTCTCTCACACTTGGGGGATATACTGGCACTGTAAATGTTTTCTCTTTTCACAACATAAATGATAAATATTTACTGTCACAATCTTTCCATGGGTGGAAAACGTCTTACTACAGGAGAAGACAAATGCGTCTATAACCTATATTTAGCGAGCCCCCATCCACCCACTTTCTTCTCCAGCATAAGATTATCAATATTCATAAGCAGTTCAATAAATTTAACAATATTTTTTTTAAATAGCAATCAATTATACATATGACGAATACAATGAAATAGATTACTTGACATCAATATTTCCATAAGACCATGTTCGCATAATTCCTATGTTTCTCAGTCTTATACTAAAATACAAATCAATAATATGTCAGTACAAATCACAGGTAAGTTCTATCAGAGAATATAAAAGGAGTTATTAGAGATAGGTGATTATAGTCTTTTTACATGACCCGGATTAAGAGCTGCTTCAACAGTCTTTTACTTGTTTTTGCAACAATGTCACAATGTTCACATCAACATGTGTCTCCCTCCACATGTGGAAGACACTGACACTCTATTATATTCTTGAAACATGTGTCTCCCTCCATACGTGGAAGACACTGACACTCTATTATATTCTTGAAACATGTGTCTCCCTCCATACGTGGAAGACACTGACACTCTATTATATTCTTGAAACGTGTGTCTCTCTCCATACGTGGAAGACACTGACACTCTATTATATTCTTGAAACGTGTGTCTCTCTCCATATGTGGAAGACACTGACACTCTATTATATTCTTGAAACAAACTTGAGCACCTTCGCCATGTCAGTTTCTTCAAGCAGAACATGATTACAGTAATTCTGGTAAATTCGCTGTACTGGAATGTTCAGGATGTACTCAGCATACTTTGTCACGATACATCAAAGTATATAGCATACTCCCTTATGCTTACACACACCACAACAGACATTTCCCATGTCTTCCCAGTCATTCAAATTTTCAAAATCAGTGAACCAGTAGATTCAATAAATACAAGTAGGCAACTAGAAACTGGAAAGGCTACATGATCACTGCAAAATATAATTAAGGAACAAACCTAAATTTCCAGTTTATCACCTTATAATTCTTTCTTAAATTCCAGATTCATCTTACAATTCCCTGCAACATTATTCATTAGCCCAATTCACACATATGGCATAATGAATACATCATCACAAAACAATGTCAAACGTCTAACAAATTACAGTGAGCATGTAGTTCAAGCACTTGTAGAAATAATAGTCTACTCACACAGTACATCTTATTAAAACACATGTATAACACATCAAACAATACAGGATATCATCATAAGTTCAAAACTAACATGTTCTGAAACGTGAAATTATTCATTCAAAAAACTGATCCAATCTGTGACGTCACTGTGCAGCTGACAACCCTTTTTGTGGAAGACCAGCAATCCCACCCGTTTTAGAATCCAGAAAACGTGTTGTTGGAGGCACTATGGCGAAGAAGGGTAGCTGGCCTTGGCAAGTATCGTTACAATTTGGAACAAGGCACCTGTGTGGCGGGTCGCTCATCCACCCACTGTGGGTACTATCTGCTGCACACTGCTTTGACGGGTAAGTTACCTTGGGTAGGTGGTTTTATTTAGTTTATTAATTAGATATTCAAATCATTTAGTCATTAGTACATTGGAAATTATTGTCGTGAGGTGTATGATGGTAGTGGATGTGGTTTGCAAACGAAATTCATAATTCATTCGTCATCTACATGACATCCTGTAGGTCAGTTACAACATTTAAAACAATATAGTGGCGTCATAACATTACTGTTTTTTATAGTTAGTGTTAGCTTTTACTACAGTATGAATACGTTGTCATCTTCATGAGTTACTGTAGCAATACAATGTCTAGTGTCTTAATGGTGTCTCACGTTAGAGTAAAGCTATATGTACTGTGTGTTGTGAGTGGCCAATTAGAGTAAGGCTATATGTACTGTGTGTTGTGAGTGGCCAATTAGAGTAAGGCTATATGTACTGTGTGTTGTGAGTGGCCAATTGGAGTAAGGCTATATGTACTGTGTGTTGTGAGTGGCCAATTGGAGTAAGGCTATATGTACTGTGTGTTGTGAGTGACCAATTGGAGTAAGGCTATATGTACTGTGTGTTGTGAGTGGCCAATTGGAGTAAGGCTATATGTACTGTGTGTTGTGAGTGGCCAATTGGAGTAAGGCTATATGTACTGTGTGTTGTGAGTGGCCAATTGGAGTAAGGCTATATGTACTGTGTGTTGTGAGTGGCCAATTGGAGTAAGGCTATATGTACTGTGTGTTGTGAGTGGCCAATTGGAGTAAGGCTATATGTACTGTGTGTTGTGAGTGGCCAATTGGAGTAATGCTATATGTACTGTGTGTTGTGAGTGGCCATTTGGAGTAAGGCTATATGTACTGTGTGTTGTGAGTGGCCAATTGGAGTAAGGCTATATGAACTGTGTGTTGTGAGTGGCCAATTGGAGTAAGGCTATATGTACTGTATTGTGAGTGGCCAATTGGAGTAAGGCTATATTACTGTGTGTTGTGAGTGGCCAATTGGAGTAAGGCTATATGTACTGTGTGTTGTGAGTGGCCAATTGGAGTAAGGCTATATGTACTGTATTGTGAGTGGCCAATTAGAGTAAGGCTATATGTACTGTGTGTTGTGAGTGGCCAATTGGAGTAAGGCTATATGTACTGTGTGTTGTGAGTGGCCAATTGGAGTAAGGCTATATGTACTGTGTGTTGTGAGTGGCCAATTGGAGTAAGGCTATATGTACTGTGTGTTGTGAGTGGCCAATTGGAGTAAGGCTATATGTACTGTGTGTTGTGAGTGGCCAATTGGAGTAAGGCTATATGTACTGTGTGTTGTGAGTGGCCAATTGGAGTAAGGCTATATGTACTGTGTGTTGTGAGTGACCAATTGGAGTAAGGCTATATGTACTGTGTGGTGTGAGTGGCCAGTGGGTATAAGGCTATATGTACTGTGTGTTGTGAGTGACCAATCGGCATGAGGCTATATTTCTTGTGCATTTTTGCAACACTTTAATCTATATCCATGCAGAGTCTGCACAATGTTACTGTTTAAAGGGCATCTAAGGGAGACTACCATATTCAACTAAAGGAATCTGAAATGTACTACTTGTAATGATTAACAATAATTCATTGATTTTTCAGCACTTATCTCGGGGATAGCGCTTACTGGATGGCCGTACTTGGTGAGCATAATCTGACTGAAAGAGATCTTCATGAACAAGTTATCGGGATAGAAAAAATTATCAAACATGATAAATTCAACGGCGATGTAAAAGATGGAAAGGACATCGCGCTTTTGAAACTCGCAAGGCCAGCAAAGCTGACTGATTACGTCAGCACAGTGTGTCTGCCGACCGACCTTGAACCTTCTCCTGGCTTCTATTACGTCACAGGGTTTGGAGATGTAAAGAGTATGTAACTTAAGTCTAATACTAATTTAGTATCATTGCAACATTGTTTCCCTAAGATTTGAAATGGTATTACATTCTTGTTATAATGTCTTTTCTGGCATGTAAAAATATCACTATACAGTCTCACAAGCAAGCACAAGTCTACACAAGTTTAATTACGTTCATATTTTAAGAAGTGAAGCAATTCCTGCTGACGTCATTGTTGTTAATTACTGTAGCCTTACATTACCCTGACGGTGTGAGTACAGACTGATCATGTACAAACTGATGACTTTCGAAGTGGTGTGAGTACAGACTGATCAGGTACAAACTGATGACTTTCGAAGTGGTGAGAGTACAGACTGATCATGTAGGCCTACAAACTGATGACTTTCGAAGTGGTGTGAGTACAGACTGATCATGTACAAACTGATGACTTTCCACGTGGTGAGAGCACAGATCGGTTATGTATAAAATGATCACGAAATATTGATCATTGGTTTATAAAGTTAAAAATAAAATTCTACACATTGTGAATTCTGTAATAAAACTACTAATGTAAGAAAATAATAAACTTAACGTCTCATTATCAGACGTTGTTAATGCTTTTTAAAAAAAAAAAATTATTACTTTCTTGCAGATACAAGTTATAGAAATGTTCTTAAACAGGCGAAAGTTTCCCTCGTCGACAAAAGCACTTGCAACCGTCCTGGCTATCACAAAGGAGACATTCTTGATGACATGATGTGTGCAGGCTACGATCTTGGAGGCATCGATGCATGTCGAGTAGCGTCATATTATTATATTAGTGACGTAAAATTGACTTCAAAATGAAACGACTTTGTTTCCCTTCAGACTGAAATTGACTCATTTTCTTCAATGCTGCAGACATTATAGACCTCAGTAATACAAACATTCTAACATCTTAGTACAGACATTTTAGATCTAAATGCTATGGACAATATAGACCTCAATACTACAGACATTCTAGATCTCAATACTACAGACAATCTAGACCTCAATACTACAGACATTCTAGATCTCAATACTAAAGACAATCTAGATCTCAATACTATAGACAATCTAGATTTCAGTACTATAGACACTTAGTGATTAGCTATTGAGAAAATGCAAGAGGCTTGGTATGAAAACTCCTGTGAGTTATATGCATGCTATGTATGTGTTTGTTTAGTAACCTTTGCTAACATTAGTCACTGCATACTTTTATGGCCGTGTTTACATTTTGTTGTGCTTTAAAATCAATATTATGAACAGTATTACTAAACCGTGTTAATGTGGACATGCATGCTAAGGCCATTCAAAAAGGTAGATATTAATGTAGAAAAGTGTACTAATTATATACAAAGAGGTATGTATTCATGTAGACAGGTGTAATAATGATATACAAAGAGGTGTGAGAGGTGTATATTAATGTTGACAGGTGTACTAAAGATATACAAAGAGGAGTGTATTAATGTAGACAGGTGTACTATTGATGTACAAAGAGGTAGGCAGATGTACTAATGATATACAAAGAGGTGTGTATTAATTTACACAGGTGTACTAATGCTATACAAAGAAGTGTGTATTAATGTAGACATATACTAATGTCATTCAAACAGGTATGTATTAAATGTAGACACATGTACTAATGCCATTCAAACAGGTATGTATTAAATGTAGACACGTGTACTAATGCCATTCAAAGAGGTGTGTATTAATGTATAGCTGTGATTGGGTTTGTACGCTTTTTTGTGTGGTTGTTGTGCCTGCAGCATTAAAAAATAAACAATCGAATAAAATGAAACACATACACAGACACAAACACACTCATACAGTCCATATACATACACACATATTCATTAATATATACTGTGATGGGTAGCTTAACAGATTATTTTACACAAACCCTAATCTGCTTAATCCCACCCATACAGTTCTTCATGATTGCAGACAGAGAAACTCAGTCAGGCGTCAGAGACCTTAACCATTAATTAATTTATCTCCACCTCGTCTCTGAACATCACCATTTCAGATTTCCTATCCTGAATTGTAAGCTCGAACACCACTGGATATATAGAAATTCTGGCCTCCACCCATTTTCAGCTTAGGAAGACTTTCCCAAGATATGTTATTGTCTGACTTGTTAAGAACAATTAAAAATTAAGCCCCACCTCTCAAGCATTTGCATATCTCCTTCTTTGTTAAATACAGAAGTGGAAGTGTAACAATTAATAAAAGTTATCTAATGCAATTTAAGTTAAAAATAAAACAATGATACATGATATGTGGTGGTCACAAAGGCAAAGGCTAATCAAGAAGTACACTTTATACATGCTTTGTGCTGTTACACATTGTGTAGTATGAGTTTCGTGTTATTACACATTGTGTACTACATGCTGTTACACGTTGTTTTGTGCTGAACATCTAATGGTAGATAGCACACAGCACAGATTTGTCTAAAATAAAACAAGAATGAACTTAGAGCTAAATATTTAGCTTAATGAAAAGTTGATTTATTGCGTCCTTGCAGAGAGAATCTGATACTTCTGAGTAAAGGTTGATTTACGTGTGTCCTTGCAGGGAGACTGTGGTTCTGTCATTAGTAGAGGTTGATTTATTTGTGTCTTTGTAAGGAGACTCTGGTGAACCTTGCATGAGTAAAGGTTGATTTACTTGTGTTCTTGCAGGGAGACTCTGGTGGACCTCTCGTGAGGAAGAATGGGACACGCTGGGTCCAGTATGGCATTGTGTCGTGGGGAAATGGTTGTGGAGGTATACAATCTTTATTTTTCACTAGTCATATCACTACCATCAGTATCACACTCATGATTCACTATCATCATATCGCCACCATCAGCTTCTCAAAACTCACCACTTATCACACGGTTCAATGAAATGTATAACAATTGCAAAATGAAATTCCATGCCATAGTAATACCAACCAAGAACAGTTATCAAATGTTACAATTCAATATTAAAACTGTACAATAAGAGTTATCAAATGTTACAATCCAATATTAAATCTGTATAATAAGAGTTATCAAATTTTCAAAAAAAATCCCATTCCATATTATAACTATACAAACTACACATCAGCTGGGTAAGTCCGTATTAAATCGTTAATAGTTATCAAATAGTACAGTGAAGCTCCAGTAATAATTATCAAATTGTACAATGAAATCCCATTCGAAATAAAATCTGTATGTAATAATATATCAAATGGTAAAAGTAAATCCGTATTAAACCGTTAATAGTTATCAAAACCGCAGTGAATCTCCTTTTGTTATTAGTAATATACAGTAACAATTATCAAACAGTTCAATGAAATGTATTCTATACTAAAACTCTGCAATAAGCCTCAATGACACATTCAGACCCTTTACTCAGTGTCACATGTGGGGCTGTTTTAATGACCCTGTCACTCCATTCGTTAACTGAATTACTATTATGGATTTATTTTTAACGCTGATAACAGCTCCCATGGCCTAATTTACTCTTACACCCACGCGTCAGTTAACGGCCCTACTTAACCTACTTTTCTCTCTTCCTGCGCGGGGTGCTAAACATTCACTCTGGTTGACTATACAGCTGACGTCACAATAGTTCTCACTGCCGGTCAACAACAAATCACAGGCAACACAATATTAATATCAGTTATAGAAATATAGAAAACAGATTAGAAATTAAATTTAAAATCCAAGGGGCGTGATTTGTCTTCAGCGATGTAACCCGTTATTCTCAGTAATACCTCCAATTAAGTATGTCTAAATTATTTGAAAGAAAAATAGAAAGAAGTATTTCAGTGGACAATGTGTGAGTGCTTGCGTGTTTAGTGTGTGTTTGTGTGTGTGTGTGTGTGTGTGTGTGTGTGTGTGTGTGTGTGTGAGAGAGAGAGAGAGAGAGAGAGAGAGAGAGAGAGAGAGAGGTGAAGTGTTATTCTTTCTTATGCCAAGGAAAGTTCAACTTAAAAAAGTCGATAACCTTCCATAAGAAAATAGTCCATTAATAATTAAAACGTTCTTTAAAATTTTATTTCCAGAGCCTCAACAGCCAGGAGTATATGTTGAACTTCCGGACTACGTCTCGTGGGTCCAACAAACCGTGGCCTGTCACGCTTAGTTGGAAGAGTGGACACCCCGACCACCTCAGTCATCATTGACCGCTGTCCACTTACTGGGCGGGCGCTGAGCTGAAATTCTTTGACTTGACCACTGAACAAAATTAGCGTCTTATCGCCTGTTTCACTTCAATGAAAACATCTTCTTTTTTTACTCGCGCGCATTTTTTTTATGCTTATGATTTCTCCGTAGTCATAGTACGGTTAATTCACGTTGACTTTGAAAGCTAGAAAACAAATATCTTTGCACTCACTAGTATTCATTCAATAAATGCTTTTAAAAAAAAATCATTTATGAGAAGCGATTATTTTCTGAATGTTGTGGTGTGTGGGCGTGATTTATCATGTCATCCAAGGTTGATCAATTTGACGCTCGTGGTGTGTAGGCGTGATTTATCATGTCATCCAAGGTTGATCAATTTGACGCTCGTGGTGTGTGGGCGTGATTTATCATGTCATCCAAGGTTGATCAATTTGACGTTCTTGGTGTGTGGGCGTGATTTATCATGTCATCCAAGGTTGATCAATTTGACGCTCTTGGTGTGTGGGCGTGATTTATCATGTCATCCAAGGTTGATCAATTTGACGCTCTTGGTGTGTGTTCTTGTTTTGTTGTTCCAGGTTGATCAATTACATGTTTTTCGTGTGTGTTCTTCTGTTGTGTGCCTGGTTAATCAATTTTGTTCTTGGTGTGTGTTGCTTTGTTATCCAGGTTCATCAATTTGGTGTCCTTGGTGTGTGTTTTGGATTTGTCATACCAAGATGATCAGTTTGGTGTCTTTGGGGTGTGTTTGTGCTTTGCCATACCTGGTTAATCAATTGGAGTTCTTAGTATGTGTTTTTGCTTTGTCCTGCCTGGTTAATCAATTTAGTGTTTGTGGTATGTGCTTTCGCTTTATCCTATTGGTTAACCTTATGATATTCTTGGTGTATGTTTTTTGCTTTGTTTAACATTGTTAATCAATTTGGTGTTCTTGGCGTGTGTTTTTGTTATGTCATCCGAGGTTGATAAATTTGGTGTTCTTGGCGTGTGTTTTTGCTATGTCATCCGAGGTTGATAAATTTGGTGTTCTTGGCGTGTGTTTTTGCTATGTCATCCGAGGTTGATAAATTTGGTGTTCTTGGCGTGTGTTTTTGCTATGTCATCCGAGGTTGATAAATTTGGTGTTCTTCGTGTGCGATTTTGCCATGTCATAACCGGTTTATCAATTTGGTGTTCTTGATGTGTGTTTTGATGTGTCATAATTTGTTAATCAATTTGGTGTTCTTGGTGTGTGGTTTTGCTTTATCCTACCTGGTTGACTTTACGGTGTCCTTTGTGTGATTTTGCTTTGCTTAACTTGTTAATCAATTTGGTGTTCTAAGTGTGTGTGTTTTTGCTTTGTTATCCGAGGTTGATTAATTTGATGTTCTTGGTGTGTTTTTACTTTGTCATAATTGTTTAATCAATTTGGTGTTCCTGGTGTGTTTTCACTTTGTCATAACTGATTAATCAATTTGGTGTTCTTGGTGTGTGTTTTTGCTTAGGCATTACTAGTTAATTAATCTGGAGTTCTTGGTGTGCTTTTGCTTTGTCATCACAAGTTGATCAAATTGGTGTGTGGTTTTGCTATGTCATCCCAGGTTGATCAATTTGGTGTGTATATGTGTCTTTTCATATTTGACTATCACCCTAGAGTTCTAGATATGATTGCCGTTACCTGTGTTATATACATGTGTTGTTTTCTTGTTATGTGTTATATACATGTGTTGTTTACTTGTCATGTTTAGCTCCTGTCTGCAATGCTTTATAAATAATTTTGTTTTAATTGAGTCATGTCTTATTGTTCGTCTCAATATTTTGTTGAATGGTTATCTTGTCACAATACACTTAAATAAGCGCGCTAAGTTTTATAAGATTTAAGTGCCTTACAATGATGACACAAAATACACTATACAGTATAAGACTTACAATGATGACACAAAATACACTATACAGTATAAGACTTACAATGATGACACAAAATACACTATACAGTATAAGACTTACAACGATGACACAAAATACACTTTACAGTATAAGACTTACAATGATGACACAAAATACACTATACAGTATATGCCTTACATTGATGACACAAAATACACTATACAGTATTTGCCTTACAATAATGATACAAAATACACTATACAGTATATGCCTTACATTGATGACACATGTCACAGGAAATGAGGGACAGAAATTATATTTTATTTCATTTTAATAAATCGCTAACAAAACTAGTTGAAGTAATCCGAGTTTTGTTATTTACATATGTAGCATGTAACTTCCAGTAACGGTCACCTAAGATCTCTTTAGTAGACAGACGTTCGTGACGCAGTGTGTGTTAATTATCATATTGAATATATATATTAGTTTATGAAGAATATGTATATTAAATAAATTGGGACAACTGCGCAATACCGTCACATGTTGTTGACGAGTGAAATGGCCAGTGCGCATTAGGATTGACCACAGAAAAGCGTGCATCACGATTACCACTATATATCCAAGGCAAAAATCATGTCACAGGACATAGCTTCTGGAAGTTTTGGAAACATTCAGTGAAACTATATAAGAGGCAAAATGAAGACTTTTACTCCCAATGTTGAAAACGTCGATTCGTCTGAAGCCAGTCTAACTTCACGTATGAATTATCTCATGTACAGAGATTTCATAAAGGAAAGCTGCAATAATCTCTTTCCATCCGTTTTCCATCCGTCTGATGCCATATATTGAGTGACGAGGCAAAATTACTCAGTATAACTTTTGGCAAAGTGGAAAGTTCGCTGTCAAGAACAACCCGATGCATGCGACGCTGGTTGTATGCAGTTAACGACACGAGGGACCAACTTGTTCTTCCCCCTGTCTGAGTTCGTTTGACACATCTATCCCGCTAATTGAGAGGCTAGCACCGAGATTTTCTCACAGACAATCCGGATTTCTACACTCAATGTAATGCGACGACACATCCCACTGGACGACTCCATCCGATAATGCTAAACGTCGTTGAGGTGTCCGTTTCCACGACAAACAACGATAATTATCGAGACTGACAACAGTCAGTTAAATTTCAGATTTCTCCCCAGTGATAATCTGAAAGTGGTGCCTAGATTCTGCAGAATCTTCACCGGTAATGCGACGCCTCCATTGCGTCGATCTTCACTTTGAAGTGCCGCTTATAAGTGACGTGTGAGCTTACGTCATCTCCTTGGAACTCTGACATTAATAGTGAGTAATAATTAGCACGGCTAACGCGCACATACTAAACCCTAGGACTCAAGAAAATGAACACTATTATATCGTTTGCAAAATAAGAACTTTAATGTTAAAATTAATGCTTATTCTATATGTCAACTATTGTTAAAGCGGCCCCATTTGCCGCATAAGAATTGTGTAATTAATCTTTATTTTATATTTTGAATTTCATCATTTTCATCTCCCCTTATTTCCCACAGAGTGTATGACATTGGAAAGTTGAATGAATGATTAATCACTGTGCGAAAGAGTAGTGCCCCTTTTAAATCGGGAAATAAATATCCTGATTTAAACATCTTTCAACTCTCTTGTTATTCATAGTTTTTGAGAGGGACGAAAGAATTTGTACTATTGTTTTGCACCGTTCGTCTGTTCGTCCATTTATTCACATTTATGATACACACTCACAACACACACCGCCAATAAAACGTTCCTTGGCATGACACTAATAAAGTGGGCCCCACCCAAACATCAATGGAGTATGTCATGTGTGTCTATGTAACAACTTGACGCGACGTAGTACTGGCATACGTCACATGAGTTTATCTTGGAGGTGCACCGGAGCAGGTCAAAAATAGACTTCACCCCTTGCATCTCTAACTTCAGCTCGAGGTCGGCTTGTAACGAGCCTCCCGTTTTGTGACATCTGGTGACCACTGACCGTGATCTGACAAGGTAAATTGTGTTGTTGTAAGAAAGTGTCATCTCTTTCCTGCTTTTCTATCTCATCACCATATACATTGTTTATTGCATGTTAGGGCTTTGCTATTGAGACTTAGGTGAACTGGATTTTGATAAGACTTATTATTGTGTTGAAATAAGTTTTATAATCTTTACGCTATTATCGTTAACGCGTACCGACTCGTGTTTAGACGTACATAGATCGATATTTCGTACGCTACATTAGCAACTGTTGTTTTGCTAATTTTGCTAACTTTGCAAATTTCCGATTAGGATTTCTTTTACTCGTGTTTGTAATAATCCTAATCACGTGGTGGCTGGTGTTCATACGCACACCATTGCACCACTTGTGACCGACAGAGGTCAAAATCCCGCGAATATTCTAAGTCACTTTATCCATACTCGTGATAACTAGCGATTCTAAAAATGGCCGAGCTAGTAAACATAAAGAAAGAACTCATGGCTATGGGTAGAGAATTCGGGTATGAAAAAGCCGAGTTAAAGGAATACGTGGATGAGGAGATAGCTAAATGGTATGTTGCGAAAGAAAATGAGGCGAAAGAGGCTATAGAGCTAGAAGAAAAGAGACAGGTAGCTAAGGATTTAGAGATGCGAACTTTGAGAGAGCTAGAAGATAAGAGAGAGTTAGCTAAACAGCTAGAGATGCAAACTTTGAGAGAGCTAGAGGAAAAAAGATCGAAAGAGGCTATAGAGCTAGAAGATAAGAGAGAGTTAGCTAAACAGCTAGAGATGCAAAACCTGAGAGAGCTAGAGGATAGAAAAAATGAGCTAGAGGAAAAAAGAGCGAAAGAGGCGAGAGATTTTAAAGAGAAAGAAATCCAAGATATGAGAGAAATAGAGTTATTAAAGATTCAGTCAGCTAGGGATTTAGAAGATAAAAGGCAGGAAGTAGAAGAGAAAAAGCTTAAGTTAAAAGCTAGAGCACATCAGGAACAGCTTGAATTAGCTAAGCAAGAGGTAACAGCTAGAGAGAAGTTGTTAGATGGGACTGCTAAGCAACAGGCCGAATTAAATAAACCCCGTACACGGCTAGCTTTCTTTAACCCTGAAGTCGAGACGATTGACGAGTTTTTGACACGCTTTGACAGTTTCATTGCCAACTTTAATTACACTGACATTGAAAAGAAACAACAACTCGGTCAAATACTCCAAGGTGAAAGCTCGCGCGCATTTACTGATCTAACGCGCGATCCCGCTATTACTTATGCAGATCTCAAAACGGGTTTGATGCGTACTTTTCAATGTACAGCAGAAGGCTTTAGAAAAATGTTTAGGAGGGCCATACCCAAAGCAAATGACACCATGCAAGCCTTCGGTACCCGGTTACGCCATTATCTTGATAGATGGATTGATTTGACAGATATCCAGAAGACATATGAGGGCCTATTTGATTTGATATTAAGAGATCAATTTCTCCATATTGCTCCGCCTGCAATGACGACATATTTGCAGCGAAATCCCCCGACTAACTTCTGTGATATGTTGAAGTTAGCAGACACGTATAATGATTACCCTGATCCGGTAATTACGAGGAGTGCACCACGCCCTCCTCCTACAAATCGGCAGAAGTATACACCGAAACCGAACCGACCAATGACGAAATCGGAAAAACCCGAACCGGTACAACGGACATACACTAAGTCACAAGACGTACGACGTCACACACGTGACTCCCCGCCAATGACATGTTACACTTGCAAAGGGAAGGGGCATAGTTCTCAGAACTGTCCCAGTCCACGTGATGTAAAGGTATGCACTGAAACAGGTGCAACTCTAAAGACCCAACAGGCTACAGTAAACGGACAAAAAGTCAAAATACTGGTCGATACAGGTGCGTCCATAAGCTGCATAAATGCTAAACTTGTACGCCCTGAACAGTACCTAAGAGGTAGTGTCCGCATTCGATGTGTTATGGGACACCTTAGTACATGTCCAAGAGCCACTGTACATGTTACGTCACCCGTATTTTCCGGTACAGTCACCGCCGCAGTGATAAGAGACATGCAGTTCGGATTCATACTATCGCCCGGGCAGTGTGACACACACACTGAGGGCATCTATCCTGTTCTCCCCGTAACCACTAGAGCACAACGGGAACGTAGTAAACAAGGACCCCCAGCTCTAAAGATAGTCGAGAATACATTTCCGCAGTTGACCCCAAGTCAACTCAGTCACCTGCAGCAGGAGGACAAAAGTTTGTCCTCAATGCTAAAGCTGGCACGGAAAAACACTATTACGTCCAGCAAGTACGCGACAATTACGTATTTCCTGAAGGACGGACTAGCGTTTCGGCGCACCGACTATAAGGAAAATGATACTAGAAGCACCACGTGTCTATTTACCCCTACACCACTCAGACCGCTGATTCTAAGCTTTGCACACGACTCAATCATGTCTGGACATCAGGGCGCGCGTCGCACTGAGCGGCGAGTTCGCGAGGACTTTTTTTGGCCAGGCCTGAGTAGGGATGTTCGCTCGTACGTTCGTACATGTACGCAGTGTCAACAACATATCGACCGAGGGCGTGTCAGTCGAGTTCCCCTCGAGATAGTACCAACAGTAGAGGAACCATTCCTAAAAGTCGCAGTAGACATTATTGGCCCAATCATTCCCGCGGCCGAAGGAGGATATCGCTATATCCTAACAATCGTGGATTTTGCAACACGATATCCAGAAGCAGTCGCATTAAAGGGCATCACAGCGATCGAAGTCGCAGACGCTTTAATAGACGTATTTTCTCGCACGGGCGTACCTCGAGAAATATTGAGTGACCAGGGCACTCAATTCACCTCAGCAATGATGGCTGAAACAATGCGTCTACTGGCGTGTAAACAGTTGTTCTCATCGCCATATCACGCTCAGTCTAATGGTGCCGTTGAACGATTCAACGGTACAATAAAGAAAATGTTAATTAAAATGGCCTCGGAACAACCCGACCAGTGGCCGCGTTTTCTAGCACCATTACTCTTCGCGTATCGCGAACTCCCACAAGAGAGTACGGGCTATTCACCGTTCCAACTACTATACGGCAGGCAACCTCGTGGTCCCCTTAAGCTAATAAAAGAAACATGGGTCAAGGGAGACACTGTGACCGATGGTAAAGATGTTCACACGTACGTAGCCGAACTACGTCAACGTCTGACCGAGACATGTCACTTAGCACAGGAAAACATTCGCGAAAAACAACCCCGATACAAGCGAAATTTTGACCGTACAGCTGTGGAACGTAACCTCGAACCAGGTCAGCTCGTGTTACTCTTGCGGCCCACACATAACAACCGCATGCAAATGCACTGGCGTGGACCCTACCGCGTTATTAAGCGTGTGAAGCAGAACGACTATAGCATACAGATAGGAAATAAGCAGAAAACCTATCACATAAATATGCTAAAGCGTTACTATGAACGCAGCGACGAACAGATACAAAACGTGAATGTCGCACTGATACAATTGGAAGACTCCAATTTCAGAACAGACATGATGTCCGCCGAAACCCAGCCTAACCCCGCAGTTACAGTCGATCAAGTCGAGATTGACTCGAACTTAACTGTCGAACAGCGCGACGCAATGTCAAAGCTCTTACACAGACACGCGCGCATATTCACCGACCAACCGGGCCACTCAGATTTGGTTGAACACCGCATCAAACTTTTAAGTGACAAACCAATACGCTTAAAACAGTACCCACAGAAATATGAGAGCACAAAGTACATAGCAGAACAGGTGCGTGAAATGCAAAAACAGGGCGTGATTGAACAGTCAATCTCCCCATATTCATCACCGGTCGTCTTAGTTAAAAAGAAAGACGGTACGCTTCGTTTTTGTGTGGACTACAGACAGTTAAATGAGATAACTGAATTCGATGCGGAACCTATCCCAAATCAGGACGAATTATTCGCAAAACTAACTAAGGCACATTACTTTTCAAAGTTTGACATGTGCAAAGGGTACTGGCAACTGTCAGTTGCTATTGACGACAGACCAAAAACAGCCTTTCCAACCCCGCTAGGCTTGTTTCAGTTTTGCCGACTACCGTTCGGGCTAGCGAACGCGCCCGCAACATTCGCGCGCTTCATGCGAAAATTACCGTTAGAGAGCGTTGACGCATTGAATTTCTTTGATGACATACTGGTAGCAACAGGAACATGGGACCAACATTTATCCTCAGTGGATGGTCTACTTGACATTCTCGAGCGCCATAGATTGACCGTGAAACCCTCCAAAGTTCGCGCGGGCTTTCGAGAGATTGAATTTCTTGGCCATATCATAAGTGACGGACAAATAGGCCCAAATCTAGACTTGACTGCAGCCATTCGTGACATGACCTTACCGACTACAAAGAAACAGGTCAGGGCAGTTTTGGGGCTAGTGGGGTACTACCGAAAATTTGTCCCAAACTTCAGTACGCTTCTTAAACCACTGACGGACTTAACTGGGAACAAACAACCCACGAAAATACGATGGACGGCAGAGTGTAGCACCGCCCTCGAAAAAGTGAAGGACATCTTGACCAGTAAACCCGTCCTACAGTTACCAGACTTTGACAAAAGATTTATTGTCAGGACCGATGCATCAGACGAAGGCCTCGGTGCCATACTTCTCCAAGAGACAGATGACGAATACCTACCGGTAGCATACGCTTCTAAGAAACTGTTAGATCGTGAGACACGGTATTCTACGATTGAAAAAGAGTGCTTAGCAATCGTATGGGCACTCAAGAAATTTAGTGCTTATCTGTACTCTAAACCATTCATCCTGCAGTGCGATCATAAGCCGCTTACATATCTGCGCACTAGCATGTATGATAACGCTAGGCTAACTAGATGGACACTCCTGCTACAGGAGTATAGCTTCGTTGTCGAACACATCGCGGGCAGAGAAAATTCGGGTGCCGATGCATTATCCCGGCATGCCATAACCGCGATATAAACAAGAGAGAGGATAGTCTCTCCACAGATGCGCATATAATTCCTGTGGGGACTATCGTGTGAAATAAAATTTTTTTTTGTTCCTATTTGATTTCCACTCTGTGAGCTCCAATCAATTTTAAGAAGGGGGTTGTCACAGGAAATGAGGGACAGAAATTATATTTTATTTCATTTTAATAAATCGCTAACAAAACTAGTTGAAGTAATCCGAGTTTTGTTATTTACATATGTAGCATGTAACTTCCAGTAACGGTCACCTAAGATCTCTTTAGTAGACAGACGTTCGTGACGCAGTGTGTGTTAATTATCATATTGAATATATATATTAGTTTATGAAGAATATGTATATTAAATAAATTGGGACAACTGCGCAATACCGTCACATGTTGTTGACGAGTGAAATGGCCAGTGCGCATTAGGATTGACCACAGAAAAGCGTGCATCACGATTACCACTATATATCCAAGGCAAAAATCATGTCACAGGACATAGCTTCTGGAAGTTTTGGAAACATTCAGTGAAACTATATAAGAGGCAAAATGAAGACTTTTACTCCCAATGTTGAAAACGTCGATTCGTCTGAAGCCAGTCTAACTTCACGTATGAATTATCTCATGTACAGAGATTTCATAAAGGAAAGCTGCAATAATCTCTTTCCATCCGTTTTCCATCCGTCTGATGCCATATATTGAGTGACGAGGCAAAATTACTCAGTATAACTTTTGGCAAAGTGGAAAGTTCGCTGTCAAGAACAACCCGATGCATGCGACGCTGGTTGTATGCAGTTAACGACACGAGGGACCAACTTGTTCTTCCCCCTGTCTGAGTTCGTTTGACACATCTATCCCGCTAATTGAGAGGCTAGCACCGAGATTTTCTCACAGACAATCCGGATTTCTACACTCAATGTAATGCGACGACACATCCCACTGGACGACTCCATCCGATAATGCTAAACGTCGTTGAGGTGTCCGTTTCCACGACAAACAACGATAATTATCGAGACTGACAACAGTCAGTTAAATTTCAGATTTCTCCCCAGTGATAATCTGAAAGTGGTGCCTAGATTCTGCAGAATCTTCACCGGTAATGCGACGCCTCCATTGCGTCGATCTTCACTTTGAAGTGCCGCTTATAAGTGACGTGTGAGCTTACGTCATCTCCTTGGAACTCTGACATTAATAGTGAGTAATAATTAGCACGGCTAACGCGCACATACTAAACCCTAGGACTCAAGAAAATGAACACTATTATATCGTTTGCAAAATAAGAACTTTAATGTTAAAATTAATGCTTATTCTATATGTCAACTATTGTTAAAGCGGCCCCATTTGCCGCATAAGAATTGTGTAATTAATCTTTATTTTATATTTTGAATTTCATCATTTTCATCTCCCCTTATTTCCCACAGAGTGTATGACATTGGAAAGTTGAATGAATGATTAATCACTGTGCGAAAGAGTAGTGCCCCTTTTAAATCGGGAAATAAATATCCTGATTTAAACATCTTTCAACTCTCTTGTTATTCATAGTTTTTGAGAGGGACGAAAGAATTTGTACTATTGTTTTGCACCGTTCGTCTGTTCGTCCATTTATTCACATTTATGATACACACTCACAACACACACCGCCAATAAAACGTTCCTTGGCATGACACTAATAAAGTGGGCCCCACCCAAACATCAATGGAGTATGTCATGTGTGTCTATGTAACAACTTGACGCGACGTAGTACTGGCATACGTCACATGAGTTTATCTTGGAGGTGCACCGGAGCAGGTCAAAAATAGACTTCACCCCTTGCATCTCTAACTTCAGCTCGAGGTCGGCTTGTAACGAGCCTCCCGTTTTGTGACAACACAAAATACACTATACAGCATATGCCTTACATTGATGACACAAAATACACTTTACAGTATAAGACTTACAATGATGACACAAAATACACTATACAGCATATGCCTTACATTGATGACACAAAATACACAATACAGTATATGCCTTACATTGATGACACAAAATACACTATACAGTATATGCCTTACATTGATGACACAAAATACACTATACAGTATATGCCTTACATTGATGACACAAAATACACTATACAGTATATGCCTTACAATGATTACACAAATGCACTTTACAGTATTGGTACAAACTACATAAGCACATTCGAAAAGTAACTATTATATAATAAATTAAATGATAAGTTCACATGCAAATTAAAACATAATAAATAACTTATGTTCCAAAAGTATAGAAAATTTGTTATTTTACAAGTTTATACAATTTGCTGTTCTAGAGATATAGATAGATTGGTGTTCTACAAGTATAGATAATTTGTTATTTTACAAGTATATACAATTTGCTGTTCTAGAGATATAGATAGATTGGTGTTCTACAAGTATAGATAATTTGTTATTTTACAAGTATAGATAATTTGTTATTTTACAAGTATATACAATTTGCTGTTCTAGAGCTATAGATAGATTGGTGTTCTACAAGTGTAGATAATTTGCTGTTCTGCAGACATAGTATGCTGTTCTACAAGTATAGATAGTTTGCTGTTCAAATATAGATAGTTTGCTGTTCTACAAATATAGATAATTTGCTCTTCTACAGATACAGACTGTTTACCTTTCTACAGATATAAATAGTTTGCTATTCTACTATTATAGATAGTTTGCTGTTCTACAATTATAGATAATTGGCATTTCTACTTATCTAGATAATTTTCTCTTCTACAAGTTAAGATAGTTTGCTGTTTTACAAGTATATATAGTTTGCTGTTCTACAAGTATATATAGTTTGCTGTTCTACAAGTATAGATAGTTTGCTGTTCTACAAGTATAGATAGTTTGCTATTCTACAAGTATATATAGTTTGCTATTCTACAAGTATAGATAGTTTGCTATTCTACAAGTATATATAGTTTGCTGTTCTACAAGTATAGATAGTTTGCTATTCTACAAGTATATATAGTTTGCTGTTCTACAAGTATAGATAGTTTGCTGTTCTACAAGTATATATAGTTTGCTATTCTACAAGTATATATAGTTTGCTGTTCTACAAGTATATATAGTTTGCTGTTCTACAAGTATATATAGTTTGCTGTTCTACAAGTATATATAGTTTGCTGTTCTACAAGTATATATAGTTTGCTGTTCTACAAGTATATATAGTTTGCTGTTCTACAAGTATAGATAGTTTGCTGTTCTACAAGTATATATAGTTTGCTATTCTACAAGTATATATAGTTTGCTGTTCTACAAGTATATATAGTTTGCTGTTCTACAAGTATATATAGTTTGCTGTTCTACAAGTATAGATAGTTTGCTGTTCTACAAGTATATATAGTTTGCTATTCTACAAGTATATATAGTTTGCTGTTCTACAAGTATTTATAGTTTGCTGTTCTACAAGTATATATAGTTTGCTGTTCTACAAGTATAGATAGTTTGCTATTCTACAAGTATATATAGTTTGCTATTCTACAAGTATATATAGTTTGCTGTTCTACAAGTATAGATAGTTTGCTATTCTACAAGTATATATAGTTTGCTATTCTACAAGTATATATAGTTTGCTGTTCTACAAGTATATATAGTTTGCTATTCTACAAGTATATATAGTTTGCTGTTTTACAAGTATAGATTGTTTGCTTTTCTAGAAGAATAGAAAATTTGCATTTCCACAGGTAACGATAATTTGCTTTTCTACAAGTACAGATAGTTTGCTATTCTACAAGTATATATAGTTTGCTATTCTACAAGTATATATAGTTTGCTATTCTACAAGTATAGATAGTTTGCTATTCTACAAGTATATATAGTTTGCTATTCTACAAGTATATATAGTTTGCTGTTCTACAAGTATATATAGTTTGCTGTTCTACAAGTATATATAGTTTGCTGTTCTACAAGTATAGATAGTTTGCTATTCTACAAGTATATATAGTTTGCTATTCTACAAGTATATATAGTTTGCTGTTCTACAAGTATAGATAGTTTGCTATTCTACAAGTATATATAGTTTGCTATTCTACAAGTATATATAGTTTGCTGTTCTACAAGTATATATAGTTTGCTATTCTACAAGTATATATAGTTTGCTGTTTTACAAGTATAGATTGTTTGCTTTTCTAGAAGAATAGAAAATTTGCATTTCCACAGGTAACGATAATTTGCTTTTCTACAAGTACAGATAGTTTGCTATTCTACAAGTATATATAGTTTGCTATTCTACAAGTATATATAGTTTGCTATTCTACAAGTATAGATAGTTTGCTATTCTACAAGTATATATAGTTTGCTGTTCTACAAATATAGATAGTTTGCTATTCTACAAGTATATATAGTATGCTATTCTACAAGTACAGATAGTTTGCTATTCTACAAGTATAGATAGTTTGCTATTCTACAAGTATATATAGTTAGCTACTCTAAAGTATAGATAGTTTGTCATGTCATTTTCTTCGAATGTTTCTTGATAAATATATTTCCATATTTTGTATTATATTATTTAATAAATATTATTTTTATTGAAAACTAAATTTATTTAAATTAATTTGTTTTATATTACTTAATAAATATCATATTTCTTGAAAACTAGATTTGCATTTCTTTGTATTATATTACCTAATAAATATAATTTTTCTTTGTAACTAGATTTGCATTTTTTCTATTATATTACTTAATAAATATTATATTCAAAGAGAGCATTAAGCATATAATGTGTGACTGTTGTTAGCTATAGGTTTCATGTACCTATCTGTACTGTTTTTGTTTGTAATAGTGAAAACCTTTGGTGTCTGTTGTTAGCTATAGGTTTCATGTACCTATCTGTACTGTTTTTGTTTGTAATAGTAAAAACCTTTTATGTCTGATCTATTTATCATCTCTGGGTAATACTTTGGAATTTTTTGTCAGCGATTTTAAACTTTTTATCTGTGATTGACCAGTTTGGTAGTGTATGTCTGTGATTTTCACTTTCTTATCTTTGATCAGTTTTGTCTTAAAAGCAGTTAATATCTACTCATCGCTTAGATCTCTAGATCAGAAAGCCTAAAAACTGTTAATATATCTACTCAACCTCTTAGATTTCCAGGTCAGAGAGCCTAAAAACTGTTAATATATGTAATCAACCTCTTAGATCTCAAGGTCAGAGAGCCTAAAAACTGTTAATATCAAGTCAACCTCTTACATCCCAAGGTCAGAAAGCCTAAAAACTGTTAATATCCACGCAACGCCTTAGACCTCTAGGCCGGAGAGCCCAAAGCAGTTATCTATTGAGCCCCTTAGGCTTCTAACCGGAAAGCTTTTACAATTAAACAGTGTTGGCCGGGTGTGCAGTCCAGAAGGTGAAAGGAAGACAAGAAGGGATTGTGAAGCAGTTCTGACGAGACATGCAGCACTTTTCGTCAGTAGCCATAATGACTTTGGCTTTCCTGAATGGCGTGATAGGTAATGTTTCTATAGTTACGTTCATGCCTCATTTCATTAGTATTCTAACTTGTACCCCCTTGTGTGCATTTTTCATAGTCTTTGTATAAAATAGGATTCATTTAATTTTAATGCACACATAAAGTATTTTAAACTTAGTGTTTATAGAATGTATTTTTAGCTTAGTGAAAATACTACTTATGTTGAGCTTAATACAAAACAGGGTCCGTTTGTAACAATATAAAATAATATGTTTTTTTAAATCTAAAATTAATTTACACTAAGGCATATTATAATCTTAGCGCTAAATAAGAAATTTATTTCAGTAGAAAATACGATACATTTTACTTTAATGTACATAATATGTTTGTAGCTGTAAAAGATTTAGTTTAGCTATGTAAATTGGAGGATGTACATTTTTTTTTTACTTTAGTGTAAAACTTGATGCATTTTTAGCTGAATGTAAAATAGGGTGCGTTTGTATTTTTAATAAGTGCAATTTAGTAAATTTGCTTGTAGCCACTAAATGCATTACAACTGAGTCTTGTACACCAAAGGTTTTCCCACTGTATGTTAGTAAATTTGCTTGTAGCCACTAAATGCATTACAATTGAGTCTTGTACACCAAAGGTTTTCCCACTGAATGTTAGTAAATTTGCTTGTAGCCACTAAATGCATTACAATTGAGTCTTGTACACCAAAGGTTTTCCCACTGTATGTTAGTAAATTTGCTTGTAGCCACTAAATGCATTACAACTGAGTCTTGTACACCAAAGGTTTTCCCACTGTATGTTAGTAAATTTGCTTGTAGCCACTAAATGCATTACAATTGAGTCTTGTACACCAAAGGTTTTCCCACTGAATGTTAGTAAATTTGCTTGTAGCCACTAAATGCATTACAATTGAGTCTTGTACACCAAAGGTTTTCCCACTGTATGTTAGTAAATTTGATTGTAGCCACTAAATGCATTACAATTGAGTCTTGTACACCAAAGGTTTTCCCACTGTATGTTAGTAAATTTGCTTGTAGCCACTAAATACATTACAACTGAGTCTTGTACACCAAAGGTTTTCCCACTGTATGTTAGTAAATTTGCTTGTAGCCACTAAATGCATTACAATTGAGTCTTGTACACCAAAGGTTTTCCCAATTAAACTTAACATCATTAACTGTACAGTTAGCTATATATAAGTATTCGTCAAGAAATGTATCGATTTTATTGAACAATTAACTTATAACTAACGCAAGCAGATGCTCAAAGTTTACAAATGACGGTCTTTACCAATTGTAACTTAAACCGACCAAATGTGTACTGTTTACATATGACACATTGGCGATTATAACTAAACCGACCAAATGTGTACTGTTTACATATGACACATTGGCGATTATAACTAAACCGACCAAATGTGTACTGTTTACATATGACACATTGGCGATTATAACTAAAACGACCAAATGTGTACTGTTTATAAATTGTAACTAAAATGAACAAATGTGTAGAGTTTACAAATGACTGCCTTTAGCATTTGTAACTACCCCGAACAAATGTGAAGTGTTTACAAATGGCTGACTTTAGCAATTATAACTAAAACGACCAACGTGTACTGTTTACAAATAGCTAACTTTAGCAATTATAACTAAAACGACCAACGTGTACTGTTTACAAATGACTGGCTTTAGCAATTAAATAAAATTGTGACATATCATAAATCCACAAAATTGTAACATCATATTATTATTATATGTTAGGTGTATTTACTTTCATATAATTCGGATGTTTTAGCTTTGCACTGACTTGTGAACAACCAAAACCAATCAGTAATGTTTTTGTTGCTTATAGTAGTAGTAGATATTTTACTTACGTTACTTTAGTTCATAAGTTAAAGCAATAGGCCATAGCATAACAGGAAACATTTTAGCAATCAGTTGATGCGTTTTATGTAAATATAGATTATATTAAAGGTGGTCATTGAATTTATCAAGAGACAGATTTCACCTTTCTGTACAATGCCAGTCAAGATAGAGATTTCACCTCACTCAGTACAATGCCAGTCAAGATAGAGATTTCACCTCACTCAGTACAATGCCAGTCAAGATAGAGATTTCACCTCACTCAGTACAATGCCAGTCAAGATAGAGATTTCACCTCACTCAGTACAATGCCAGTCAAGATAGAGATTTCACCTCACTCAGTACAATGCCAGTCAAGATAGAGATTTCACCTCACTCAGTACAATGCCAGTCAAGATAGACAGTGATTTCACTTCACGTGTCTCCTTGCTACTTGTTCAATGCATTGTCCTTCAGTCACGTGCCTCAAGAAATAATTCCTTACTTTAGTCTACATCTATTTTGAATTCAGTCTTTCGTCCCTGCATGCTTTTATCAGATTCCTCCACATCCATAGTAACATCGATGTTCGTTTTCATTCCGATTTTAAACTTTATATCAATACATTTGTTTGAAAACATTTTAGAGCTACAGTTATATACAACTAAAGTTCGAAGTTACTTCCGTTACATACCAATAAATTTCAGTTCAAAGTGACTCACATTATATACAAATAAATTTTAATTCGAAGTAACTCCAGATATATAAAGTACAGTTCAAAGTGACTCCCAATATATTCAAATAAAGTACAGTTCAAAATGACTCACGATATATTCAAATAAAGTACAGTTCAAAATGACTCACGATATATTCAAATAAAGTACAGTTCAAAATGACTCACGATATATGCAAATAAAGTACAGTTCAAAATGACTCACGATATATGCAAATAAAGTACAGTTCAAAATGACTCACGATATATGCAAATAAAGTACAGTTCATGAGACAGAACAAATATAAGACTAGCAGCAGACAGAAAATAATGTAGCCCTTGACATTTCTACTATTCAAGATATTTTGTTTAATTATTGCAATATATTCTAGACTTTATATATTATATACAGCTAAGCAAATTAGTATTTACTGAATCATTTGTGACAATAGGTTTTGTTAATAACTAGCAATTATCTCCGTGTATTCTAATTTGGGCAGGGTCTGACAAACTGTCTCGTCACATTTTATATATTAAATAAAGGTTAAAATATTTTAAAAGGATTTTATTAAAATAATTATAGTAGTCCTGTAGGTTTTAATCAATTTAAACAGCAAACCAAATGTATCATTTCCAACTAATACAGTCGTGACCCATGTAGAGTCAAACTTGAACTATATCAGAATAGTAGGCTTAATAGTAGGACAAAACATTAACTATTCCCATTTCAGAATAATACAGTCGTGACCCATGTAGAGTCAAACTTGAACTATATCAGAATAGTAGAACTAAATAAGAACTATTCCCATTTCAGAATAATACAAACAGTACTCAAGTCGAACAAAACAAGAACTACTCCCACTTTAAAATAGTAGGGACATGACTCGAGTAGAACTAAATAAGAACTACCACCACTTTAAAATAGTAGGGACATGACTCGAGTAGAACTAAATAAGAACTACCCCCACTTTAAAATAGTAGGAACATGACTCGAGTAGAACTAAATAAGAACTACTCCCACTTTAAAATAGTAGGGACATGACTCGAGTAGAACTAAATAAGAACTACCCCCACTTTAAAATAGTAGGGACATGACTGGAGTAGAACTAAATAAGAATTACTTCCATTTTAGAATAGTACAGATCCTACTCAAGAAGACACGAACTATTTCCATTTCAGAATAGTACAGGGCAACACCTTTTGAGACAAAAACTTTATTCAACCTCACCAAATTAATCAAGTCTAAAGTGTTTGCTCGCTGCGGAAAATCGCGCGAATATTATAGCGCAAACGAGGCCCATACAATTGTACCTATTGTTAGATGTGTCGCTTTTCGAGAACTCTTTCTCCAAACAGACACAGGAAGTCGATCGTCAAGAGAGATAAATTCCGAAGCCCGAAATTTGGAGGTGTTTGAGAAATCGTGGTTCATGTAGATGTGTGACTCTTGCACTGATGAGGCCCAGCAGGGCTCATCTAATAGTTTTTTTTCCTTGAATAAAAGCCCATAGTAGCTTCACCAAAGGTATATCTCATTGTCTGTGCCTTATCGAAGAAATCCGAGCATTAAATTAATGGAAGTACATTCCTACAGCCGATCCTGTCCATCAGAGCACAACCTCCTGAAATAATTAAAAAGGATGTACACTACTTTTGAGCTGGAAACTCGTAAGTGCACACTCCTGCAAGCAACTAACAAATATCGGTGAGTGCGCACACTTGCAAACTACTGAACAATATCGGTGAGTGAACTCACTTGCAAACGACTCACCAGTATTGGAGAGTGCACAAACTTGCAAACAACTGACAATTATCGGTGAGTGCACACACTTCCAAACAAGTGACAAATATCGGTGAGTGCACACACTCCACTAGAAGACCGACTGTGACCCTTTAATAACTATGATCTCTCAGGTACTTGGGCCGGAAATGATAAACGCCCATTGACATGTTTAGTGTGTGTTAAAAAGACAATTCTGCCGATAAAAGCCGAAATTACTTTTTTTTTTAAAGAAGTGGGAGGGGGGCAACTGATTAAAGTTTCGCAGGTTCAACGCAACCGATAACAACACACTCCAAGGACCTGGAATGTGGACGCGAATTGTGTCCAGTACACATCACATTATCAGAACACTGAGAATTACAAGTCACTTCACAATAATTTTGTTTGTTATATCCACTACGATACAGAAAACCATGGTTAACTATAACCACTATTGTACAAATAATTTAGTCATAACCACTACTTCTGTACATTACGTTAGTCATAATATATCATTGTACGCTAAAGTTAGTCATAATCACAGCCATTGTTCATTATAGTTAGTCAAACCACTATTATTGTACACTATTATCAAACATAGTCATTTTCATTTCATACTATACTTAACCATAACCACAATCATTGTGCATTACGTTAGTCATAATATATAAACTTTTTCATTGTACACTATAGTGTTAAGACCATTTTCTTTGTACACTATACTTAGTCATAACCAATAAATACTATATATTACAATTAGTCATAACCATCATCATTGTATACCACAGTTAACCATAATCACTAATACTACTATTGTACACTACAGTTAGTCATAAGCCTAACTACAGAACGTTTCTGTTAGTTATAACTATTGCTGTTGGTATATGCAAGTAATTACAGACATTGTGGTTAGTCATCAGTACTATACAGTACAATCAAAACCAGTGTTGTGAACACCACTAGTCATAACCACAAATATTGGACTCTACAACTAGTCATAACCATTTCCACTGACAGGCCCTTCATATAGTCATAATGAATGCCACTTTCACTACTCACATTTTATACCACTGGACATTGCTGTTGACCCTGACCTCAATTGACACTTCAACCATTCAAATCCTCTGCAGCTTGTAATTTTTCACCATGCTTTACCTTTTACACTTGTAACTTTAAGATTTCCTGATTTAGATTTATTATTTAGAGTTTTACACAATGCTATAAACAATGTCCTTCGGGTGAAGGAGTCTGATTTTAATACACTCTTCAGTAGAAACAACGTAAAATTAATAGAATGTAATCCTTTAAATTTAGCCTTGTCGTAGAAGTGGGTTTGATGACTAAACAAAGGGATAGAGAGAACTGTATGGCCAACGGATAAAGAGTGAGATGGATGGATGGACGGTTATGTGGTGTAATGCATTGGTAACTGGACATTCTTAACATGCAGATTGGTACATGGACCAGACAGACATAAAGGGGTGGATACTCAGATATGAAGGGGTTGATAGACAGACTTGAGAGTGACAGAGAATGAGATATGTAGATTGATACATTTCTAGTCACATTTTTCAACTTAATCGACTATATCTACATACAGATGGACAGCCTCACACTGAAGTTATCCAGTGTCCACCAAGCAAAGTCATCTGCAATCAGACAGGAATATGCATTAACCCAGAAGCAGTGTGTGATGGTTACAACAATTGCAACAATAATGAGGATGAAATAAATTGCCCAAGTCATTGTGAGTATAAATTGCCCAAGTTCATGTGACCATAAATTGCCCAAGTCACTGTGATTAATTATAAATATACAATTTCTGTAATTGACTTATGTTAACTAAGTGATATTTAATCATTCTATGCACACAGTCAACACCTAATTTACACACTCGGATTTACAAGACTGATTCTCAAACAAATAAAACATTTGTAGGAACTACATCTGCACAGATCTAATTGTACACACACTTATATTTACACGTATACCTTTATTTGTACGTATACATGTACACACTTTTATTTGTACATATACATGTACACACTTTTATTTGTACGTATACATGTACACACGTATAAATTACACACCTTTATATGTACGTATACATGTACACACCTTTAATTTTACGGGTACGTAGAGACAAGTTATTTGCACACGCATATTTACAAACCTATGTATAACCCATATTTATACACCGAGGCTGTTTCAGTTTATCTTTGCTGGCGTACTTGTACGTTAATGTTATACACTGGTGCTGTTTGAGTTTATTTCGCTAGCATTGTTTCAGGTCCAAAGCCTGAAGAAGACTTTTCGTCGTTTAGACTTAAACTCAATTTGTGGATTCAACTTGAAAGAACGTGGTTCTCCTCATTGTTTTCTGAGGCTCCGACCACACCAGTTGGTCCGATTAGTATTGACCCACCCACCCCATGTGGGCGTATACGATAGTTTCGCTTTGATTAATACAACACTCGCACGCAAATTACTTCCGACTGTATATGAATGCCTGTGTTTGTCCCTCTCCCCAGAGGTAACACAGCTGTATTTAAATGCCTACATTATGTTTTCACCTGTATTTGCTCACCTGTACGTGTACACCTTCGACTGTAAGTGAATACTTGTAACTTTGCGCAAATGTTTTTAACTACAAAATACACATTATGTATGACACTTAATTCCCATGAAATACAGGTACCATTTACGGGATTTATTACAATATACACATTATGTCTGTGACACTTGACTATCTAATAGATGCAGCATACATCTATTTCATCTTTAATTGAACAGGAGTAATTATTTTTTAAAATTAAATTCTACAATCGTTCAAAGAATGTTTTCAGTGTGTGGTGCACATATACTTGTTTCCGGAATGGTGCGATGTGAAATCCGACAGACTCTGTATATTAAGGACGGAAAACATTAATAAAACTGGAATTAGTTTTTATTTAAATTGTAAATCATACTGCAAGATGTCAACAGTGAACGTTTCCTATAGTAATAGTTAATATAAATCAGAGTGAAAACAAAGCAGAGCTAAACTAAGGCGCCCTTTGTAGCAAAGAAAAAAGATTAAGTATAATTCCATTACAATCTCTACATATAATAAAACATAAATGCTATTAGTAAAGCTGATAACTGACAGATGCATTATAATTCATACACCAATTCGCTGTCTTATTTATTTCGATTGTTTGCTAAAAGATGCAAAACATACAAGATATGATGTTAGAGTTACAACACGTTGTGTGCGATTATTGTTGTAGTATTATCTATTAACAAACAACATGTTGTGTGCGATTGTTGTTGTAGTATTATCTCTTAACTAAATTAATCAGAAATGAACTAAGATTTCACTTTTTCAAAGTGTGGGTTTCATGAGCACGATAGCTCAGCCATCTTGGCAACATAAATAAAACATGTCTTTGCCCTTGTTAAATGCAAAAGTAGAGCAATTATAACTGCAATATAACAGAAGCACGTAACGGTAGAAGAAAACATATGCGATGATAACACTTTGAAACATCGGTTATCGGACTTACTAATCTGCAGTATGAGCATAGTAGTGAGAATTTGGTCTAGTTACAACTAGATCAGCAATGCTTTTTTTGGTATGTACTAAAATGTTCATCTATCGATCTAGGCTACAGACTAGATCAGGAACATGTTAGTACGTATTGCATTGTTCAAGCCCCATTGTCGTTATCTATCAATCAAGCCCCATTGTCGTCATCCATCGATCAAAGCAACACTACATCAGCAATACTTGGTAGTACGCATTGCTTTGTTCAAGTCCCATTGTCATCATCCATCGATCCTAATAATACATTTACTGATTCTGTTTCTAGTTGTCGACTCTGGCTGTGGAAATGTTGCAATACAAAATGGAAATCAGGGTTTAATACAGAGTATCAATTATCCTGACAACTACACCAACCTTGCCAACTGTCATTGGGACATTTATGTTCTTCCGGGACACGTAAGTCGTTTGACAGTTTGTGACTGTTAAATAAAAATTCTTTGATATTGTGTGCCTGCTTATTAATAAGACATTCGACAATGTGTACCTGCTTGTTAAATAAGTCTTTGAGAGCGTGTACCGCTTTGTTAAATAAGTCTTTGACAGTTGTAAGTCATTGTTAAATAAGTTTTTGTCGGTGTGTACTTCTTTGTTAAATAAGTCTTTGACGGTGTGTACTGCTTTGTTACACAAGTCTTGGATAGTATGTATCTCTTTATTAAATGAGACTTTGACAATGTGTACCTCTTTGTTAAATAATGAATCTTGTACATCTCCTATTTAAATGAAAATGTTTAAAACTGTGCACGTGTTTCGTCATTATACTCTGAAGTTCACCATCCTCATCCGAACTTAGTCCTTCTACTCTGTACTTAGCATTGTGCTAGAATTTAGCCATTTCATGTAGCATTGTGCTTTTTTAATTTAGCCATTTCATGTAGCATTGTGCTTTCAACTTAGCCATTTTCACTTTGTGCATCAGGTTTGAGGTGGTTTCTCTTTGCTCATGATACTAATCAGTCCTTTTAGTCAGCCATCGGACTAAGTGTTTTGAAGTTAATCTTTCTCCTTGCAGTCAGTCCTATTGCACTTCCGGTCACCCTTGTGCTCTATAATTAGCCATTTTACTTTGCATTTCCTCTTGGTACGTCCTTAAGTGTTATTTACTTAATACGGTAATCATAATAATTTTTACAGTGTATATTGTGTATGAAATAAATGTAATGTCTACCTGCCAACCTTTCCAGAGAGTAAGTGTACAGTTTGTCGGTTTGTTTGACGTGGAGGGAGACAGAACAGGACATTGCCGCCATGATGGAGTGAGTGTATATGATGGCAGTGTACTCTCTCCTAAAGGTGAGTCAATCTAGGGCTATCTGTTAGGAGTACCTTTTGCTGGAGACTCTGCTGGAGATGTGAAATTATCGAATATTTCTATAGGATAAGGTGTGTGTGTGTGTGTGTGTGTGTGTGTGTGTGTGTGTGTGTGTGTGTGTGTGTGTGTGTGTGTGTGTGTGTGTGTGTGAGTGTGTGTGTGAACAGTAGATACAAACACTGATTCAGCTCAATATATCACGATATGGCCGTTTTATATTGCAAATAATGTGCTTTCAGTTTTCGTGGACTTCGGAGGTTTAGCCTGGAAGTTGCATTTACTCATGACACGTCACTTTACATTTATTTAGTGTTGCTTAGCTCAAGGTCAACATTTTCTTTTCAGTAAACTATTAACTGTGAAAGCTATCTGAATTATGACGTGTCAGGAGAGAATTAAGAAAAATCTACCAATATACCGTACTTTGTAGACATAAATAAGTTATATTAAGGTTGCAATAGTTTCTTTCGTAACAATAACACTCTGTCTACTGAAAAGTTTAATTTCCAGTTGCTAAATTGTAAGACGCCTACTGCAGAATTTTAAGTATCCCTGAAAGAAAAGTATATTTTGACAGCGATAAAATAAAAACTTCGCCATTTCTGAGTTGGGTCGGGTTGAGTCCTAATTCGGCCGACATATTTTAAAATCCTCCCAACTGACCTTTCGCACACCACACAAGGACGGTCACACATCAGTTGTTCTATACATTTTAATCCTCCAGATTCCAAAAGATCATATAAAATCATATTGAGTGAACTGTCAAAACTTTGACACATTGTTTTAGACCAGGGTGGTCCAACTTATTCAACTTCGAGGGCCACATAAACCAAAAAGTTTAAGAGTTCACTTGCTATGATATACCATATAATTAAAGATTTTTTTTGAGCGCGGGAAACAAAACATTTGGAATGCGGCTGGACCATACTGTTTCATGCGCTTTGATGCTAAACTTACAGAAACTCGTGTCAAATCGTGGTGAGTGAAAACTGTCAAAGTTTGACACATTATTTTATTCACAGTACTGCTCAACTTAAAATATTCCAGACCAGATTAGGAAAACGAGATACTCAGAAACGGGCAATTCCTCTCACTTATTTTGTGTTCAGCATTACATAGTAGGTGATTTAATCATTTCTGACTTATAAAAGCCTCTCCTGGTATGTTATGTTCAGTATACACAGTAAATGCATTAACCGTCCTGAATCTAAAACGCCTCTCTAGGAACGTTTTGTGGGAACACGCCTCCTGACCCCATCACCTCGTCCTCCGATCACGTCATCATACAGTTTACAAGCGATTATTCTCAGACAGGGCGTGGCTTCAACATAATTTGGTCCGAATTGCCCCCAGAGGGTAAGTGTTGTACGAGTTCTCATTTCAGATTTGTAAGCATTACTGCAATTGTATAGTTAGGTGTATTCAGTTGTATTTAGTAGTATTCAGTTGTATTTATTTGTATTCAGTTGTATTTATTTGTATTCAGTTGTATTTATTTGTATTCAGTTGTATTTATTTGTATTCAGTTGTATTTAGTAGTATTCAGTTGTATTTAGTAGTATTCAGTTGTAGTTAGTTGTATTCAGTTGTATTTAGTAGTATTCAGTTGTAGTTAGTTGTATTTATTTGTATTCAGTTGTAGTTAGTTGTATTCAATTGTATTTTGTGGTATCCAGTTGTAGTTGTGTTTAGTTGTATTTACTTGTCAGTTATATTCAGTTGTGTTTAGTTGTATTCAACTGTATTTAATTGTATTCAGTCGTGTTTAGTTGTTACTGAGGCAGACGTTAGTCTACGTTGTTAACGTAACTCTTTTAAGATATTATATAATTAATGATTACTTTATTGCATTTACAGGTACTATATAATTAATGATTACTTTATTGCATTTACAGGTATTATATAATTAAGGATTACTTTATTGCATTCTCAGGTATTATATAATTAAGGATTACTTTATTGCATTCTCAGGTATTATATAATTAAGGATTACTTTATTGCTTTTAGTGGTATTTAAAGTCAACAAAGTTACATTTTGTAAAATCATTGCTGGAATACAGTTTGAGTGTTCAAGAAACTTTCTGGAAAGACATTAAATTGTATTATATATCTTTTCTAAAACAATCAACAAACAAATAAAATCCACACACCTTCAACAGTCAGTGAGCGAGATGACTGAAGTCAACGAGAGAAACATTACTGTAAAGAAGTCAACGAGGGAAACCACTATAAAGAAGTCAGCGATAGAAACATCACTGAAAAGAAGTCAACGAAAATAATTTCTGAACTAATTACTACTGAAGTCGCTACTTCTTAGTAACTGCTTCACGAATCGTTGACCTTCTTGAATCCCGTTGGATTTTGTCCTTCGCTACCCTAATTAAAATCTAAGACATCGCTACCCTAATTAAAATCTAAGAAATCGCTACCCTAATTAAAATCTAAGACATCGCTACCCTAATTAATTAAAATCTAAGAAATCGCTACCCTAATTAAAATCTAAGACATCGCTACCCTAAATTAATTAAAATCTAAGACATCGCTACCCTAATTAAAATCTAAGAAATCGCTACCCTAATTAAAATCTAAGACATCGCTACCCTAAATTAATTAAAATCTAAGACATCGCTACCCTAATTAAAATCTAAGAAATCGCTACCCTAAATTAATTAAAATCTAAGACATCGCTACCCTAATTAAAATCTAAGAAATCGCTACCCTAATTAAAATCTAAGACATCGCTACCCTAATTAAAATCTAAGACATCGCTACCCTAAATTAATTAAAATCTAAGAAATCGCTACCCTAATTAAAATCTAAGACATCGCTACCCTAAATTAATTAAAATCTAAGACATCGCTACCCTAAATTAATTAACATCTAAGACATCGCTACCCTAAATTAATTAAAATCTAAGAAATCGCTACCCTAATTAAAATCTAAGACATCGCTACCCTAAATTAATTAAAATCTAAGACATCGCTACCCTAAATTAATTAACATCTAAGACATCGCTACCCTAAATTAATTAACATCTAAGACATCGCTACCCTAAATTAATTAAAATCTAAGACAACGCTACCCTAAATTAATTAAAATCTAAGACAACGCTACCCTAAATTAATTAAAATCTAAGACATCGCTACCCTAAATTAATTAACATCTAAGACATCGCTATCCTAAATTAATTAAAATCTAAGACAACGAGGACTATTTTGGAGGTGATGCACTGGTCCATTTACTTGTATCATGAGCCCCCAGATGGAAGGGTCATCTGCCAACATAATGCAATGACAAAGACGTACATTACAATATGGATTTTACATAAAAAGGAGATGATAAAGAATTAGATGAAAATTTAAGAGAACAATAAAACGTTAATCAAACTATTATTCCATTTCATAATCAATATAATAATCAATCCTAAGAATCCTGAAAGATTAGAGTACTCCCTACTGTGTCCAATTAAAATTAAACGATTTACTGTTCATCTCAAGGAGCTACTTTTCCCTCTTTACTATGCAGCTAATTCTTCACTTGAATCAAAACTGAAGTCTCTAGTTGAGATTTGACAATACAACCATGAAGAAATTAGCAACCAGCATGGAACCAGACTAAAAGGAAATCCAACAGGAAAAAATTTTCATTCCAATGGATGCCGTTTTAAATCCCCTATAATGACTATTTTCAGTGTGAATGTAAGGATGCAGTTTTAAATCCCCTATAATGATTATTTTCATTGTGAATGTATGGATACAGTTTTAAATCCCCTATAACGATTATTTTCATTGTGACTGTATCCACATGACTAATTACCAGGTTACACTTTTTTTGCTACCGTGAAAAGAATTATAAATTAGAATAAACTTTGTTCCATCATAAATCAAATTCATACAAACAAATATACGTTTACTAGCAAATATTCATACCTTTTGTTTCTATCAATAATTCTATCATAATAGAAAAAAGAACACTGTAATTGTGAAGAGTTTGAAATCTAATCATTCACTTTTTAAAAAATGTCAATATGAATAATATATAAAATATATAATAAAATATATAATATATAAATAATATATATATATAATAAAATATATAATAAAATATACTCTGGTGCTAAGATTTTTCAGTACTAGCAAACACAAAACGTTGCTTTGGGCAGTTAGTAAAAGACATGGTGGTGACTCTATACATGCACATCATTGTCAAGTAGGCGTGGTGATGAAATGCAAGTTTCTCTTGGAGGATTGTAGACTCAATTATGAATTCCCAGTTACTTTGAACTGACAGATAAAAGATGCTGCCATTATCTCTGTAATAACATTATTCCTATCCTGTGAAAATCTAGCTTACATCAAATTGTCTTCTCTTTCACTGAACATACTGCTCGAAAATCTCCTTTTTCTTTTCGTTCAATACATGATTTTAACTGTCAGCTCTCTCAGCCTTGGCTGACTAACATTATGTTATTTTTCCTGTGTACATTAGCTGGAAAAGAGTTACAGAAAAATTACAAAGTTCAAAATATACAATACTCTGAATCTACTCACCACACCAGCATTGGCTGACCCACACTCATTATTAGGATTCATACATCTGTCTACTTGGAGATAAATTGCAGAATGGTTTGGAGAATATCTTTCTCAAAGCTTTAGCTTCTGCCTCTTATGCACTTGCACTTTCGATTGCTCAGTCTCACTTTTAGGTACTTTGTCATTGGTCAGTCATGATGCACACCCTGGTCGAACTCCTACTGTCAATCAGTCTCACACTCAATCAATCCAGCTTGCCTACGTTTTAGCTACTTTACCCCGGGGTTAGAAGAAAACCTGTTATTTCAATAGCATCATTCTACTGAGACCCTGAGTGACGTATGGTTAAGTGTTTCAGTAGAGATGGTCATTCTCATGCGTTAATTCCTCACTCACAGTCAGGTTTGATCAACAATGAATATCGTACTGTTTTTAACATGCAGAGTGTAGGTTACTATTGCAAGTATAAGTTGACTATGGAAACAGTTAATAGTAAGAGAGAATACAGGTACAACTATGAATATTATAATTAGTATTTTAAGAAAATAAAATATGATAGTAAATGAGTGGATTATTGCCACAAATAGTAATACCTTTTGTTTTAAATCACTATTCTTACTGTTCTGGAATCGTAGAGGTTCTGCTTGATCTGGAGATAAATATTTCTAAATATTATATCAGAGTACAAATAGCTTTTTGTTTTAAATCACTATAGTGAACTCTTTGGAACCGTAGAGTTCCCATAAGCCTCGGAGGTAAATATTTATAAATAATACTTCTGAACAGTGACAACATCGACACCACAGCCGACAGGAGTTGGAACACCAGTTAATGAGTGCAATAACGACACATTGTTACGTGGACTGTCAGGAGAAATTTTGTCTCCAGGATACAATACCCAGAATGCACATTATCCTTCAATGGCCTACTGCGGGTGGAGAATCGTTTCCCCTCCAGCATCTTACATCGTACTTCACTTCGAAGATTTCCAACTGGAACTCGCACAAGAGTAAGTACCACTCGTCTCATTTCCCACTGGTCACTACTCTACTGACTATATTTCATATACTTTATAGACTGCTAGGCCAATTTGCCTATAATAGCCCTATAGGTCAGTTTACCTAAAGTAGCTCCACATACCATTTTGCCTATAGTAGTTCGGCAGACCATTTTGCCTATAGTATATCGGCAGGCCAATTTGCATAATGAAGTTCGATGGGTTAACTTCCTATAGTATCTCGAAGGTCAATTTTACTATAGAAATAAAAATGTCAATCACTGATTTATGCCCACGTTTACACAATTGTGTACACAGCAGCGATCCCCCCCCCCCCCCCACAGTACGTTAACAAACACTTCTATATGTCACAAAGTGTTTTCTTTGTCTCACTAGGCAATGACTCCCATTCACGAAACGAGCAAACCTAAAAAGAGAAAGACACATTTCAAAGTCGAAGCAATATTCATGAATACCAAAGCTCAGAATAACAGACAAACCGATGTAAAAGGTTATATATATCGTTTGCATAATATCTCATTCTAATATTTTGGAAAATACTTTGTTTATTAAATTAATGCACCGACTTTAGATCAAAAAGAAAACAGAAATAGTCACTTTGAGGTTAAAGACAGTTGAACGTAAAATTTGCAAATGGTCTATACATTTGAGGATGAGACATCATAAATGGTCTAAATATTAAATGCTTTGAGTTTAAGACATTTCATCATAAATGGTCTGGATATTAAATACTTTGATATTAAGACACCTCATCATAAATGGTCTAGATATTAAATACTTTGATATTAAGACACCTCATCATAAATGATCTGGATATTAAATACTTTGAGATTAAGACATCATAAATGGTCTGCATATTAAATACTTTGAGATTGACAGTTCAAAATAAATGCCACAGAATAAACAAACGTACATAGATATTCTGAAGCTGTATACAGATGAGGAAATGTACTTTACACAAGGCTAAAACATCTTCAAATGTTTAATAATTACATCGTAAAGAGAAATGACTTTTTATCCCGATCTCAGGTAATGTTAATCATCGTGTAGTAGTAGTCATTACCGATGTCAGTATAAGTGATGTCACGCAGCATTAAGGACGTTATTGTTATTACTACTGAGTGTAGCATTACATCATACCACCAGACATCAGGTCATTATTACTGAATATTAAAAAGTCTGCCATTAAATTTGTTTTCTTTTTGGTTTATACAATTCTGATATGTGCGCCCCTGTTTTTCTTCGCCGCTAATAGGTGTGCCTTAGACAGCTTGACTGTGTACGATGGTCCAGACAGGGACAGTCCGGTGCTGGCCAGTCTGTGCGGCAAGCAACTGCCTGGTGACCTCGAGTCCACAGGCAGACAACTCTTCCTACTACTCATATCGGACAGTGGAGTAGAGGGCCGTGGCTTTAGAATCAGGTGGTCTGCGGTCAGTACTTGTAAGTTTGAAACTGTTCTGTCTGGTTTAAACCGTTCTGACTGGCGTAAGCTGTTCTGTTCTGGTATAAAGCGTTCTGACTGGTGTAAACTGGTATAAACCGTTCTGACTGGTATAAACTGTTCTGTCTGGTTTAAACCGTTCTGACTGGTATAAAGTGTTCTGACTGGCGTAATCTGTTCTGTCTGGTATAAACCGTTCTGACTGGTATAAACTGTTCTGGCTGGTGTAAGCTGTTCTGGCTGGTATAAACCGTTCTGACTGGTATAAACTGTTCTGACTGGCGTAAGTTGTTCTGGTCTGGTATAAACCGTTCTGACTGGCGTAAGCTGTTCTGGTCTGGTACAAACTGTTCTGACTGGCGTAAGCTGTTCTGGTCTGGTACAAACTGTTCTGACATATATACCTCTTTGTTTCCCCGTCATTTTCCGAGCTTGAACTCGTACTTTGATAATTAAAGGGAGATTATACTTGACAAAATGGGGAGTGTGTGATATCTCAGTGTGTATTTTAATGTTTCACCTCTTATTTAGTGTACTTAGAGTCCTGTTGCCCTTGGTTGTATGTCAAAAAGAATAATATATTTTACTCTAACTTAGTGTACTTAGAGTCCTGTTTGTCTTGGTTGTAACTTGTATGTCAAAAAGAGTATATTTTACTCTAACTTAGTGTACTTAGAGTCCTGTTTGTCTTGGTTGTAACTTGTATATCAAAAAGAGTATATTTTACTCTAACTTAGTGTACTTAAGAGTCCTGTTTGTCTTGGTTATATGTCAGAAAGAACATATTGTACTCGTACATAATGTGCACCTGGTAAATGATCAGAAAAATATTTTGTTTTGAAAAATATTCATAATCATTTGTCATTGTCTGCCAGTAATTTCGCGAGCCCAGACACTGTCAACGCCACTTCCTGTTCCTGGCTGTGATGGTCAAGTCTTCCACCTGTCTTCCAACACATCTTTGTTGACGTCACCAAACTTTGATGGCATCAGCAGTTATCCTCCTAATCAGGAGTGCCAGTGGATAATTACAGTCCCTGAAGGTTACGTTATCACCCTAACATTTGATATCTTTGAGGTAGAATATTGTACAGCCTGCTCCTGTGACCGTGTGATCTTTTATGATGGACCAGACTTCAGGTAATTATTTATTACAATGTACATCTATTTATTTCAATATAACAATTTCTAATATATACATATAAGATAATGTATAACTTATTTATTAAATATCATAATGTTCTTCTCTTTATTTCAGTATAACAGTGTATAATGTTGCTTACATATTGGAACAATATATAACTATTTATTAATAATATGCACAGCATCTATAACACAGGGGTAATTATTGGAGATTTTTAAAACTATATATTAAGTGATCTCTTATTTCACTGGAAAAATATAAACAAAATTTCAAGCAAACAAAATCAGAATTTTTATATCTATACAACATATGCAAACATTTTGCATGAATTTATACATTATTACCACCACTAGTTCATAAATCAATAATAAAATTAAAATCGTGGTGAAGATTTGTGAGTCAACACAACTGTAAAATTTATGGGACGACTTTCTGACGACAAATCACAGGACGACTTTGTATCCACAAATCTGCAGGACAGGTTTGTGGTGACTAATCTACAGGACAAGTTTATGGTGACAAATCTATATGACAATGTGGTGACAAATCTACATGACTACAATGTGGTGACTAACCTACAGGACGAGTTTATGGTGACAAATCTATATGACAATGTGGTGACAAATCTACATGACGATAATGTGGTGACTAATCTAAAGGACAAGTTTGTGTGATAAATAAGCAGGACAATTTTGTGAAGGCAAATCTACAGGACGAGATTGGGGTGACCAATCTACAGGACAACATTGAGGTGACAAAGTGTGATGACAACGTCACTTAGTAAATGGTTATTATTATTATTAATTAATTAATCATCCATAACTAATTACAACTGATGAGAATCTTAATTTACATTATTAATAATTCTCCAGAAGACACAACTCATCTCTCTCACTTGGCAGATGTGCAGGCTCTGTAAATGTTTTCTCTCTTCCACAACATTAAAGACAAACATGTCGGTCACTTTGACAATTTAACAATTAAGTCTAGAAATATGGATAAGCAAATTTACTCCACCACACAAAGCTACAGGATGACACATTGTGGTGACAAATGTACAGGACGACATTGCTGTTGTAACCAATTTACAGGACACCATTGTGGTGACCATTTTACAGGACCTCATTGTGGTGACAGTTTACAGGACCCCATTGTGGTGAAACAGCTAGAGGACGACATTGTGATGACAAATCTACAGAAAGATATTGTGGTAACTAATCAACAGGATGAGTTTGTGGTGACAAATCTACAAAGGATGACTTTGTAAAAACATTAATTAATGCCCTGGTAAAATCTCTGCAAGCGTGTTAATATAATTTATCAAATGTCACCAGTCACTCATTTATGCGCATTATAAAATATCATCAGTAACTGTTAATCAATTAATAAAGAGTAAATAAATAATATTATATATCATGTTTAATAAAATACATAAAAGTTGAATTTGATATTTCAATGTGTAGCATTTATATTATAATTTACTATGTGTGACAGATATTTGATAAGTAATACTCTGCTAGTTTATGACAGATATTCGATAAGTAATACTCTGCTAGTTTATGACAGATATTTGATAAGTAATACTCTGCTAGTTTATGACAGATATTCATTCGATAAGTAATACTCTGCTAGTTTATGACAGATATTCATTTGATAAGTAATACTCTGCTACTGCTAGTTTATGACAGATATTCGATAAGTAATACTCTGCTAGTTTATGACAGATATTCATTCGATAAGTAATACTCTGCTAGTTTGTGACAGATATAATTCATTCATGAAAAATGGCACTTATTAGCTTGTAGTAATACTTTATTGATAAAATGGGACAGACAACATTGAATTAATGTTATTTTTCTCTTAATTATAATACACTATTACTATACACCTCAGTCACTTCAGTAAGTCATAAACTGTTAGCATATGACTTGCACACTTAAATCATTAATACAATTTTAGAAACCCATTTACACACTTCAGTCAGTAAAACACTGTCGGCATGTTAAACATTCACTTCAGTTTGTCAACACTCACAGTCATAACTACTGTTCTTCTGACATCGGTGACCCCCTCCAGTCAATAATACACACCAAGCATGCCTCTCATAAACTTCACTTAATTATTAATTTAACAATGTCACTAATAAACTTCAGTCAGTAATAGCATGCCTCTCATACATTTTACTTACTAATACATTTTAGAATGTCACTAATTAATATCTTTCAGAAGTTGCATGCTTCTCATACTGTCCATAATTTTATAATTTAATCTTATAAAACACACAATCAAACTTAAAATCAAATTTATTTATTCAGTACGAAATTTCTCAGAGACCAGATTTCGATTTTAATTACTTCCAATAAATGTAATGGATTCTCAAAACAAAAACAAATCTGCATGGCCCCTAACTCTGCATACTAGACAAGCTTTAGAAATTGCAGCTGGGTCTTTTCTTGGAGTAAATTTGAGTGTTAGTGAATGATTTTGCCTTTGTTGCAAAATTTTATACCGAGTGAAATATTTTAGTTACTGAAACATCCAAACAGATTTTTTCCTCAGTGTTATTTCTATTACCAGCCACTCTTTAGCAAAACTGTGTGGTGAGAGACCCCCAGATGATGTCACGTCTGTGTCCAATATTGTCATGATGAAGTTTG